>JAHHFK020005709.1:0-409888 GCA_024533555.2 Aedes koreicus | reverse complement strand
CATCGGGGACCTCAATACTCAGGTTGGCCATGAGGAGGAATTTAGACCGACTATTGGAAAGTTCAGCGCTCACCAGCGAACGAACGACAACGGCCTCCGACTTATTGACCTCGCCGGCTCCAAAAATATGGCCATTCGTAGCACCTACTTCCAGCACAGCCTCCAGTATAAGTACACCTGGAGATCACCGCAGCAGACAGAATCGCAAATCGACCACGTTCTGATCGATGGACAGCACTTTTCCGACATTACCGACGTCAGGACCTATCGTGGCTCTAACGTCGACTCCGACCACTACCTGGTGATGGTAAAACTGCGCCCAAAACTATCCGTCGTAAACAACGTACGGTACCGACGCCCGCCACGGTACAACCTAGGGCGGCTGAAGCAACCGGATATCGCCACGGCCTACGCGCAGAATATCGATGCAGCGTTGCCGGATGAGGGTGTGCTCGACGAAGCCCCTCTCGAGGACTGCTGGAGGAATATCAAAGCAGCCATCAACGACGCATCAGAGAACGTCATCGGGTACGTTGAGCGGAGTCGAGGGAACGACTGGATCGACGAAGAGTGCAGGGAGATTTTGGAGGAGAAGAACGCAGCGCGGGCAATAATGCTACAGCATGGGACACAGCAGAACGAGGAGCGTTATAAACGGAAGCGGAAGCAGCAGACCCGCCTATTCCAGGAAAAGAAACGCCGCCTGGAAGAAGCTGAGTGCGAGGCGATGGAGCAGCTGTACCGTTCCCAAGAAACACGGAAGTTCTATCAGAAGCTCAACACGTCCCGAAAAGGCTTTGTGCCGCGAGCCGAAATTTGTAGGGATAAGGATGGGGGCATTCTGACAGACGGCCGTGAGGTGATCGAATAGTGGAAGCAGCACTACGACGAACACCTGAATGGCGCAGAGGACGCGGGCGTTGAAGTCCAAGT
Organism: Aedes koreicus; assembly: GCA_024533555.2. Classification (NCBI taxonomy): domain Eukaryota; kingdom Metazoa; phylum Arthropoda; class Insecta; order Diptera; family Culicidae; genus Aedes; species Aedes koreicus. Next base: position 408,955 of record JAHHFK020005709.1, on the reverse strand, counting down.
CGGTGGAAGAAATGACTACGTCAGCACAGCAGAGGATGGGAACGAACCAGCTCCCACGCTGAGGGAAGTTAAGAATGCTATCCAACAACTCAAGAATAACAAAGCAGCTGGCAAAGATGACATCGGAGCTGAACTCATCAAGATGGGCCCGGAAAGGCTGGCCATCTATCTGCATCGGCTGATAGTCCGAATCTGGGAAACAGAACAGCTACCGGAGGAGTGGAAGCAAGGGGTTATATGCCCTATCTACAAGAAAGGCGACAATCTGGAGTGTGAGAACTACCGAGCGATCACAGTCCTAAACGCTGCCTACAAAGTGCTATAAGTAAATGAGTTCGTGGGAAGTTATCAGGCCGGTTTCATCGACGGGCGCTCGACGACGGACCAGATCTTTACTGTACGACAAATCCTCCAAAAAATGCCGCGAATACCAGGTCCCGACGCATCATCTGTTCATCGATTTCAAGGCGGCGTACGACAGTATCGACTGCATAGAGCTATGGAAGATTATGGACGAGAACGGCTTTCCCAGGAAGCTCACTAGACTGATTAAAGCTACGATGGACGGTGTGCGAAACTGCGTGAAGATTTTGGGCGAACATTCCAGCTCGTCGTGCCTACTACGGGCTCCAGAAGAACTTGCGGTCAAGAAAGATTCACCCCCGCACTAAATGTACCATGTACAAAACGCTGATAAGACCGGTTGTTCTCTACGGGCACGAGACGTGGACGATGCTCGAGGAGGACCTGCAAGCACTTGGTGTTTTCGAACGCCGGGTGCTTAGGACCATCTTTGGTGGCGTACAGGAGGATGGAGTGTGGCGGCGAAGATGGAACCACGAGCTCGCTGAACTCTACGGCGAACCCAGCATTCAGAAGGTCGCGAAGGCTGGAAGGATACGGTGGGCAGGGCATGTTGCGAGAATCCCGGACAACAACCCTGCAAAAATGGTGTTCGCCTCGAATCCGGCCGGTACAAGAAGGCGTGGAGGTTGGAGAGAGGCAGCCATAGACCGAGTATATTGGCGAAATGTTGTAGATGAAGTCATATCGTAAATACGATGTATGGCTATTTAAATAAATAAATCAATAAATAATACAAGGCACTATAGCCTTTTTGCAGTAGCATCGCATTTTGGCGGCCAAGGAGATTACTTTCCACCCCACCAGTTAAGAACAACGGGGTAAATTTCTTCAAAAAGGCCATCATTGCATCCAACTGGCCTCGATTCCACCTAATTGAGAAATATTGGGCAGTTGTCAAACAGAAGTTGAAAAAAGTGGAAAAGTTACTCAGAATGCCACAGGGATAACAGGTGAGACAACAGAGTGTCCAGAATGATGAATGGTATTGCATGGGTTTCATGTCCATGGGTACGAAAGTTACCCTGTTGGCTTCGTACCACCCCAGGACAACATTTGTAAAGTGGCACGAAGCTTGATCCGGCCAGAAAGGCCATCATGTTGCTTCAACAGAGGAAGCAGACACTTCTGTAGACACTCCTTGAGGAAGATCTCTCCGTTTACAGTCCCGGTAGTCACGAACCGCGCACTTCGTTTGCCACATGAGCAGATCGCTTGCCAAATCAAAGTTTCCTGGCAAACTTTGAAAGTTTCTGCTTCCTTACTTCCTCTAGATCATCAAAATTGAACTGGGCGGCGAAGAACAGTAGCCCCGGAAGCTGCCGGAAGTCAGCCTTGACGTAAGTTTCAATCTCCATTATGTGACAATGAGGCTTCATCAGCATCTGGGTGTACAGTTCGTCACAATTTGGAGCCTTCTGCACTTTGTACGTATGCAATCCCTCCCGGTCATTGGCTTTCTGAAGGAGAGACTTGGACAGATTCAACTTTTTGGCCACATCCCTGATCGAAGCATGGAATTCCACTTAAATGCTTTCACGACACGCTTGTGATCCTGATCACTAATTGAACATCCATTTTGTCCGCATTTTTTCTTCCGTTCGATGCTGAAAGTTTCGTAGTAACGTTTAAGCACGTGACTCACCGTTGACTGCACGATTCCGAGTTGTTTTCCGATGTTCCGACGAGAGAGTTAAGGATTTTCCAGGTGCTTGCGCCAAATCAATTCGTGACCTTGCTTTTCGGGTGACGCAATTTTTTTCAATTTATGAAAAACTGATAAAAAAAAAACACTCTAAGCTACTTCTACCCAAATTTTTATGAGAAAATACCAAATGGATTTTTTCCACAGCGTTTGTTTTCGTGATACAATTTAATGAAAGTCCAATTTTAAAGATGTAGTGTGTTTCTTTCAAACTTTTGTAGTTTTTTTTTTCTTATTCCACAGACGCAAAATGTTTTGGTACAGGCACAGCTTTGACAAATTACTAATCTGTTTCTTTTGTTTTTTTCGGTCAATGATGAATTCGATCTGTTGACTCTGGGTGAATGTATGATTTTAATGTCCTTTATATTTTTGGCTTACAGAATGTTTCTGTTTGTATTGAATTCGTTCATCGCATCCTCAATTGACCACGAATTTAATAGCAGTGACAAAATTAACAATTGTTTATCACTTGTAGTGGTAGAATTTGAAAATTCGTTATTCAAATTTTGAATTGAACTTTGAGATTGTTTTCGTCGTCAGCCTCAGCTCCAAATAAGAGTTTTTTTTCTTATGCCTTCGTTGATCTCGCGGTATTTCTGGTTCTCAGATTTCCAGCAATGCTTCTGATGAATATTTCTTTGTTGATTGGTTGTGTACATTCATCTGCCGATCAATCTGTAGTAACCGATGTCGCTGAAGGTATCGTCAAAAGGCTGTTGTCACTTGGAACATCTTGCATTTCTTCACTTGGAGCGTCTGGTGTTTCTGCAGCTGTTGCCATCTTAGAATTTTCTGCAACACACTGTTCCTCGGATGAGATATGGAAAGCTCGTTTGTCAATATCTTAACATGAGGATGTGCAAATGCGAAAATTTGGGTCAACGTTGCTGCTTTAAAACACAACCAACGGTTTTCAACAGATCTCTTTTTTTTATTCATGAAAATTTCATAGTATGTTTCATATGTTTGAAATGTTATACCTTTTCTGTTTTTTTCGTGTACCATTACTAAACTTTTATTATAGGTAGAAAAATATGGAAGTTTATTCCTTCAAAAAATAAAAAATAAAAATTAATGAGAATTTCGAGATATATCATTATTTTGGCCAAATCTAAAATTTTTTTGAGTAAAACTCATTGTTTTTTTTACGGTGCATATCGTTTTAGAAGTTGCCTTTAGGTTACCTGGAACTTTGCTGAATAAACCATTTCGATTAAACGAACCGTTTGCACACTATAAATATTCCAATACATAAGCTGCCTTTTTACATAGGCCCTTCTAGAAAGTTAGTCGAGACTCAATATGAAATAACGATACAAAAAATGACATCTTGAATAATATGAGCTGAACTTTAGTTTCAGATTTCAGTTAAATCAAAAATGAAGAATTCAATTTTTCCGTTCTGTTGCTTGGAGCCGCTTATATATGTATCCTTGACTTTAAGCTGATCCAAATGTTTTTATGAGATGCAAGAAGAGCATATTTGAGAACAATAGATGATTTATTAAGTTTAATTTAGAATATTCAATTATTTAATGATGAATAAATCATATATTACAGCAATATTTTCCTCTTTCAAACGTACTTTGTTAACTTCCAATGCAATTAGGAACTATCTCGGAAAGGAGGAATAAGAACGAAACAGTTGCTGTGGACACGTGTCTGAGTAGGTTTGATGTTGCTGTCCGATTAACATTGGTAACCGCACTCTGATTGATTATAGTCGTTAGGCAAATATATTGATCGGAAGCAACCGATAAAAATAGTGAGGCTACCAGAGCTTACTGAAATATGAAAAGCCTCGCATTCGGTGGCAGCAAACCTGGACAAAGATTTGTTCAACCAGATGGCTAACACGTGGCAACGCTTAATATAAACATAACCGCAACATTGTCTTGGCTAGATGCATAGTGTAATGTGGCCACGAAACCACATGCACTCGGTTTTGAACGGCACTGTAGGCGGCAGGGCAGCACCAAAAACTAACTCAGCCTCATCCGAGTCAAACCAGATTCTCAGTTGAGATCAAGCTTATAGTATCCAAAGACCGAACAGCTCAGGTCTCATGATGGGTTAAATGTTTCCAGCGGTTAGACTTGGTTCCCTGTTGCAGCCAAAACCACTGTTTCCAAATATCGTGTTGTGTGTCCCGTCGCTCTGCTATGCAATGAGAGCATCCAAATTGATGTTGTAAAAGATGAAATTAACATTTTCACCTCTTCAATATATAGATCAGGCGACCGTTCATACTGCCTTCCTTGGTATAGCGCATTCATAGTAAATCTCAACGCACTGTCGGGAAATGATGACGGTGACGACGACGACGACGACGTGGTGGCGGTAGTGGTGGTCAGGCTAAACAAATTAATGCGTTTTTAGAAGTCAATTCATTTTCCTCCACTATCATTGTTTTCCTTTCTGTGGAATAAACGGCATATGGCTTAGCTTGGATCGTCCACCTAGCTCTATAGTGGCTATAGTTGTTTTCATACTGTGCGTGATTTAATTTATTCAGTGCACAGTATAGATCTCGTTTATAAAAACGAGAACGCTGCTGCCGGGAGAGGAGGAGGAATGTGTTCGAGGGCGGTGTTCGGTTATGTGGTTTTACTCATAACTTATCGTCATGTGGTACTCTCATTAGCTCTCGTAGAATGCATGAAAACAGTGCAGAGGAAGAAGAACAGATTTAGTATTTGCATTGAGAAAATTGGTTGGAATTGTTTGGGTTGGGAAAAGCTGAATTTTAGCAATTTATTTTCATAGAAAATAAATTAGTCCCTGTTGAACAAACAGTGATCAATGATACGCTTTGCTTTTGGTTTTGTGTTAAAGGTCAACGGTAGAGATGATGTGGGTGGTCTTCAGTACAGTTTTTTTTTTGATAGGGGTGGTTGACTGAATAGTTTTTTGATTTTTTGATGTTAACTCATTGTTTATCTCATAGTATGATATTGTTAGACCTCAACTATGTGTTATAATGCTCTTTCGTAGTTTTTGATTCACTATTTTCAATGCATGTATCGCATAAAATGCGGTTTGCACAAAGATGTTTCAGGCCCAAGAAAGTAAAAACAAAAAAGATCAACAGGACCGGTAATCGAAAAATAGCCACTCACACAATGGCAATATCATGCCCTAATCGATAAGGCTACTTGTTAAACGAACATTTTATAATATATTAATGTTTTTTTGTGTCTATTAATTTTGTTTCGATATTAGTAAGTAGAAAGTTAAATTTTCAATGTTTGAATGTGGATAATATCATTCACGCAGTTCCAAATGACGTTTTCTACCACTCGAGCTTAGTCGTGGAACAATATCTTGACAAACGTTTTTCCAAAACCTCAAAAAATCACGGACTTATATATGCTCAGCTTGAAAGATGTGGATTTTATGGTTTTTTTTTTTATTTCAAATCATTGGATGAAGATTGTTGGAAAATTCTAAAATCTGACAATAGAACTAATTGTTGCTCAGGTACCAAACACATTTCCAGATACATTGACTATGTACAAAGAGGATTAGAACAAGGAAAAAACTTTGTACATATCAATGCCAATATGAAGTTCAAATGATTAGGATCAGGACCTGATTAGGTATTCTTTCAATACCTTAATCCGCTCTTGTGTCTTGCTGACGATATTAGAAAATGAGCTGTTTTAAGCAATTGAAAACTTATTTGTCATTTCTTGATGATAAATTATTCCTTAATTGTTTATCCGCAATGTATTTACTCGTTTTTGGTCCTCAAATGGCCTAGACGGCAAAAGCAAGGCATCAAGTCAGTTTGAGTAAGTTTAATATGATTCAATTATGTCACAAACTAGTTTCAATTGCTTCAAAAAATAACCATTATTAGTGCATCTGAGCCGTTGTTCAGAGTTAATAAAACGTCTACTTAATAGTTGAGGAAACGTCCAAAGCCTAAATAGGCATAGACACAGACGAAAAAAAGAAACTTTTTATTGAGCCCTGATCACAAAAGCACTAAATTTATTATTTACATTCAAATTTACAAAATAAAAAAAAAACTATATGTTAGGATCGATAAGAAGAATAGTTCTAACAGTGAAAATGACAAATCTTAAAAAAATACTGTTTAGTTCCTCTAAGGTTGTTTTACGTGAAATTAATATGATGAGATTTCGTTTTAAGAAAGTAAGATTTTCAAGTTTCTGTTATCCAACCATGGTGACAGCTAAATCAATCTTATTTGCTTCAAATATTAATAAGTCATGTCAATTGAAAATGTGACCAATGCATATCAGACTGAACATAGGGCTACATACTGTTTTATTTGACTGACACTCCGTCAATTCCATCAGAAATGTAATAAAGATGCTTAAAAGAGACAAACTGCTTCGGTTTTTTTTTAAAAGAAAATCTTCGTTCATCCTAGTCAAGCTCGTTTAGCAAATATGTATTCTTGAAAGCATAAGAGATAAAAGCAAACATCCAAAATATGTATCGCAAGCCCGTGTCTTGTTTACAAGATTTCTATAAATAAATAACAATGAGTTATGGGTTCCTTCACTTCTCGCCGCTGACGTTCTTGGGCCCTCCAGACGCGTTTGTCGTAAGAGTATTTTGATTAATTTATGGGAAATAGATGCATCATGGATGGCAAACAGAAGGGTAAACAGGGGAGAAATATTTTCATAGGCCACACCGAAATGAAGATACTAGACAAGGCCCGGCCGATGGCTGATGGCTGTCAGCTGGAGCAGGCAAACATCAAATGTAATAAATCATTCAAGCAAATGATTGCAGCCTCTGATGCCTAGCTGACCAGAAATCCGGATAGGAGGGGTCTTCATCGGATTAAATTATTCAAATAAATAAATAATATGCCAGAGAAACATAGGATCGGATATAGGTTAACCAAAGGGGAAAATCCGTCTGATACAAAACATGCCGCACGCAGAAGATGCAGTGGTCGGTCGCGTGGGATAACTAGGTTTGTTCTCGCACAATCGGACACGCATCTATTAGACATCCGATGATTGACTTGTATCTGGCAGATACATTTCAAATGTCGGTCAAAATGTTAGCCATCCCGTTTTGGACCAAAAGAGAACATCAACGTGGGAGGTAGAATCGATAAATCTATCAAGTCAATTTAATCAAGCAAATTATGAAGTCTCTGAATTATTACATGAAATGATGATTCGCAACACGCAACACGCAAAACGCAAACCGTTTCTAAGGATATGAGCGCAAAATAATTTCACGAAATCTGCATTGCAGCCTCTATACTCCCGCAATTGGCTAGTCCGTCCCATAGCACAAATCAGGGTTAAGAGGATTCTTTGCACGAGAACAGATTTTAAAAACATTATGTTTCACAAATGTATTCGTCACTTCACTTTTTCCACCGATTACCTGTGCTGATAACTAGTATAGAGCCACGCTTTCATGCTGATTTTATTATTCAATTCTGCTTACCCTAGCGCATTCCATACACTAACACCTAATTGCCACACTTTCGTGGCGTGATGCGCCTAGAATCGTCCTGTTCTAGAATCGTCCTTGGCCTCGCCACAGTGGTAATAATCTTGATTCCGACATGGTGGATTAGGGTTGTTTTGCTTCGGTTCCGGCATCCTTCTCGGGATTACTTTTGCGTTGAATTGTGTTCCTTATAAGCCACATGAATATGATTGCTATTGTTATTATAGTAATAGTGGAAATGGATCCTAATGGAAGACATTAAAGATGCTGAGCCTTATTTGGATGTTTTCTGTAGTGAGGCTCATTTTACTAAGAGTCTTCCGGTGCTTCAAATGATAGGTCTGAATATACTCTAGAGGGATGCGGTTGATAATTTTTGACGAGTTTACCTCTATCCTGATAGTTGGTATGAATAATTTGACAAGTATTATGGTATCCAGGTTGACATACTCCTCTTCGTCCATATACACTGAACAATTGGAAATCTGAATGAGCACCAATCCCAGGGATGTTCCAGGCAGTTTGACGATACGGTCAATACGGTGATAATGTTGACTTCGTTGATTCACGTAATATGGTTTTTCCCGTTTGCAGTTCCCATGGAGCACTCTGCAGGGTCACCATTGGTTAATTTTGTAAAAAGAGCATAGATTTTTTTGTATGCAAGATCAATAAAAGATGAGAAAGGGTACAATTTAAAAAAAAAACATCTTGTCACAAATTCAAATCCGCCAATATTGCCCACACATGCGTTTGCAATGCTTTTCTGTTGAGTAATTCTCGCTGGAACCAGGCCGCCATTGGCACATATCTTTTGATTTCAAATTTTTCATCGCTATTAGTTAGAATATATTGAAACAAGATAAAAAACGCTTTGGTTGAGCCAAATTGATGGACCCCTCGTTTTCTAAGGGACTAAACATGTTGTAAAAATGTCGATTTTTGGATAATTTCAAGGTAAGTAAACATGTTATATCACAAAATTTTACATTGAAACATCTTCAAAACTCGTTGCTGTTGTATAGAGGATAAATAAAGCTTTCAATTGATGTTAAAAAAAATGTGGCGGCCATATTGGATTTGGCCGCCATCTTGAATTTTATCAATAATATCGATTTTTCACTATGAGCGCACCGCTCAATCCGAATTCTGAGCACACCATCTGAAAGCTGAGAAAAAAATACATAAGATGCAGTCGAGAAACTAGGTGTGCATTGACATTTACCCGATAAAAAAATATTTTTTCTAAAAAGAGTTTGACGTTTTTTTGCGTGTATTGCGCAATATCAATATGTATCATATTTCTATACGCAACAAAGCATAATTTTGCAATCACTGTTTTTTTTTGTGTTCTGTAGAGTAAAGAACAATCATTTTAACAATTTAACAATTTAATTTTAACAATCAATTCGGTGCATAAGTATGAAAATTCCGAGGAAAAAATGATTCTATTCATGGCTGTCAATGCGCAACAGGGAATATAGTTTCATTCACTGGCTCACCATGACAATTTGATGTTTCGAACCAAATAGAAGAAGAAGACTCGTTTACGATAGCGGAAGTTTGTTTGTTTTGTACATCCGATTAGTTCAAAGTTCTTGAAAATGGCGAAGAACCGTACTGTACGGGTACCCAAAAAGGAATTTTGTTGCAACCCGTTTGCCAAAGCTGATCATAAAAGCTGGAGAAAATCTTCGAAACTGACAAGTGTAACACAAAAAATCGTGAATTTTTTAGAATCTATTGGATCCACGACCGTTCCGGAACTTCATGAGAAAATATGTACGACATGCCGCTTGCAAGTGACCCGTCAGCAGTCAAACCGTACTTTTCAGCCGATGGAAGTTGTTGAAAACGGAGATGAGGTTTACGTTGAAGAGGTTGGAAACATTAGTGAGCATGATTTCCAAAACATGACGGAAATTCTATCCCGAATTGGGATCCGGAATGTCAACAGAAGAGAGCTGCGACGGGAAACCTTCCGCTGCGAAATGCTCAAACAAGCCGTGATTGCAATAAAACAAATTTTGAAGGTTGATTGCGAAGTGTACTATGACGATACTAACGTGCCAGTTGTCAAAGATATGCTTGACAATTGTAAGATCGCTTCAAAACCGGTCAAATTCCAAATTTTAACATTGCTCACTCCTTCGTGGAGCAGGCAGAAAATGATGGATGAAACAGGATGCAGTAAGTATGGTAAATGTCATCAACATGCGGAAGCTAATCTTCCACAATTCTGCAGGTAAATGGTTCGTCGAAAAGGCTCAACAAGTTCGTGCTTCGAAGGGAATTCTTAAACTTCCAGATGCGGGTACATCGGTAACAGAATTGGAAAAGGTCGCTCAGGAAGAGGCAAAACAGTACTATTTGGACTGTAGTACGTTAATGCCAGGTATTCGGGATAAAATCAGTGTAAAGACACCCGCCGGTCGAGAAAGTAGGCAAAAACGTTTGCTTCTTGGGTCACTAAACGAAATTTTTGCAAACTTTAAAGAACTTTTCCCAAATTTGAAAATCGGATTTTCTACGTTCGCTAAGCTGCGACCTTCGGAATGCATACTTACCGGAAGCTCCGGTACGCATACAGTGTGCGTATGCATGAGGCATGAAAATATTGAATTGTCATTGCGTGCGGTGAAAGCCTTACCGATAATACGAGACAGCTGCTTGAGCGAGCTGATTCAGGAATATTTAGTATGTAAAAACCCTTCTCCTCAATGCTACTTTTTGGAATGCACAGAATGTCCTGACTTGAGTGATTTTAGTAGAAAATTACTGGATGAAATTGAAAAATTTCCTCTAGAAATCATCAAGTTTAAAAATTGGATTCCGATAGAAAACCACTATCAACTTGTTGATAACACGACAAGCGCACCTGAAGAGTTTGTAGATAACTTCAGCAATCTGCTCAACGGCTTCTTGCCACATTTCTTCATCACAAAGGTACACAACTGACAAAAAAATGACCCATTAATACTCATTTTATGTTTATATTCTTAGGCACAAAAAGACTATCTATTTGAGCTGAAGTCCAATCTGAAGTCAAATGAAGCTATCGTTTACGCAGACTTTTCCAGAAAACTACAAAGTAACCATTCAGAACGAGATACAATCGCACCATTTCGCAAGGCAGATGATTACAATTCATCCATTCGTGATTTATTATAGAATCGAAGGAGAGATTCTTCATAAAACATTAATTATTATTTCACCTGTTCTTGAGCATAACTATGTTTTGGTTCACTGCTGTTTTGTTAAGCTGTTTGAGTTCATGAAGATCAATCTTACGCAGATAACAAAGACCCACGTGTTCACCGATGGAGCTGGGAGTCAGTACAAGAACAAATATAACTTCACCAACATCACATTTATGAAGAAAGATTTTCAAATGGATGTAGAATGGAATTTTCACGCCAGTTCTCACGGAAAATGTCCATGTGATGGAGTGGCGGGAACACTTAAACGTGCTGCGCACAAATACAGCTTAACGCCAAATAGAGACAAGCTGATAACAGATGCTTCCTCATTCTATGCATGGGCTGTAGAGCAACAAGGACAAACAATGTCTTTCAGTTACGTGGGACAGCTCGATTACGATACATCGTTGGCTAAACTGCAAATTCGAATGGAGAATGTTCAAACCATCAAAGGGACTCAAAACTACCATTATTTTTTGCCACAAAACGAGTACATAATCATATCTAAAAAATATTCGAAGAGCTCTGAGATAAAATTCCACAACCTTAGATTTAAAACATGAATATGAACTTTAGGAATCTAAAAACGATTTCATTATATTTATTTTCATTTGAAACAACTAAATTATATTGTATTTAATACTATTCTAACTCATATCGGAATTTGAAAAATAAAAAAAAGGAAAAACACGCTAAACTGCTAATAATCAAAATGGCGTCTTAAACGAAGATGGCAAAATTTTTTTTACTTAAAATGATTGTTCTTTACTCTACAGAACACAAAAAAAAACAGTGATTGCAAAATTATGCTTTGTTGCGTATAGAAATATGATACATATTGATATTGCGCAATACACGCAAAAAAACGTCAAACTTTTAGAAAAAAATATTTTTTTATCGGGTAAATGTCAATGCACACCTAGTTTCTCGACTGCATCTTATGTATTTTTTTCTCAGCTTTCAGATGGTGTGCTCAGAATTCGGATTGAGCGGTGCGCTCATAGTGAAAAATCGATATTATTGATAAAATTCAAGATGGCGGCCAAATCCAATATGGCCGCCACATTTTTTTTAACATCAATTGAAAGCTTTATTTATCCTCTATACAACAGCAACGAGTTTTGAAGATGTTTCAATGTAAAATTTTGTGATATAACATGTTTACTTACCTTGAAATTATCCAAAAATCGACATTTTTACAACATGTTTAGTCCCTTAGAAAACGAGGGGTCCATCAATTTGGCTCAACCAAAGCGTTTTTTATCTTGTTTCAATATATTCTAACTAATAGCGATGAAAAATTTGAAATCAAAAGATATGTGCCAATGGCGGCCTGGTTCCAGCGAGAATTACTCCAAATTTGATTTGCGTTTTAAATTTGTCTTTACAAAAATGATCCGAAATGTTTAGCGTAAATTGTCATTAAACGGGGACACAATTTTAAGGTGAATTGCTGCTCCGTGTATTATTTTTCCTATCTTTTATCTCCTTCTCTGGCAAATTTTCCTCGCTATTTCAAATTGATAAATCTCGATAGTTAGTGAATGAACATCAAATAGATCTATATCAGATTTCTTTTTGCCAACAAGTAAGCATACAAAACTGATGTGATTAAATATCCAATATCTAGTACAGATTCTGAGTTATATCAATTCTAAATTTTGAGGTAATGGCTGCCGTCGAAAATGCTTCAGGCTAAAGCCCTTAAAGTAAATGTTTCAAAGATTCTACCAATTTCACCCATGTTTTAAAAAGATTCTGGGCAAGGCCTTCGATATGAAAGGCTAGTTATTTATTTTTGTTTAACTTTATCTAGGGTAAATGGCCCAAGTGTGTAGGAAACGGACTTATTTTATAAATTTAAAAATCAAATAAACTTTACTCTAAGAATATCAACAATCAACATTTGCTCTCAATTTTCCGAGGAAAATGTTCATTTGGCAATTGAATTTACTTTTGAGATTGAAAAGCTCCTCCATAAATAGGAATAGGTGTTCTTATAGCTGCGGCGGTATTTCATAATTCTTGTTCCTATAGTACGGCTGTTTAATGTAAATAACCATCTTTTCTGCCAGTAAGTAATTAGCAAACACCTTTCAAAAAGAAACATTGTAACTGGGATAGACGGCAGCACAAATGTTTACGATGCGAAAGCGCTCTCAAAGACAAACACAATGTTTAGGAAATATTTCTACTTTAACTAAATTAACGGTTTAAATGCATTATGTCATGACTTAAATTGATAAGTTAACGATTATAAATGCATGATGAGTAACCTATCAACTTTATTTCTTAAGATAACTTTCTAAGTGTGTTTATATTGTTGTTGCATTAGTAGTTCAGAACATTTTAAACAGGTTTTCTATACCAGGGTTTCAGCCATCCGTTCAGTTTTCCGAAAGTAAAATTGACAGCGCCCATTAGTTTGCGTGGGAACCATACAAATTCCAATTTTATTTTTCGTTCTTTTCAGGTGGATACTGCTGCAGAAATTTCTTTTCGATTCTTTACTTTTCCGTTTCAGTGAACGGAATTTAACATGGGATTAAGATAGAAAAAGAAAAAAAAAAAAAAAAAAAAAAAAAAAAAAAAAAAAAAAAAAAAAAAAAAAAAAAAAAAAAAAAAAGCCACCAGTCCATGATGTAACGTAAATGTATCGCATCTGGGCTAGATCTATTATTTGCAATATTCGTCAATAATTTTGCGGTCGATAAACATTTCAAAAATTTATTTTCAAGCTTTCAACTATCAAAAATGGATTTTTGATACATAAAATTTTGGCTGGTGAAATCCAAAATATGGTAACTGCCCCCAAATTAATCTCATTAGATCCCATATTCATCCTACGATGAATCAAACAATTGAGCAGTTGAAGGATCGGTTTCGATTTCTAATAAGTTTTGTTCACGTTAAATAACTACAACAAACATTACTAACTATTCCCGTCACGTGTATATCGTTTTATTTCAAGTAGGATGAATTGCAAAGTGATGAGATTAATATAGGCAATATCTTTCCCTTGAGGTGCGAGTAAACGCTGCAACAACAAAAACAAAAACAACTGAGATCCGTTGATGTTTGCGTGAAATCTACATCATAGAATCCCGGAACAATCCCGGTACAGTGTGAAGTAAACAAAACATACTGGCCGTGAAATAAAAGGTTCTTGAATCCGGCCCGGGCACGGCTCCGGCCTAATGTGAATAGCCCTTACTGGATGTGTCGGGTAACCTCAGATCCCCTGCCATACCAAGTACTTCATGTCAAATTTGTCGACCTTATTCTTCCGGTATTTCTCCGGAACATCCAGGTTGGACTTGCGGGACAAAAAACCTCAGGCTGGGGATCTGCTTGGCGTCCGCTTTAATGAACGTCTGGTTGTCCATTACTATGCATTCTGGCTGCACCAACCACTCGCAGTTCAGCTTCCTGGCGCCGGGATTTGACCACCTTATTCTATTTATCGGTTCGGCTGGGTACCTTCCTTACCTTGAACACATGAAGTTCGGCCGCTTCATTGTCTGCTGGACGAACCAGACGGAACAATTGACCTTCTCTAAATTTTTTTTTTTTTTTTTTTTTTTTTTTTTTTTTTTTTTTTTTTTTTTTTTTTTTTTTTTTTTTTTTTTTTTTTTTTTTTTTTTTTTTTTTTGGGTCCCCTGGAACGATTTTACCATACGGGAAACGGTCGAATCGTCGATTCTCAACTGCTTTGCGATCCACTTGTGGGACTGGTCTGATTTTTTACAATTGCGCCCTTATTCTTTTTGTCGAAGCTCTTCTTGCTCGGAAGCCATCTCGATAACCACTTGACAGTTCAACAAAAATAGTTTTACCCAAAATTTCATCAATTTTCACCCATGCAATAAAAAGTTATCCACAAAAGAAGGTGTTGCATTTTTTCGAGTAAAATCTTTACAATCGCTTGATTCTGCGTACGATGGATATGGAAGCTGTGTTATTTATATGTGAACAGTTACTCAAGTATTTTGTCAAATTGCTAAAAGAGTAACCAATTTACTTAATGCCTCTTGAATAGCCGTTTTTTTTCACGATGTTACATTTCAGTACATTCCCCTGAAGTTCGCTTTCATGTAGAAATGTGTTCATCCTCGTGTGTAGGAGTATTTATTACAATTTGGAATTAATACTTTTTAGGTGGTATGCCCTCGTTTGTTAATGGATAAATTGGCTTATTTACGGAAACATCTCCAATAGCAAAGATCTTCACGCTGGATTCCGCACCAATTCAAAGTGCTATTTTCAGAAGCTGTGTGTATTTATTACTATGTTTAGCAGTTCTCAATTACCCGGTCAGCGGGTTTTACACAAGACGTATCGAAGATGTGTTGCTGCCGAATGCGGCGGCCACTAATGAGATGAAGTAGAAGCAAAGAGATCATCTTACTCAGTGCTCTCGCTTTTTTTCTGCGACTTAATAGCAGCTTGGCGATGGTATGTATCCCTCGAAAGGGAACAGATAATGGCTACACGTTACAAACCATTTTTAAATACCTGACCAACTCTTAACGTGGGTTATCGCGTGCTTGATTTTCAACTAATTTCGTTTGTTATGGTTGCTTTTGATGAACTGGTCATAAATCTTGCTCACAATGTAATTAATTAACTGCATCGAATTGGCTGACAAAAGTGAGCACCCTTTGCAAGTTAACTTGTTTCATCATTCACATTTTAGAGATAGGCTGCACGTTGTATAATAAAAACTGTATCAAAAGTGTTTAAAGATTGATGGCTTTTATATTGACAAAAATGAAGTAATTTTCTAGAAGCTCTATTAAAACTGATCAGGAATGTTATAGAGTGTATTGTGACACATCTAAATAATGGTGCTTTATATTTGGAAACTATTGAAACCATTTGAGTTTTGAGAGTAAAAATTAAAACGTATTTACTTATAACCTTGGAAATATTACTGATGGTGTTTTTTTCAAAACCTTTTAAGCGTTTTTTCGTAAATAAAAGAGCAAAAATCTTAACAGATCGTTTTGTTGCGATCATTGAGTGGTCCACACTCAATTAAACTGGTTGAATGCAGCAGTAAATTGCCAATATTGTGGAATCCATGTCCACGTCCAATCTTTTGATCAATCTGCAAGAAGTGTAAGGTGAGTGCTATATCGATAAAACTATGACTGAAATATCACCACATTGAAAGGTAATAAATTGATAAACAGAAACATTTTATTAATTTATTACTCCTCAGGCGCCAAGTGTACTGTTTCCAGATACTAATGGATCGACACGAATTGAACGCAAGGCCACATTATAAAACCAAACTGAAACGACTATTTTCATACGAGCGTAGATATCTCAAGCGATTTCGATTCACCTAATAAGGTCTTCTTCTTGCGGAGTGCAAGTGGTCAGATCAAGTAAAGGCAAGCATATCGTTTGTGCATCTATCTTACCCACATGAGGGAATTCGAAAATATTTGTTTTATTCGCTAGCACTCCTTAAAACTTTGATCATAATTTAAGCACTGAATAGTATATCAGAAAAGTTAGTCTGTACCGCATTCGAATCTGATACTGTATGTTTGCACATTGAAAACGAGGTAAACTCACTCTCAGGAATCGCTCCGCGCAGCGCATGCCTAATGTGTTGATATATACGGCACGAAATAATGAATACATATTGCCCTTCACGAGCATGAAATTTAATAGGAAATAATTTCCAGCTTCATTTTTCATGTTACCCATTGCATCGGCCCACGGCAGCTGGTATCAGAAAGTTCATCTACCAGCAGCCCTCTGTCCAGACAGTCTGTGATTGGTTTCCGAAGCGCACAGGAGCTATATACTTGGGTCTCGTTATACTATCATATTCAAATGCATTGCTGTGGATCTGTTTCCACCTAAACTATTTATGTGTTGCTTTGTTTATAAATTCATAAGGTTTATTGACACTCGCTTTTCATCACGCTGCAATCATCTGCGAGACTATAGGGTATATCAGTTCTTGTTAAACATTAGAGTAGCGAGAAACTGGTTTCACCAGCACTTCAAGCCCCGAACATCCTTTAACTGCTGAAAACTTCGATGTACAGTCGTGTTAATACCGAATGTTTGGCCGATGCATCGGAAATTAATTGAATCAGGGAAGCGATAACGAAATTATCTTCAGCCTTTCAAATTTCTGACCACGTCGATGCGCATTCTGGCTTGCATCTACGTGTGTCTATAGAGTGTCATAAAATGCGATACCAAATGACAAATTAATTCAAGGCCTTTTATCGAGAAATGGTGGTGACAGTTTCGAAAAATTAGTCATGGTTACGCTACAATTTGTCACTTAGTAACGAATAAGAGAACCACTTCACATCCTGAAAAAAAAATTGTGAAATGCGTGTTTTGGTCATGACGATTTATGCATTGCTATCATTTGCACAATACACGCTATTACAAATTTGAAATAATTAAATATGTGGAATTGAAAATTGAGTTCACAAAAATTATAACACGTCATTCTTACTTCAGATTTTTTCTAAATCAATTAAGAGAAAACAATCAGCCTTGAAACGATTTGTGAATCAATTCTGTGTAACGGAGATGATTACTTCCGTTCTTATGACGACTTATGTCGATTTTTTGCATTAGATCTCTCTATTAGATTATATATCAACTATTTAATTCACTTAATAACGTAATAATCCCGACGTAGTCGTTAAAATTCTAGCCACGAGTTCAAATCTCATCGCCGGACAAGTTACGAAAATTCTAATAAAGGTATTTGAATGACTACGACGAGAGATGAACCAGTCCGGGACTGAAATTTTTTTTTTATTCAAAAGCACACCCAAATCTTTATGATTATCAACTAGATTCAGAACAGAGCCATTAATATTATAGTTATAAATGATAGGATTTTCTCTCTTTTGAATGACATTACACAACATTTGGACAAACTGACATCGCGATAATTTGTGCACGCCTCCTGATGAATACATCAAGCTGTAGTTGCACTCTTAAAACTCGACTTAAGTTGTAAGTAGAGATAATCGATCAATGAATATAGGTCCTTTTCAAAAGTTTGAAGAAATTGAGAAGATTTGGCCGATCCAATTTTAATGAACAATGAATGAACAAAACTTACCACAAAAGTTCAATTCAGTGCAGTTCTATGCCAAAAAAAAAAGCCAAGGATCCAAGCGTGACTAAAGCGTAAGTAACGGACTACTGTGATTAACGGTATTGAACAAGGACTTAATGATGGTGTACAGGATTTTTTTTACAGGATGTCAATTTTTTGCAGTACATTTCAAATAAACATAAAGATGTTGAAACAAGAGAGCAATAGGTCAGTCGTCATCGTTTTATTGCTCACCGGGAAATACAAAAAGCAGAAACTTTGGTCGGTAAATGTAACGGACAGCACAGTCTAATATATTAAAATGGCTTGTGAACGTCATAAACTGGCATGCACATCTACCTTGAAGAAAAACAAGTGCCGTTCAATACGGCAGAACTGAGCAGTGCAAAAAAGAAAGGAAAACATTCTCGAAAAAGCAGGTAGGTGAGTAATAGCTAAAAATCTTGGTAAGTCATATACGCTTCGTAGTGCCCAATTCGTGAACGCTGTGACCAAATCACGGTGATTGGAGAAAGCAGAAAGAACTACTAAGTCGGTTGAGGCATCTACATCATATCAATAGTTTAATCTTTTTAACTGATGGAGAAAACATTAACCAGGATTACAAGGTGGCGGGAAAGGAATGACACGTGGATTGCACCAGACCGTAGTCAGTTTCCAATCGTCACGTCAACCAAGTTTCCGATTTATGTGATGGTTCTAGGCGTAGTCCCCAGAGAGGGAAATGTAATGCCTCCGTATTTCTATGATCAAGGACTAAAGGTAACAGAAATGGCTTGCGAAAAATGTTCCGGAGTTTTGGGCGAAAAAAATCTGGCCCCCTAGCAGTTTCAATATCAGTAAATTGGATTATTTTTTGTGAGGCGTTGTCGCAGTTGTCCGAAGCCCAGACACTTGAAGCATCTCTCCAGTTGTTTTTTAATCCAAGGAACGGCTTTCAGCGAACAATCCAAACCGTTTCAACCAGAGCTTAAAAATCTCAAATTCAATTCTCAAAATACTCTGACTGAGATAATATATTTTTCATCACATGCTGCCTCTAGCGAACATGAAGTAAACACAAATTTGTCTACGTGAATCTTTAGTTCAAGGTGAATCATCTTGTTTTTTGTTGCTTTACTTTCATCATTCATTCGTTCCAGAAAGCATTAAATGTAAATAAGCGCAAACAATTCATTCAATTTCAACGTTCTACCGTGAAGAAGAAAGAACAGTCCTTCATTTGAAGAATCGATGAAGTGACGTATTTTGCTTGCATGTATTTGCAGCCACCTCTTGACTCGACCCTGCCTTTTTCCCGATCTCGAACCACACAAACTCTGCAGCGATTTCGGCCATAGATCGTTTGTTTAAGTTTCGTCATTTTGGCTTCCCTTGTCTTCAGCCATGTTCGGGTATAAAGAATGTGCACACCAAAAAAGTAGTCAACGGGAAATTAGTGGTATTAAATGGAAAACATGAGAAAATCAAAAGTAAATCATTTATTTAAGACTTCATAAAAATATAAATATAAAAACATACAGTTAAGTCAATTTGACCTGTTATATCCAAATGCCCACACCATTCGTTTGACACCTTTCCATCAGTTTTTGCACAGTGTCATCCGTCACCAATTTTGCAGCTTTCTGCCAGTTACGCCTGAAGCTTTTCTCATCAATTGCTACGCTATTCGTTTTTCGAAGATTCCTCTTGACCAGAGCCCAATACTTTTCGATCGGACGGAGTTCTGGCGAATTTGGCGGATTACAATAATTTGGGACAATATTTACACCATTAGCAATGTACCAATCCTTAGCCAAGTTTTCCATAGTGGCAAGATGCCAGGCTCAGGCCAGAACAGCACCGAACCGTTGTGTTCCCGAATGAACGGCGAAACAGTCGTTTATTCAGACACTCTTTTACGTAAATTTGTCCATTTAGAGTGCAAGTCGCGATGAAGATGTCGCTTCTGAGACTGCATCCACATATTGCCTGCCATACGAGGTATTTGAATTTTTGATACTTTGTTTAAATGATTGCAACATTTCCTCTTTGCAACGAGGTATAAAACTGTAGTCCCGGTATCTGCTTAAAGTCAGCTTTGCAATATGTTTCGTCGTCCAATATTATGCAGTCGTATTCCTTCAGCATAGTGTCATAATTTTCTCGATCGAGATTTTGCGCTCTTGTTCTGGCTGTCGTTAGGATTTGAGCAACACCTACTTTGAATGATTTCAAGCCTGCACTTTTCTTCACTTTCTGGACGAACGATGGAGACATATTCACTTTTTTTCGCCACATCACGAACGGAGATATTCGGTTTCTTCTTAAATTCTTTAATCACTTTCTTCCTCTCCGCGACGAAACGAGAATCATGGTTACCTCCGGAACCGACCTCTTCTTTAAAGGTAAGCGCCGCTGAAAGTTTTTTTTAGCACTTTAGTAACCGTCGATTTTGCGATTTTTAATGACTTGGCAATATCGCCGTGCGACATATCTGGATTTTCCACTCTTTTGTGCAAAATTGCACGGCGCACGCGCCCCCCCCCCCCCCCCCCCCCCCCCCCCAAAAAAAAAAAAAAAAAAAAAAAAACCAAAGCATAAAATTGAAAATAAAAATAATAATCCTGTAGCAGAAAAACTCACTCACGAACGCGAAAATGAATGACTGGTAACCAGAACGTTGAGTCACGCAATCAAAACTTCTTGACGGTTGAATAGACAGATCTGTGCTTTGCTGTGGTGTGAATGAGTTGCGTGGAACACAGGGACAATGGAATGACTGAACACGGCAAAACAAGTCGACATTTTTTTTTTCATCACTACAATTTCTCTCCACCTCTCCATACCCCTATAAATTTTCATTTTACCCCCTTCCCCCAATTATATCCCATCCATACCCCTAAAACCCAGCATGTGGTTTTTTCACACGGCGCTACAACAGGGGTTCCCCCCCCTTCTCTCCCTAAGAGGTATTTTTTAGTACAGTCGAAACACAACGGCTGGTAGCTACGCTACAAATGTAGAATGAAAAACGTAAGGAAATTGGTTTATGAGAACCGCCCCCGAGAGTATATCTCCATTTTAGTCCCCCCTATTAAAAAAAAAACCATAGATATGTTGTTTGACTGATAGAACGAAATGAAGATAGAGAAAATAGTGCACACTGAATTTTTTTTTACTCGTCGGTCACGACGGCAGTGAATTTTTCCGTGCTCTGGTTTCAACACCTCCGTGCCACCATATGTCTTTCGCAACTGAATTGTCATCGATTTCTCCTCACAATGCTCCACCATTGTACGTTTCACCTCATCTGTTGTTGTGACCACGTCCAGATCACTGTCTTCTCGAATAGAGCCCTGGCATTTACCTCCTCTTTGCCGGCGTCGGTGGTGTAGTGGTAGGCGTGACTGCTACTTGGCACCCCAGTGGGTCTGGGTTCAATCCCAGTCGACGTCGGTGGTTTTTTTTTTTGAGGCGAAAAAATCTGGTCACGTCTTCCTTCGGAAGGGAAGTAGAGCCGTTGGTCCCAGCTCATATTCATGAGTCGATAGGTCGGGTCCATGTGGTGGAGTCGTCTTCCTGGCGTCGGTGATTGTCACCATGTGAGGAAGTACGCCGACGGAAAAAAAATAAAAAATAAAATTTACCTCTTCTCCCAGGGACATCACGAGCGTTTTAAAGGCTGAGCTCTTAACCCCAGATCCTTCTGCAGCTCGAAAAGCATCTCATCTTTCTGGGTGTGCCTTGTTTTCACCACACTTTCCCATAGCTCTTCCAGTTCCGGATTAGCTCTCACTTTAAGGAGGAGATCAGCTTACGACGTTCCACCCTTCACATCGATGAAGCGTCGCCCTTCTTCCTCTTCCGGCGGGGTTTGGGTTCCAACTTTTTCTTACTCTCTTTCTACTCTTATTTATTCTTTTCTTCTTTAATTTTCATTTTGTTCTGCTTTGTTTTGGCCTTCTTCCCCGTTTCACAATGGACGGTCCGTGACTCACTGTCCTCTTCGTTCTGGTGCTTCTACAGCCCCTCTTCTTCTCCTGGCATTTCCCTTTTCTGATTATTCGAACAACGATTTGGAAGTTACTTCGGTGTCTGTTGTGCTTCAGCTGCTGCCTTTCACTTGGCCTCATTCAGTGCCTTTTCGGCTGATTCAGCTGTCATCCTCAGAGCTTTGTGTTCAGGTTCAACTGCCGACAGAACGGACTTGATACCCATCATTGTCTTGATCCTAGAATGAACTTTATTCCCTCCTTAAATGACTTCGTAGATCTTGGTGACCTGGTACTCAGTGACTCTCATGCTATGCAACGAATAGAGGATTGCTCCACAGCTAGCTCTGTTGAGGGCATTCTTCACATCCAGTGAGACCTCGACGCAATAGCGATCTCTGCTTTCTCTGTGCCGTCTCTGCAGGTTCCACTACCATTCGGAGGACATCCTCCGCAATCTTAAATTATGTGCAAGCCTCGCACGCGTGAATGCTTGTTGGATTCGTTAATTGCGTATAACCGGCAACCAGGCTGTTTTCTTTATTGCCCTGGATTACTTTTTCTGGATTGCCCTGGATTGCCCTGGAAATATTTTTCTTTTCTCCTCACTCTCCTCCTCCAAAAACCAAAATCATCCGCAATTAGACGGCTCTTGAGTGAAGAAGAACAATAGAAGACTGTTTTAAGAGCAATAAAAATCATCAATTCACTCGCGACAAACTGAAAAATCAATTTTCCTTTATTTTCCTTTATTTTCCAAAAATCGGCCTGGAATGCATAGATTTTGCCATACCTGTGAGCAAAATCGTTCAGAAGCACTTTCGATATCAGTTACGGTCGAAAACACGATAATTTATCAATTTTTCATGAATTTCAACCATCACGGAGAAAGAAAGCGTATTCTTCGCCTAAAAGCACAGCCTTCCTTCTCAACCTAGGTTAGATTTGTGTAACTAAAAATGTAAAATCTATTTCTCTAAGACAAAGGATTTGATTCATGTCTGTCATATTCGAAACCAACTTCCAATAGCTTTCCAAGAATTTAGAAACTGTTTTTTTTATTCAAAATTAAAATAAATTTCTTCGCTGTTCTCTACTGCTCAACCGAACCTGGGGACCAAATTTTCATCAATTTGATTTAAATTTTAATTTGCGTTTGAACGAAAAAAAACTGGATTTGAATTAATGTTAATGATGATGTTTCTTTAAAAGTAAAACCCGCTTAAACATATGTCCATCAATTGCTCAATTAAGGAGGTTTCGTTTGACATTATCATCTTGATAGTTACTCTATTATAAATACTTGCATTAATAAATTAGTTCATTTGAAAATCGGCATTTTGTTAGTCATATATTAATTACGATGAGAATAATTTCAAGTTATAAAATGCCATAACCATGAACGATGCTGCAATGATCCATGACAAGCCTGTGCTTTTCACTGAACTCATCTCGCAATCAATCAAATCCATTACAAACAAGCTGCATTTTTATTACGATTCATCTGATTTGAAACTCCTACGATCCCGTAAGGATTATACCATTTTGCCAACCAACCGCGGAGAAAATCCTCTGCTACACAGCTGCAAAATGCGGAGAGCAAACAAACCGTAATAATGAAAAGGAATTTCCATAAACCGCAGCTTATTCGATTGATTAATAGACGATCTTATCCGAGCATAAATCATCGCCTAATTATAATTCTCGTGAAATGAGGCCAAATATAAGCGCACTTCTGAAAGCTGCGAACATTGAAGGTTGATTGCGCGGACAGACGATGTACGATGAGAAAGTTTGTAAAGCGGAAAAAAAATTGAAGGGTCTAACCACATGGATAATGATGAAGACAGGGCTAATGAAGATTCCAGCAGATTTATTGTTCCTAAGTCGAAATATGCGCAAAGTTCTGAAGTGCCTTTTTGGAAGGGATAAGAAATAGATTGGTGTTGGAATGCTAGAAGATTAATGTGTGGTGGGGTAGAGTAAAGGAGATTTTGAAATTCCTTTTGGAACTAATTAAAAGTTTCAGAAAGTTCGTTACTTTATTTGGAGCACATGAACGGACCCACTATCCTCCTTGAAATGTTTTCTATGCGTTAACAAATTGTGCCTGTTTTAAAATGATGTGGGACTTGAAATGCCAAAATCATGTTTATGCAATTCATCAAAATTAACGGTTTCCTGTGTCTGGAGTATCAAAATGAGGCGCTGTCCAATTTTTCGGTTGTCTTTTTAATTATTGAACGCCACATCAGATGCCCAGCGTAAAATATATAAACCAGTTGCATCTCTCAGTAGACATCTACATCTATTCACTCCCGAGACTGCAATCGGTGTTGAATGACGCTAAACAGTCACATAAACATTAGTCTCGCTCTTCTCCCCCTTTGGGAGGCGTATACAATATTTATTTCAGCTTTTTCAAAGGATGTTTAAAAAAGTGATGAAAACTAACTCTCGTCACTTCAGATCGCCCTTCGTCAGTTGCTTGTGATCAGTATCGGTCTGTATCTGCATGCCTAATAAATGGCTTTATTGCTTCTTCAAAGATGTGTGAATGAATTAGAGGGATTAACAAGCCTAATGGTCATATAATACGAAACCAGAGAAGAAGATGAGCAAACAACTTCGGTTTTTGGGAAATGAATGGGATGACTGATTTGGTTTTAAAGCGCTGCGTCATCACTGATTTTGTTTGCTTTATTTGAACATTTTACTTACGTTTTCATGTTTTGTTTCTTCAGCACACTTAGTCAATAATAATATTAAGTATGTGGCATGTGTCTTCCTACTTGTTGCGCAATCAATTGCACGTCTTATTTGATGCGAATGAAAATTGCAATGTTTGATTTGATGATGTTTTGTGTTTTAATGTTTTTAAGCTTAGTGAGAAGAAATTAAGCTGGAAAATTATCCCTCAGCATCGACAAATGACAGGTAAACTGTAGAAGTGCTTTTGTTATGCCATTTATATATGTAGTCTTTGTTTTGTATTCTTTATTTCATATTTGATTCTGATGAAAATCATGAATATATCATGAAGAATGCATTGAATATTGTTCAGAATAGCATGAAAACTATGTTTTTTTTTAATTCATTACTATTTATTTACTATTTCTTCATATTTTCATTTGTTTCTACATCACATTCACGCTCATTCCTATCGCAAGTTTCACTACCAATCTTATACCACCGAGTTACAAAGCCAAGTGGCACAAATGGTCAACTGTATTTGTATAAGTAATCCAAAAATAGTCACAAAGATTGCCACCACTGACTGCAAGAGCAGCATACTGGAGCCAGTTTATTTAGGAATGATATCTCATTTATCACAGTGATGTATTTCACACAAATTTACGAACAGATTCGCCTTGGTGTATGAAAAACATGCCTCCTAAGCTCCAGAATTATTTGGTTGAATATATAACTGAATGCCTATCTTTATTCATTGTATTAATAAAAAATGTAACCAAATCCAATAAGGTTGTAGTCGTTGAAAGTTCTTTTACAAAACCTTATTTACTCCAGACTAAAGTTTTAAATTGTGGAAAAATATGCTAAATAACTATATATTTGAATAACTCGGGAATGCAAAATAGTACAGAACACCACGAAGTCTAATTATTTTTTACAATTTCGAAAGGCGGAATCAAAAACTGGTGGAAGAATAGGATTTCAGTAATGAGCTGAAAAGCCAAAACAAATGTTTTGCTAACTCTTTTGAAAAGGATTTTCAGAGGATTTGTGATAAACCGTCTGGTGCAGCACTTACGATTGCATTCAGGGCCTTTACAGAAAGTAAAACTTCGTTTAGAGATGTACTTAGACATACTTCATAGTTTTTTACAGCTAAAAGTTGTCAATTCTAGAATGTTGTGTGTTCATACGGAAGCTGGTAAAGACTGGAAAAGTGACTTGGGATGTTGTGGAGATGTAGATATGGTGGGATAAAATAGACGCTTAAGTAGAGGAAGTTTTCAAAAAAAAAAAAAAAATGCGAGGCGTTTCATGAAAAGTTCGTCTTTTCTCCAATACCAAAATGGAATAAGACTGTTGATATTTTTTTCCTGAAACTGCAATATTTTTCATTTTTATTTTGACTACTCAACTGTTTTATTTCATTAAAATTATCCTCATATAGACGTGATTTCTTGCGTCCAGATATTAAATGAATCGAGTTATATCAACCCCAATATCCATCAATGGATCAGGAAGATATTTACCTTATCATTCAGGCTAAGGCCGGGGTAAGGTCCACCTTGCTTGTTATCGAGAATGCTCAGCCCACCGTAGTCAACTGATTTTCGCGGTGTGAACGATGAGAGATTCTCCTTGCAACTGATGTGCAATTCATGGTTCATTCGCCTCTTCCACGTTTGGTTTTTCATCTGCACTCGGTTTTAGATCGTACGCAACACCTTCCGTTGAAAGACACCACGTTGACACCACGTTGACACCGCGTTGGCACGAGCATTGTCCATGTTTTTAGAAGACTGTATTAAAGTCTAGTAGATTGTCAACTTTGTAGTTCGGCGAAATTTGTTCGATAATAGCGTCCTTCGGAGTCCAAACTAGATACGGCTACCAGCCATTATGCGCCTTTGTATCGCTCTGTTGGTGTCGTTATGGGCGATCACCAATGAGCCTAAATACACGAATTCGTCTACCGCCTCAATCACTGTCGATCTGAACTCGTGGTTGGAGGCTTGTCTTCTCGAGAGCCTTTGCCCTCATGTACTTTGTCTTTGACGCATTATTTACAAGCCCATTCCTACTAGCTTCAGCCTTAAGTCTGATGTATGTTTCCGTCATCATCTCAAAGTGGAATGGACATCCTGAAAACTGAATCACTTGTGTCTATCCCCACTCTCTGAATCACACCCTACAATGCAGTGTTCAATAGCAAACACGAAAATTAATTACCTTACTGTCATCCTCTCCAAGGTTCTAAGGCATTCAAGAGTGTCTTTGTTTCTCGGACGACGCACATCACTCGATCCATCCTTGACCAACCGCGTCACTTTTTTTTAAACCCATATTCGTGCATAATCAGTCACAGTTGGTCACGTAATATTCGTGACATTCCAGCAGCATTTGCCGAGTCGTGAGAATCTGGTGCGTGGTAGCGTGGGCAACCTGACAGACGGCGGAAAAGTATTTGGAAGAGCAACTTGTAGGTGGCACTCAGTAGCGTGATTGCACGATAGTTGCAGGAGTCCAACTAGTCACCTTTTTATTGATGGGACACACTTCCATTCTTTCTTCTTCCAAAATCTACAGGCACAGTGTAGCTCCCTATAGTGTGCCAGTGTGTCTCCACCGTATTTTACAAACTCGATTGAGAGTTGGTTCACACTAGTGGCTTAGTTATTTTTCGACGACCATTTTCTTTCTGGACAAGATGATGAGCGTCACTAAATGGAGTCAATTTCGTTTCACAGGTGCACTAACGCAATGGTTTGAAATCAAGCTAGGACTTCATGTTTGCACAATTATCCAACTCTGTAATGTAAATTTTGAGCACTCGTGTTGTTGTACTTTGTACAATAGATGTAGATTTTCCCTTGCCATTTTGATGCAGAAGCACCTATCGATGTAAAACCAACGTGTCTTTCTCAAAAAACTCGTTCTGGACCGAGCAACGTCTTCTTTGATTGCAGAAATTCCTCAAATAGCGCGGTAGAATGCGATATTGCGAGACGTGTCCGCGTAAATAAAATGCGTACTGCTTCAAGTTTTATATAACTGGATCAAACTTGGTATATTTCGTTATCCTGACCTAAACGGGTTCTGTCTTTGACAAATGGGTCCAGTAGATCAAGGCCTTTTCATTGGTGACTATAAGTTAAGAATTTTATCACAACGTGGCGCTAGTGTGCAAGTAAATTTCTTAAAAATGCTTTATCTTTAGATCCTGACCTGATGGTTTCAGTCTTCGACAAATTTGTTCAGCAGATCAAGGTCATTTGATTGATGAACAGAAGTTCAGCATTGTCTCAATACGTGGCGCAAGTGAGTGAGTAAATATCCCAAATATGCTATATCTTGAGACCCTCGCAGTATAGAACGTTCCGGTCTTCGATATGGTTGTTCAATAGGCCAAGCCATTGATGATTGAAAGTTCAGAATTTTCTCTCTACGTGGTGCTAATGCACAAGTGAGTTTCCCATTTTCACCACTTTTGTCCAATCTTTTTTAAATTTTTCGATGTCATCCACTGTTTTTTCGAATTTCCGTAGCTTTTCTTTGGTCAAAGCCCAGAAAGTCTCGATTGGCCGTGCCTCCGGGCAATTTGGCGGATTCATGTTTTTTGGCACGAAACAGACATTTTGGCTTTTGTACCACCCTAGTATGTCCTTGGCATAATGATATGATGCCATGTCCTTGGCGTAATGATATTATGTTGATCTATTTCTGATATTTTGCAACATTCATTTATTGCCTGCCCCACCGACCATCACCTTCTTGCCAAATTTTTCTGTGAAAATGCCCTTTCCTGTTTCAGAGATATCCTTGCGCAAAAAACAGAATTGTATGTATACGCCAAAAAGTCTTAAGCTGGAGCCACAAAAATGTATGTCACCGTCAGTTTTGACGGAGATGTTTGACCATGTCAAGTTTCTTTTCCACCGACATCTCTAGTTGATGACTTAACATAGACGCTGTGTCAGTCTGTCAATTTTAAATAATTACAAAGTTGACGCTGTCAATGCAGTGTTAAGGCTCCTGATTTATTATCATTGACGGCATAAGCATTAACGGAGGTGTGGAGTTTATAGGTGCTTTTTCGTGAGAAAGTGAAGGAAGAAAGATTTTTGCTTTTCTTTCTCGGTCACATAAATGAAGAACATCGTTGGGGTCAGATAGTCCTTGCGCAGCTAACGCCGCCAACGCCAATAACCTGAGTCAGAATTTTTTTTTTTTACTCAAATGGTGTTTCTCATTCGAGCCCTTGCACTGAACTGGCCGGCTTGACGTGCAGCAAGGGCTCAGTAGGGCTTCTCTGTCAAGACCCAAAGCTAAGAGTCAGTTCCATTGTGGCTATATCACATTACTTAGTTTTTCTACTGTAGTTATCTACACATTTTTTCAGCATTTCAGCATGGAGAATCTGGTTGGTGTAGCCTGGGCAATGTTGTCAACTTGGCATTAGAGAAGTGAATGGCTGCGACTGAAGATCGTGTTCAAGCAAGGTATATTTCCCATTCTCATCTAATTCATAATTTCAGCACGCTTTGGGACATCTTTGCATTTCAAATTATTTTTGCATTTCAGATTATGGAGTAGCATGACTATTCAATGCTTAAAATGTTCAATTTGTTTTTCAGCATTTCTGCAGAACATTTTCATTAAAAATCTATTTCTGAACTTCAACTAATACATAAAAGACTGACATGTGATTATAAGCGGTATAGGATTGTATTTAAACACATTTGTTCAGTGGTATTATGACAAGATATTCCATTTATTTAAGAAATCATCAAACCAGGCTCTTCGATCACTAAAACTGCTTTCTTCGACCTATAGAACAGTCTGTTGATTCTCGAAAGAATAAAACAAATCAAATATCTTTTCATTGAAATTTTAACTTTGTTGAAAGGATTGATCCACTCTGCTTTTCAGCTTTTCCAGGACTATTAAGATATTGATACATATCTAATTTTTATTTTGCAGTAACAATCCAGTGGCTGTTGGTTATATTTTGTAAATACATATATTATATTCTATTACGTACATTACATACATACATTCAATAACAACGGGTAAGGGGGAAATACAGGGTGCCAGACGAAGTGTAGGCTGGATGAGGGATTCGTGGTTATCTGGCCAAGTCAAGGGTGACAATTGTGCCTTTCTTGATGGAAATCGTCAGATCGAGATCAGTGAAGGTCTAATTATCTTCCGACAGTCTACCGTGAGTTTGCTTACCCTATTTTTAACATACCACCAGGCGGTAATCTTAATGTGTATTGCTTACTGTTTATTTCCTGTAATAAGAGCGTTTCGTTGGAAGGAGACTCTCTATCCTCTCCGTGAGTTTCGTGTAAGTGCTTCTGCTTACGGGTCCACACCCCCGTTTTGGCCTTTCATACAACGGAATAGTGAGGATTACAGGTATGTATAGTTAGATCTTGCCATTAGGAGGAGCTGTACGCCATTCCAAATCCTGCACTGGTGGTGGCTTCCTATCACATCACATCACAAATGGTTTTTCTCATTTGAGTGTGTGCAAAAAAAAAACATGTAACGCATGATAAGAATTATGTCAATTATGGAAATTATTTGGAATTTCGCGTTTAACGCCTCGCTCCCTCATTGCCATACTGAAATTTAATTTTAGTTTATATTACGAAATCGAAGGTAAAACTAACGAATCTGTTCGTTGTTTTCTGCAACGAAACTGATTTGTACTTTTTATGAAGCTACCTTCGTAATTAATGGCACACGCGCAACTGTCAAGAGCAAGAAGCATTTGTCGACACAGAGACAACATTCGTGCATTGTACGGAAACAATACCAAGAGCTACGATAATTTTGTTAAAAATTAAAAAGAAACGTCTCTTTGGTGGTAACATGAATGACTGAGAGATCAACTTTACCGACTCAAAATTTAATGTACGAAATTCATGTTTACGAAACGTGTGAAAGATACTTTACGAAATAATTTTTCAGTGCAGTGGCCTACTTGTACACGACCTCTCATATATTCAAGTCACTGTCAGCAAAGCATTCATTCAGTAGATCAATCAGCACGAGCTTGGACTGGACTTGACAACAGGGTAACGATTTCAAGCCAATTTTCTGTCAAGTCCGAGCCAATCATTTGATTGCTGTGCGGGAGACTGAACGGTTTTGTTTAACTGGAGAACATTATCGTAGATAGAAACATTCTATCAGGTCAGGATACCAAGATAGCATACACACTTAGAAATTTTGAATTATTCACGAGACGTAATTCATGTTTGTAAAAAGTCGGGGACAGTAAACAAAGATTTCGTGTAAAATTATGTCTCCTGAAACTGACACATACGCAATTCGACGAAAGATGTGTTTGATTGAATTTATTTTCCCATGTCTTTTAATTCATTCTTATATGTGATAAAGGACGCTTGCATGTGTCGGTCTCAGTGGACAGAAATTTACATAATATTTTGGTAGTGTGTAGCATATCCCTGACAATAATTAGCAAACTAGCGACGCGTAGTTAGAGAATCTTATTTTTTCGCCAATGAAAAGGCATTGACCTGCTGAATTACTTTGTTAAAGACATTAACATTCTAAGTGATCCATATCACGTGATACGCCGGGATGAAATGTGTTGTACAAAGTACAACGCGCAAGTGCGCGTGTGACAAAAGTTGGCGCGAATGCTGAAAGTTAACAAAGTCATTCGATACCGAACCAACAAAAGCCTAACATCACGTTGAAAACACTGACTTCAAATATTGTGAATGATTTAGGAGTAAAATCATGTACGGTACGCAGTGATGTTTTGCCATTACATCTTTTTATTTCATTAACCTCAGGATTTTGGAAATAGAGATTTTCGTTTTAAAAGGATTGACATAGCCGAAACTGTATCGAAATAAAAACCGTATGTATTGTTATATGTAGATAAATTTGTAAATCTATTAACAACCCAACTGGACGTCCCCTGGTTGCTCTTCAAATTCTGCTACATCATGTGAAACATGCCAGTGCCATGCTCATCATTCGTGTTTTCGACGCAACTGACGAATTTCTCAGAGGAAGGATATGACGATGCGGATAATCAGCCCGGCGATCACAGCATTTTTCAAAACAGTACAAATTCCGGACAGGTGAATATTAGTCAAAGTCCATTAAGCTCTTCACCCCACCCTCATTCCACGAATGAAATCACGGTTTATTGTCAAAATTTTAATCGGATGAAAAGCGCTGCTAAGATCAGCGAAATTCAAAATAAAGTTTTTAGTAGTTCTTATACCGTGATTCTAGCAAATGAAACTAGTTGGGATGAGAGTGTAAGAAGTGAAGAGGTTTTTGGTAATAATTATAATGTTTATAGAGATGACCGTAATTATCAATGGTCAGAAAAAAAGTCAGGAGGTGGAGTTTTAGTTGCAATTTCAACTGAATTCAATTCCGAAATAATTACTACCACAAAATTTAAAGAATTTGAGAATGTATGGGCAAAAGTGCAGATGAGAGACGAAACTCATGTGTTTGTTTCAGTGTACTTTCCTCCAAACAATGCCCGTAAGGAAATATATGATAAGTTTTTTACGAATGCCGAAGAAATTGTGTCTTGTTTGCCCCCTGAAGTAAAAGTACATATATATGGTGACTTTAACCAACGCAATGTTGATTTTATTGCTGACATTGATAATGAAAGCATCCTACTTCCAATAATTGGGGAAAATGAGACGCTTAATTTCATATTTGACAAAATTGCTGATTAGGGACTTCATCAAATAAACCATGTGAAAAATCAACAGAACTGTTATTTAGACTTTCTGTTGACAAATATTTTCGATGACTTCTGTGTTAGTGAATCTTTGAATCCAATATGGAGAAATGAAGTATTTCACACAGCAATAGAATATTCTCTTTTTGTACAAGGAAATGAGACGCCTGATTGCGGACTCGAGGAAGTTCTTGACTATAAATCAGCTAATTATGCTAACATAAGAAGCAAACTAAACTTAATTGATTGGCAAACAGTATTTAGGAATGAAGATAATGTTGAAAATGCAACTGAAGTGTTCTATACTAAGTTGTTTGCAATTATCCACGAAGAAGTACCAGTTATTAGACGTAGAAGAAGAGTATTTTCAAAGGATCCAGTTTGGTTCAATAAACAAATTAAAAATTTAAGAAACCGTAAGCAAAGAGCGCATAAAATTTACAAAAAACATAACAGTTCCGTTAATTTAGAAAGCTATTTGAACATCTGTGATGAACTTAACGTGGCTATGAATATTGCATTTGAAGAGTATAATTCAAAAATTGAACGTAATATTAAATCTTCTCCAAAAAACTTTTTTAATTACGTGAATACCGAATTAAAATCAGACAATCTTCCATCCCGTATGTATTTTGACAATAATGAAAGTAATAATACAGAAGAAGTATGCAATTTATTTGCCAAGTTTTTTCAAGAAACATACACAACATACAGCAGATCGTGATCGGCAATACTTTGGGTTGTATCCTGAAAACTCCAGTGACATAAGTGTGAATCAAATCTATGTGCATGAAATCCTGGACGGGCTAAAACATTTAGATGCATCCAAAGGCTCGGGACCCGATGGAGTCCCTCCTTTGTTTATGAAGACTTTAGCAGCTGAGCTTACTTCTCCATTGTTTTGGCTTTTTAATATGTCACTGGAATCCGGAGATTTTCCAAAATTATGGAAGAGCTCATTTCTAGTGCCTATTTTTAAGTCTGGTAAAAAATCTGATATTCGTAATTATCGGGGTATAGCCCTGATCTCTTGCATTCCAAACTTTTTTGAGGCAATTGTAAATGATAAATTATTTAACCAAATCAAAAATAGAATAACTACTAATCAGCATGGATTTTTTAAAGGTCGTTCGACAACCACAAATTTACTAGAATTCGTTAATTATTCTCTGGAAGCAATGGATAACGGAAACCATGTAGAGGTTTTGTACACAGATTTTAGTAAAGCATTTGACCGTGTCGATATACCTATGCTTATATTTAAATTGCAAAAAATTGGAATTCAGCCCAAACTCCTCAAATGGCTTAATTCATACCTAACCAACCGTGATCAAGTTGTAAGATTTAAAGGAAACCAATCAACACCTATTTATGCCACTTCGGGAGTCCCACAAGGCTCTCATCTAGGACCACTTTTATTCATTCTATTTGTAAATGACTTATCTTTTATTCTTAAGAAACTAAAATTTTTAATTTACGCTGACGACATGAAACTTTATTTAGAAATTAAAAATGCAGAGGGCATCAACGCGTTTAAGAATGAGATATTATTGTTCCATACTTGGTGTAACAAAAGTCTGCTACAACTGAATGTTCAAAAATGTAACTTAATTACCTTCAGTCGAAAACGAAACATTCCTAATATACAAATAACTTTAGGCAATCAGAATGTAGAGAAGTGTGATAGAGTTAGGAATTTAGGTGTTGTCTTAGACTCTAAACTTACGTTCATTGATCATTATAACACAATTATAAACAGAGCTAAAAACATGCTAGGATTTATTAAACGTTTCTGCTGTAACTTTCATGACCCGTATACGATAAAAACATTATACATTGCTTATGTCAGATCAATACTAGAATATTGTAGCATAGTTTGGTCTCCATTCACAATAACACATGAAGAAAAAATAGAGTCAGTACAAAAGCAATTTTTGTTATACGCACTAAGAAAGCTAGGATGGACTGTATTTCCTTTACCTCCTATAAAAGAGCGTCGCGAATTTGCTATGGCGTCATTTATAAATAATATAGTCTCACACAGAGTTGATTCAATGGAAATTCTATCAAAATTAAACTTTTACACACCAACAAGGCATTTAAGACATCGACAGTTATTTGCAACAAATAATTATCGCACGAACTATGCAAAATATGGACCGATTAATCAAATGATGGCTAATTACAATAACCATTGCAATAGTATAGATTTTACGATGTCGAAAGAAAAATTGAAAAAATACTTCCGCGCGTGCTAGGTTTAAGTTAAGTTAAGAACTTATTGTAATTAAAATGGTCTACAATTGATTGACGACGACAAATAAATAAATAAATAAATAAATTATTATTGAGATTCATAGCTCCAAAATTGTTGGTTGCCTTACTGTATTCAGCGCTTAGAGGTCTGCCAATTGCAACCCAGATGAGAGTCTGCCATCATATAAATTGAATTTAGAACACACCTTGCTTTTTTTAAAAAAAAAAAAAACAAAGCATCACTCTAACGCCTAGACATTTGTAAGACATTAAATACAATGCTGCAAATTTGGTTTGCGTGCTGTTAATATGTGAGAACAAAATTGAAGTTTTGCTGTTTAAATGTGAACATCGCAGTCCAGCTTTTTTCCCTATTTAAATGTGGTCATGTATCTAGGGTAAAACGGTGAAACAAAACAGTTATAGCTGCTGTTTAAATGATTTATATATTCTCATTCGAACATGACGCCACCGTTGTTTAATCACCATTACATGTAGCATGTCAGTTAGCGTTTCAAAAGTCTCATATTTCTCCCACACACTGTCTAAGACCCAATGGACCGATCCGGTCCTTTTTCGAGAGTGATGATGCGGCTGTCATTCCAGTTTGAACCCAGCGACGTGTGCTGTTGTACGTATCAGTAAGATTGGTAGTCGATTTACTTCTCGATATTTATGTTTATATATTTTCTCTCCGCCTTTTTGTTTATCTTTCGGGTCCCATTCCTGTTCTCCCCTGGGCAAACATTGTTGCTTCAGTCGTTTGAACCATAATCCCATAGTCTTGCTCAGACAAAACCCAGACACAATGGAAAAGAGTTGTATAAAGGTCACCGAGAGAAGAAAGGCATGTTACCTCAGGGTACAAGAGAGCAAACGAATAAGAATAAATGCTGAAAAGTAGCAGCAGCAACAACAACACATCAAACGAAATAGACAAATGATGAGCCGAAGAATTAACATGAACCTCCACGCTGTATGATCTTGCTTGGGGAATTACGCCAGTGATATAGACCAGGGAGATGAAAATGCGTTGCTGGCTTTGTAGCGAAGAACAAATGTAAACGTTTCAGGAAGTATGGAAATTATACAAACGTAATTTATATCACGATTTGTTAAACATAAAAAAAATCGCATATCACATGGGTCTTTACGTAAACATTTAGAAAAAGTTTAAACTGGTTAATTAAACTGGTGTTTTGAAATTAGGTCACATGAAAGCTTCATCATGTAAGATGTAAATATTTCTGATCTCCTGTATGTGAAATCGGCCTTAATATATTAAAACGAGAGATGACTTATTTAAGTTCTGCAAACATTGCAAGGAATTGTGACCAATTTTGTAATGTGAAAAATACAAGCATTTACTTTACATTCTTAATATTGTTGAAGTACATTCCAGGAGATGTAGAACTAGAGAGTATGTTTTGACAACAGATTTTAGTCGACATTAGTGGACAACTAACTAGTAAGTTTGAGATTATTTTTCAATCAAATGATTTATTGGGGCGTTGAGCTATTGTATTGTTAAGCAATTTAAGTTTACGACGGCTAACTAACTCCATGAAAAGTAAAAAATCAAGATGCTGAAATCGATGCACAACAAATCAAACGTGGTACTGGTGGCATGGAATGATTATATTGATCGCAAATTAAAATTAAACTCAAAAACTTATTTAGAAGAATTTAAATGCAGAGTGTTTTTTTTTTTAATTTTGGTTTTTCCCGTAAGGTTAAGACGACGAAAACATTGCAGTGTTACCATACCATAATAAAAAGTTAATATCTGCTGTATGTTAAACCTGGTTCCGTTGTCATTACTAATTTTTTATTTTCATTACTAATGAAATGTTTTTGAATGGATTTTTGTTTTGTTTTCATGAATGCCAATCAATTATGTATATTGATTAATCGAATATTGCGTTCCTTCAAAAATAAATCCTAGTTTCTACATAACGTTTGTCGAAAGCATTCGAATACATTTTCAGCGACATGCTGATCATCTTCTATACGGTTCATATTTTTTTCAGTTTTTTTTAGTGCTCCAAGATTTTATCACTGAACATTTAATTTATTTTTTATTACGAAATCGACAGGTAAGACTTAGACGAACGTCTATTCTTTGTTTTCTGCAACAAAACTGATTTGGACTAAGCATGAACCTACTTCCGTATTCAATGTAACAACCGGAACTGTCGAGTCGTTTGTTGACACAGAAAAAACTTTCGCGTATTATACGAAAACAATACAAACAGCTACGAATACGTTGCTCGTCGTTCTAAATTTTTCTGACATGGGCCTGTACTTTTGAGAAGAGCTATTATTAAATCCGTGGTTGATCTCACTAGGTCATGATGACTCGCGAGAAGTTACTTGATTAATACTTATTGTAGTGCTTTTATTTTTATTTCGGGATATGATTTCCGCTCACCCCAGCAGCAACACTAGCATGTATAAGAGGGACAGAAATGACAGAGTTTGGCTGGTTTTCACGAAACTCTTTTCTGCATAGTACAAAAAGGGTGTAATGATGTATAGCATTTCACCAGATGACAAACAATATGAATTTGGGGGCGACCCCGGTGTAGTGGTTAACATCCATACCTCTCACGCCAAAGTCACGAGTTCACGTCTCACCCCCTACAAGACACGAAAATACCCAAAAAGGTATTTAATTGACTACGACGGGAGATGAACCCGCCTAGGGCTGAAAATCTCGATAATCAAGGGAAAAAAAATAATATGAATTTCATACAATTTACGAGACATTTGTTTTACGTTCAAAATTCATGTTTTGACACTAGTAAAAGCTAATTAGCGAAAAATAATTTTTAGTGTATGATTAATAAAGGCAATAAGTCGCCTTCAGATGATGTTAAGCTATCAGGTGATGTTAAGAAAGGAAATATTTGGATATTATGTTTGACAATATATCGCAATGTTTACATTTTGAAGTGTGAGCGAATTTGGCCAACTTTGAAGTATCATTATTTAGTACCACTTAGCAATAGACAATAAGGTTTTATTTTGAAATATATTTTTTCGATCCCTCAGGGAGTTTGAGTAACATTTGCGAATCACTCAAGAGAGGTGAGATTTTGACTACTTGTCATTTCTCGGAAGGCATGCACGTTTCGAAATCGTTGCAAACTGTAAAGGTAAATTGTTTGGCCTAATTTTGACAATTTCGAGCAAAGTTCTCATTCACAAAGTTGTTACTAATAGAGATTTTTTTCATTTTTTCAGCGACGAAAACTAGGGTGGTGCTTTTTTGTTATTTAACTTAAAAATATTGCTGTTTTTTTATTCACGAAAACCAATAAATAAAAACATCGCATGTTAGATAAATATCTTTCATACTTCGTTTATAAACACCGCAGAAATAGTTTTTACTGTTCTGATCGTGTTCTATTACGCGCCTTTCATGTATACCGACAAGCTTTTTAGTTCATTAATCTTGACGTTCCTGTGACCCAGTTTTACAGGTAGCGTTACAGAAATTCGTATAATGGGCGGATCATATATGCTCTCTGATTTTGCATCACTGATAGTCCAGGAAGTTAATTCACAAGCCAAGCGATCGAAACGCTTATGGTTCGAACCTGTTTATGTTGTTTTTTTAATCATATTTTATATTTGCCTCGTGAAGAAATACATAGAGTACCAGTTCTTCACACGATGCTTCTGTTACATACATTGAACTGTGGTTTCTATATCACATCCTCTGTTTTTTCTTTGTTCGGGACATAAGCCACTAGAACCAGTAATTTGATCTATTGTAGTATATCCCGTATCCTTTGTTTAGTGCATGTCGAGTTACTTCATCACCCTATTGAGAAATGATGAAGTATTCGGTGTTGTTACAGTTGTCATTGTTTGGCTTTGTTGGCTATGAATCCAGTTTTTTTTTATCTTTCCGCTATTTAAACCCTTTGTGAGTGAGAGCACTCTTCAAAGGCGCATTCTTTATCAGTCAAAACCGGATTCATTGCAAACAAAACAAACAATGACTCCGATGCTGAGCATGCATCAGAACCCTAGTCATAACCACTTCAAACTATAGAACATCAAATAGAAAATGAGAATTCACATAAATATGAAGACTAACCAAGT
Source organism: Aedes koreicus (assembly GCA_024533555.2). NCBI lineage: Eukaryota > Metazoa > Arthropoda > Insecta > Diptera > Culicidae > Aedes > Aedes koreicus. The sequence continues at coordinate 370,329 of JAHHFK020005709.1, read as the reverse complement.
TTTCCTTATTCCAAGCTCATCCTCGGTGGGTGAATTCGAGTATTGTCGCTTTTCACAAAACAAAAACTGTAATAAGGATGACTAATATATGTTCTTTTTACTGCAAAAACAAGAAAATGTTCCCTAGTTTGAATTCTTTCAGACTAGGGTTCGGTGGTAGATCTGATACTCCGTAACGCACCACGAAAAGGCGATCTACCATCGTTACGGGTCATCCTCTGTTCAAACGGTCTCTTTTGACATCCTCTGATGCAAAATCTAACAAGATTAAGACTTCCATTAAGACTACCTATTGTCGAATGAATTATTTTAAATAAAAATACAAATACAACTGATCGTGAGCGACTCTTACATTCCTTGGTTTGGTGCATAGATTCTTGAAAAAACCTGTATATTTACAAAGTGGGTTTTAAAATTTTCTCTAAATTAGATAATGAATAAAAAATAATGGCTGAATTAGAGCAATTTTTAGCAGTTAAGCTTGGTTGTACAAATGAAAATCAGTGATTTTGCTCTTACTTTTAGACTATTAGAATACCAACATAAAAAAGTGACAAAACAAATATTATAAGTAAAAAGTAGGCCCTTCCAAGATAGAAGAAATGTATCAACTGTATTTGAAAAAGTTATTATAATTCTATATTTTATTTAAGAACTGAAGACAAGTAACGGCAAGTATCGTGCCAAACATTTTTGGAATGAGATGTTTATTGCCTATGCCATTTACAGGTTTTTTTTTTGGAAAACGAAAGTTGTATGGTTTTGAGAACACGTCATGATTTTTTTTGACAACGTCTTACGCCAAGGTGTTCCAACGAGTGATTATATCCAATGACCCCTCGTACAACTGTAACGTTGTGGGAATAATGTTACCAGGAGACAATGGATCGTGTTGAAATAACGTCAATAAGAAATCGTCATTATTGGTATTGAATTCGTCATCATTGTGGAAGAAGAGAATGGAAGCACAATTGAACTGTGGCTCACCCATGGTTCTACTTAATAAGGCCCTGGCGGATTGAATTGTGGTTGACTATGTGGTCTTACAAAAGAAGGTCCTGATTCTGGCGGTATAATAAACGTACGAGGCGATCTTAATATGTCAAACGAACTAACGACACATGAATTTGGTGTCAGAATGTTGAAGCAGTTATTTATTTCACCTCGGCTCTGATTCGTGAGTTCGATTCGTACTCACGTGTAGCATTGGCTGTGCGGATACCACTGGTAGAACCTGTTGTAACTCCGTTGCTCGAATTGGATGGTTCTGCTCTCGTATGTGAAGTAGTTCCTGATGTTCGGCCAGTTGTTGTTTCAACGATCGAAATCTTCGTTGGTCTCTTTCCGCTTGTTCCTGCTGTCTTGCCGTCATTAGGGTCTGGTACTGTTGATGACTCATTTCAAGCTGCCTGTGCAAAGCGGCTTCCCCTTTCATCAATTGGTCCCGTTCCATACCGTATGTTTTGTTGATCTGACTGCTTCAACTTGTTCACGAGGTCCATCTCTTGTTTGTGCCTTGTGTATCCCAGAAAATGCCACTCCAGCGTTCGATGAAATTATGTGCGTTCCAGAATCGTATAATTGGGTAAACAAAAGTTTCTGTTGTTAGCAGAGAACTTTCTACGTAGATAAAAACATTTTTTCCCGCATTGGAGCAAGCAAATGATGTCGTACAATCATGAAAGTTTATGCTTCATTTCTCTGGTCTTATGTGTTTCTCCTCTTTCATGATATGAGGTTATCGTGAGGACAGATGACAACTTGTCTTGCCACCACACAAGCTTTAGACATACGTTGAGTGAGTTCTTACCATGATTTGCTGTATATTGTTCAAAATTCAACACATATTACTATATACGAATATAGTAATTATTATATTCAATTTTGGATACATTTGGAGCGTATGGTACTGTATCTACTCGCATATATCTTCCAATATAGATTTGGGAAATGCGTCGTGAAAATCACTTCATCTGAACCCGGCTAATTTTATTAAGTTATATTTGTGGTACAAGAAGCAGGAAGAAATGCGAGGATTTTAAACTTTAATATTAGATTAACTTTTGCAAAGAATGACTTATTACTGTTGGCAGTGTGTTGGTTTATGTTTACCATCAAGTGCTGCATCAGAACATTGAAATTAATTTATTACAAATTTTTGAAAATATACATCAAACCCGAGTTTGCTATTCGTCCAGAAGACGCCGAAGGCAATTTCCAAGACTTATGTCAACGCATCCATTCCAACTAGTAGGTTTTTGATAATTTAGTTCCACCCTACTCAATCAATTTCAAATCATAAACATCATCAAAAATGCATAACTTAATTTGTTGCGAATTTTAACTGTACCGGTCCTTTCAAATTTACATAGTAATTACTATGAGAAAAATTTCCTTTTTTTACCATCCTCTTAGTTCTGCGGCATAATCAATAACAAAATGTTTCGAGTCCTTACTCAAATGTCTTTAGCATCAATTTTGTCAAAAAACACTTTTCAATTTAAATTCAAGTTAATTAATTATTAATTGTTTTCCGAGTCAGTTACTAGGGTAAGGTGCTCTAATGTGGGTCTATGGATCAAGGATTCGGCCTATGCGTAAAGTTCGAAGTAAATATTAATTCACTCTTTTTACCCTGAATATCAAAAATATACAGTAGTATTGTCTCACTGACATATCAATATGAAGAAAAACTCAAGACAGGCCATTTTTAACGATAGGCCGAATTCTAGAGCCATAGACCCACATTAGAGGACTGTCCCCTATCTCGTATTAATATGATCCACATCTTCCAAGGTAACACAGTTTGTCTGTTGCACTCGTAAATGATAAGACCTTTGGATTTTAGGTTCATTCTTCGTTCTTAGCAGACGCTAAGCAGTTGATAAAGCATCTCAGATGGACATAATTCCCCTAAATCCTTTTGTTTTTTTTTCTGCTACATTATATTGTGTCGTGATTGATGCGATCGTTTTGTGGTGTTTACTTCGAGGACAAAGAAACTATTAGACTCACGTTAATTCATACAATTACTCAACTTTCCATGGGAGGTTCACTTGGCCTTCATTTTCCAGTGATACTCGCGTTGGTGTCAACGAAAAGGGTGTTAGGTCGTCTTTTTGGAGTACAACAATGTTTACTGGGATGCATTAACATCTTTATTGAAGTTTCAAATCGATTTACTACGCGCGTTTTATGTCTTCTTCTGTTTCGTGCATGGCCTTATCACGCCCCTGATGGGGCGAATACCAGCCCTCAACTTGATACACCTGATTTGGGTGCACTTCCACAGTACCAATGCTGGGCAGTCTAGAAAAGTTTCAATCCGAAATCGAACTCAGCCGCTTCAACAGTTTCATGTTTGCGCCTTAACCGACTGAACTGAAACAGTCCGCAATGGTGTTTTGCTTCTTTCGACTATTCAGTCCTTTGAGTCCTAGGGGAAACTCTGAATCTGGAAACGTGATTCAATCTTGGTCATGTCTCAGAATATTATTGTAAGATTGACATAACAAGAGATTGAGATTTGTTTGAAAGTAAAACATTTCTCGTAGGATCATTAATGGGTGGCAGTAGTTTCAGCTTAAATCTATGAAATTAGAAGCAAGACATGGTTGTAGGCTCTTCAGACAGCTGCGGGGTGTGACTTTTCAAATGGATTTCGTTGTGATTTCTTTACCTCACATCGTGTTTCTCGATCAATGCGTTTCTTCAACGTATACAAAGCAAAGAGTTGAGCTGGAAACGATAATAGTTTTATGACAAACGGTTTTGCATAATCACATGCAAGCAAAGCACAGATAGCCGGGGCTTGCAACACCTAACAAGATCGTCAGTCATGTCATCCGGCATCACTAATTCTTATTAATTGCTACAAATTGCACGCTAACGACATCAGTTGGCTGCACAAGGGCGAAATGCCGTGAGCAATGAAAGAAGGAACTGCCTTGTTGGTACGTAGTTCTCTGCCCGCATGAAAGTTGCGAACATGGCAAAAGACGGATAATTATGGATTGGATACAATTATGAATTGAGAAAGGCAAGCGCCGTCGCAGCTTTGGAGAACATTTATTCAGAAGAATTTTTCTTACACCCGTATTGATTGGATAAGTGGAGTATGCCAACTTGAAACGGTTCTTTAATCAATTAGGAAAGTGATTGCCCACGGGTTAAAATCTCCTGTTAATATACCACGCTACTCCACTCAGCTTTGATTGGAATAGACAGCAACACAAACTCGTGCAATTTTTCTGGTTTCTAATGTAATTAGTAATCAATTATCTGCTAGGCTGCCTACATACTTCTTACAATCAATCTATATTCGGAGAAATTTAGCAGATTATCGGAAACAGTGTCTAAGACATTTGATGCAGAAATAATTAATTCTAACATAAATGTTGAAGGCAAATTAATTTACATTCTTGTTTAAAAGATAACAGAGAATACCTTTTTTGTACGTTTTGCACGTTAAATTAGCAACACTTTAGTGCGATTTAGCAAAAATTCGACCTTTTATCAATCGTCTGGAAATTTTTATTAAGTTTTACCATGTTCAATTTATTAAACTCCAAATCCAAATGTCCTTACTATTCTCTTGAGACTAACCATGAGATGTTGCACAACATTAGAACAGACTAGTGTTTGTACGTTGACTCATGCTTACTTCATTCTTGATCTGTGTTGACTGTCTTAAGATGTTTGCGTAGTTGCTGCTTCATTATAGACTAATATTTTGTTTCTTTCTCTGCGAATGTTTCGAGGATTCATATCTTTTGGTATGAAGTTGATCTTATTTGTCTTATACCAGCAGCTGTTTTGAGTAGAGCGTGACGTCAAGTCAGGCCATAAAATTGGTGGTTTCTTGTGCGACCTCAATAACGGAAGAAGCCGTTTTTGTAGACTTTCCTTGGTCATTCAAGGTTGAAGTTCGCATCCCGCACGTACACTGAAAATAATATTAAGTTCAACCTGCTACGATATGATCGTTTGACTCACCAATCATTTTGTTGTTTTCTGTAATCAAATTTATGTGTATTATTAATGAAGCTGGCTTCTTATTCATTTTGAAATTTTATCTTTGTTGAAAGGACTGATCTACTCTGATTTTCAGCTTTACCAGGACTATAAAGATATTAATACATATCCAATTTCTTATTTTGCGGTAACAATCCAGAAGATGCCAGATATATTTTGTAAATACATATATTATTTTCTATGACGTAAATAATATACATACATTCAATAACAAAGGGTATGGGAGGAATACAGGTGTGGTGTCAAGGTGGTTTAAATAATATCAATGGATGAACAGTTAAAAGAAATATGTGTTCTCCATGTTGAACTAACAGAATAACGGAAGAATGCCTACTAACATCCAACACAGCCTAATGGCCTTCTATGGTTGGCCAATGCTAGTGATGATGACAATTGCAACAACCAAGATGAAGATCACGCTGGAAATTGTGCACAGATCGGATATAAATATACCTTCATAAGCCGCTCTCTTCACTTGTTAGGCGATTGTTAAACGGGATGCAACCATCCACGAAACAGCCGCGCCGAGGCTCGTTTCTGAGCGCCCATCACCATCAGCACGCGCAGCAGGGCCGAAGTCAACCCGAGCGCCTTCATCATCCATTCACGAAACAGCAGGGCCGAGGCTCATTTCTGAGCACCATTATTCTTTTAATATTTCTGATTTGAGAATTGATCCTGTCCTATAGAGAAGAGCTACTGCATAATACGCGGTTGATCTTAGGCCATGGTGACTTGTGTGAACGTTTTTTACAATTTATGAATCATGTGTATTATGTACGGAAACTATGTTTGTAACTCGAGCGTAAACGAATCTACGAAAAATTACGTTCAGTGTACAAAACCATTGCCAAACAATTACTTTGCAAATGTCGAGATTTTATGCTTTGGTTGGTGTTCTGGGTCATCTGGGTCAACTGTCTCCTGCAGTGTAAAACTATAACCTGAAATCTGCTGAAAGCCCACCTTTATGGCGTATAAACGCTGCCACATTCGGCTGGTAGTAGCAATTTGATGCCTTGTAGACTTACGTGATCACGCCGATTTTTGACCTTTTGCCCAAAACTTTTGGTCAAGTTTAGTTTTTCTTTTGCGATATTCCGGACGGAAGCGTTTGGTTTGCGCCTGACGGCTTGAGCTACTCTCCCGTCGTCTCCTGCGAGGATGGTTTTGTCCTGTTCCTTTTTTTTCGGTCGGTGGTCAGACGTTCTCTGTGACGTTTGATGACACGGGAAACAGTAGCGTTCACGATTCCCAACTTTTTTGCTATGGCACGATTTGGATTTTGCGACTCCATTTCAAAAACTTTTCCGCACTTTTCAATGAAGCTTACAGAATGTAAACAATATATACAAAACTTAAATTACCCAGTTTCAAACATTGAACCCAAAAGAAAACCTTTAATATACGTAATATTAGTATAGCATAAATAATTATTTTTTCCACAGAATTACCCCTAAATTATATTTTTTTAAAAATCTATTACACAAAAAAACACAAAAAAACAGCACTAACACATAAGTAGGCCGCAAGGACTTGACCAGATATTTGTTACAGTTTATCTGCTTACGTTTATGTCACTTTAACTGCTTGTAATTTGTTTTCCGCCGGCGTCGGTGGTGTAGTGGTAAAGCGTGACTGCTACTTGGCACCCCAGTGGGGTCTGGGTTCAATCCCAGTCGACGTCGGTGGTTTTTCTGAGGCGAAAAAAATCTGGTCACGTCTTCCTTCGGAAGGGAAGTAGAGCCGTTGGTCCCGGCTCATATTCATGAGTCGATAGGTCGGGTCCATGTGGTGGAGTCGTCTTCCTGGCGTCGGTGATTGTCACCATGTGAGGAAATAGGCCGACGTAAAATAAAGATTAAAAAAAAAATTTTCAATCCAGTGATATATATATTTTCAAATCTCATTGATTATATATAATTTATCAAAAAAACGTTATTACACTGCAGATTTAGAATATTTGAATAGTAAAGTTAATTGATACATTATTCTGGTTACCGAAAATAATTCCGGAGTTTCTTTATCTTTAGCACATAAAAAGGACAGGACGGACAGAAATCTAGGGAATAGAGACCCTCCTTCAATTCTGCGAGTTGAAGAGTCTACCTAAGATGTGGCAGGCTTTGACAGTCTTTGTCGAACTTCTATGAAGAATACAAGTATCTGAAAACAACTCTGTACAAGAGGGTAAGCGCCGCCTTAAACCTTTAAGCGCAATCATCGTAGGAGTGTCCACTGGCCACTATCACTTTTTGTGCGTGTGCAAAATGTGGATAACGTGTTTGAGTTTCTTTGGGTTTGATAATTTATTGCAGTTCTGGAAAAAAAAATAAATTAAATATTCTATTACTTCGTGGTTAATTGGCCTGTCAGTTGTCATTCATTCGGTAGCTTGAAGTCTCGGGAGTCAGTTGTGCTCAAAGGGTTCAACTTCTGATTATTTGAATAGATCTCCTCATATTTCGTTCCCATCTATGATAAAATGATTTAAAGCCTTTAATGACATTTTGTCAAGGTTGGCTGTGTTTCAGAAAAGGGTGCTTTTTTCTGATTTTTGTACATTATTATATTTCGCCTCATGAATAGTTATTGTTTAGCACATGATTTTTGTTGTAGCATATGCGTATGCAGAATATAAAAAAAATCACGTATTCTACATGAATAACGTGATAGAAGTGCAGTTAAATGACTATTGAAGAAATAAAGAGGTGTTTATTATAAGTTAAGTGAACTTGAAGTGCTAAAAGACGATATCGACGTGGACGAGAAATGCAGGTAACGAGATAACTTAAGAGAAAACTGACAAGCAGAAGCGCGACAGAGAGAAAATAAGAAGATGTACAAAGAGTTTGAAAATAAATATTTCCAATCAAAGCTAGTTGGTTAAATTGTTTCCATGTTGCCATCAAGCATGGTTTGAAAAATGTTTGATTTCTCCAGTGAAGTGAACCACCATCACACTTTGTGAGTGGCCCTTCACCATCCTTGCCGTTGGGATGGATTGGTCCAAATCGGCTCTTAAGTTTTTCCTTGTCCTTTTCTTCTCTTTTATTTACACTCAAACACCAACTTCACACTTGTGAGTGGCCCCAACAGCATCTTTAGTGTCTTGTTGAATCATTTTTTTTCATTCATTTCCTTGATTTTTGAGATTTTCAGCCCTGGGCTGGTTCATCTCCCGTCGTAGTCACTCAAATACCTTTTTGGGTATTTTCGTTACTTGTCTGGGGGTGAGATTCAATCTTGTGACTTTGGCGTGAGAGGTATGGATGTTAACCTCTACGCCGGGATCGCCCCCCTTGTTGAATCAGTTAAAAGTGAGTTTAAAGCGTATTTTTTGTTTTTTTTTCTCCAATAAAATAAACCACCAACACACTTTGTGGCTGGATCCAACAGCATTTTTACTATTGGTATGCATTGTTCCAAATCGGCTCACAAGCATTTTTATAAGTTAATTTGCCTTTCCATTCCAAAACCACTATCACACATTGTGAGTGGCTTCAAAAGAATACTTACTGTTGATATCAGTTAGTACTTATATTTCAATGTTTAAGTTGTTTATTTTAATCAAGTCCAAATGTATGGAAAAAGCTGAAAACTTGTATAAACAATTTCACTCACTGAACATTTTGCTTAACCTTCCTAATGCAAACGGGTGAATATGACCCTAAACGCACCTTCGAAATGCGATAACTTTTGAAAATAACAACCTATAGGCCTGATATTTCGTAGCTTTTCCTGCTTTTTCTGTACCGGCTGATCATATGTAGACCATTCATTTATGTGTGTGCCATTTACAAACATCGCTGCCAAATTGAATTAACTTGACATCTAAACTACTGTGCTATGTATGTTTGAGTATCCAACAAGACAATTGACGACATAACATGCATTCAGGTCAGGATTACAGGTTATCCGTACAAAAAAATGGTGTTTAAACTATCTTTTATTGTTGGATTTAAAAATCAATATGTATAGTTGGTTATAGCAATATGTTTGCAAATTACAAGCTGTATTTGTTCATTTCAAAATGGCCGCCTCGTGCTGAAATGCACACCTTCAAACGTTTCGAGAAGTAATCCATGATGGCCGCGAGTTCTTGGATTGATATTTGTTCCCAAACCTTTAAAAGAGACGATTTTAGATGTTCTAGTGATTTATGTGGTATACTGGGGAATTTTGATTCCAAGATGGACCATACCGAATAGTCCATCGGATTCAAATCCGGTGAGTTAGAAGGCCATTCATCTTTCGTTAAAAAGCTTGGGAAAATGCGTTCGCAAAGACTAATAGTCTTTTTTACTTCATGAGCCGGTGCCCAGTCTTGTTGGAAAACCATCCATTTTTGCTGAAATACTGCGATGCCCAAGAAGCTACTGTGTCAGTGAGTAGCTTTTGATATACCCCTTGATTCACTTTCACCCCCTTGTCGATGAAGATCAAAGGGGTTTTGCCGGAATGAGTTATGCCAGCCCAAACCATGACAGCGGCTGACAATAGCGGCTCTCAGATCAGCGGTTCAGGAGAACCTTAGCTTTTTTCAACCGGTTTGGTCTCATGGTGTCATTCAAGTAGTGATTCTTTCACAGTTTATATGACTGAAGCTTTAAATCGCCGTGATAAGCTCCAACGGAAGATTTTGAAATTTTCAGTGATCACGCCAATTTTCGGATGGAAATCGAAGAATTTCGCTTGATTCGTCGCCGGATCATCTCGCGCATTTGTGGAGTCCGAACGGTGCGCTTTTTTCCTCTCCCTACGCGGTCATCTAGCGTTTCAAGCTGTTGGTATCGTTTTATTGCGTCACTCACTGTAGATTTTGCCATATTCAAGGTCTTTGAAATTACTGAAACAGTTTTTCCATTTCGAAAAAGTTTAATTACACCTGCGCGCAACTCATTCGGCTTCATTTTGAATGAATTGGAAATCACAACTGTACCAAACTAACTGCGTATAAAGACAATGGGTCAAGATGTTAAACCATGTAGGTATGCTTAGTTTAATCCGCTTGTTTGTGTTGAGGCATGCCAAAAAAGTCTGTACGGATAATATGCAGACATCCTGTATATTGGGCACCCCAGGACATAGGCAGTTATATTCGGGTGCCTCGTAGAAGTTGCCAATTTATTATTTGAACAGAACCTAGTCGTGCGACTTATAAAATGTGGCAGAATCTCAAGGGTATTTCATCAGAAACCATATCAATGGTCCAGAGAGCCATGGTACGTGATCTATGATCCATGATTAAACAAAATTTATATTTTCAGTTGTATGTTTTGTCCCAAAAATAAGTTTTCAACAAATGACTCGGCAAACAGCGAACTACCTGCAAATATGTTTTTCAGTAATCACCAATAAGGGTCCAATTTTGGGATTATTTTTACAAGGGTGTTATTTTTTCTCAATATTTTGATTTGCTCTTTTGTATCAGTAGCATAGATTTTTATTGAAAGCATGAACGAATTTGATAAAATAATATAAATCTAAATAAATCATTGCTGGTGGTGGTAGGTGGTGTGTTTAAGTGTCATCTATTTAAATAGTATACATTCTCCGAGGTTCGCAAACATATCCAAATTATTAAGCAAAACAAAAATCCCCTTTACATAGTAGTTATCAACGTTTGTTTTTATATCCACTATAATAAACACACTTCTTTAGAAAACACTTTTACGAGCGTATTAGTAGAACTATTGTAATTGGGAAACTTGAAAAATTTAATTTAACACTTCACTTGATCACTCAACACTGAAGAAGCCTGTAGGTCGCAGACGAAATAGGCCTATCTGTCAAAAGATAAGCTTTCTGTAGTGTAATTCAACGGAATTTTCTAGTGATAGTTTGAAAAAGTGTTTCATTTTTTTTATTTAAAAGTGATGTCAAATTGTGATTGTCAAATATCGTGAAAACTAAAATGTTATACTCTCCAGTAAAATCAATCAGTGTTTGCGCTCCATAATAAGGGTATCCGGCACCTGTTAAGGGGTAACTGGCTCTGTTTACCATCGATATGGTTCTTGATGAATTACTCATGAAATCCAGCAAACTTTCATATGTCACACGATTTGGTTCTGGTGGACCCATAATTTGGCCCCTTCTACGTGGCATCCGGAAACTGTTACGGGGAACCATTTAATACCTATCTCTATTGTCCATTGATAAGCTTTCTGATGAATTGCACATAAAATTCTGCAATTTTTTATATGTCGCACGACTAGGTACTGTTGAAATCATAATTTAACCACATTTACGGAGCATCGGAACCTAATTGCCTAAATCTTCGGATGTCTTTTATGACTCATAAGTCATAAATAAATGGACTTCAAACAATCCAGGGGAACAGATTCTAATCGGCCAATTATTTCATATCCAAGTTAACGATTTTAGAAGGGACAATAATTTCGAGTACATACAAATTTATGTTCGATGAAAATGATACAGAAATTGTTGAATCAAATCCGGGTCAGTATGACCTGAATGTAATATTCGCAACTTTTTTAGAATGCATTAGGAAGGTTAATCATCAATGTTAGTTAAATCCAGCGTATTGTTTAAAGCTTGCTTCAGATAGAATTGGAACAAAAACAATTGCCTGTATTTCAGTTATTTATTATTGAATTCAAGATCTTTTTTTATACAAATGTAGCGTTTTCTTCATACTTTTAAGAAAAAATACGGATAAAATTATTCGTCACGGTTTCGAAGGAATTCTCGAATTTTTCCTGTAACACGGCTCATTAGGCGGCGCACTTCTTCTTCGTCCATCGTTTTAGCTATCTTATTCCACCAGGTCTTCATCTGATTGATGTCTTTGACAACCTTTCCCTTTGTCTTGAGTCTCCTCTTCATGATTGCCCAGTATTTCTCAATAGGGCGGAACTGGGGGCAGTTGGGTGGGTTAAGGTTTTTCGGAACAACCTGGACCCCTTTCTCTGCATACCATTCTTGAACGACTTTGCTGTAATGACAGCTTGCCAAATCTGGCCAAAACATTACGGGATGGTCGTGGGATCGAATGAACGGCAAAATTCGTTTTTGGAGACACTCTTTTTGGTATAGTTCCGACGTCATTGTCTTATTTGTAACGAAAACTTTCGTTTTTTTGCCACAGCTGCAAATGCCCTGCCAAATCATGAACTTTCGTGCAAATTTGTCGGCAAAAACAAATTTAAATTTGGCTGGAACATCCCCCCGAGCCGTTGCCAAGTAAAATTTTTGACCTGGGATTTGCCCGAAGTCAGCCTTGACATAGGTTTCATCGTCCATCAGAAGACACCCGTCGAACTTGGTCAGCACCTGGTCGTATAGCTTCCGAGCACGGATTTTGGCCACACTATTCTGTTTTATGGTCCGATTTGGCTGTTTGCTAGCTCGATACGACTTGATTCCTTCCCGGAGTCGAGTTCTCCTCACGGTACTATGGGCAGCACCGAATTTTCTGGCCAAATCACGGTCCGACAGATTGGGATTTCTCTTAATCGTCTTCAAAATCTTACCACGCAGTTTCCGGTCGACAGTTCCACTCCGAAGATTGGCTTGAGGCTTCCGAATCGTCGTCAATGTTTCTTTATACCGTTTGATAACGCGCCATACGATATTTCTGGGCAATTTCAGCTATTTAGCTAGCCTAGATGCAGACCACAATGGATTTTCCAAATAACTGTGCACAATTTTTTCCCTTCTTTCGGCTTCCATGTTGATTGTTTACAAAGTACAGTCGATTTGCGGAATGTCAAAAATACATACGTGAAGCTGACAAAATTTCCGACACGTGGGCGCCCAGAACTTCCAAATCCGTTCACCAGGAGCGCCACAATATGAGCAAAAGTTTGTTCCAATTCTAAATGAAGCAAGCCTTACTAAAACAAACCCGGCTGACAACCGAGACCTTAAGTAGTCTTAAGTAGTCACAGAATGAGTAGTTTTATTTGGTTTGATTTTTTTTCTTAGATCAGGATTAATCGTGGTTAGTCCGAGATTTGAGTTTATCAATTTGTGTTACAGATTTATCAAGATTTGAATTTTTGCTATTTCTCTAACAGCGTTATATTAACATTTAAGTTTTCCTAGAAGAACACTTGATACAAATCATTTGATGAATCTCCTATATTACTCCTTAAGGTCCCGATATAGTGGCTGCAGCTATTTATGACTATTTATTGTGTGTTGCTAGGAGTAGTGACCACTGCAGTCAAATTTTTCTGCTGCCTGAAAGATTTTGTCAGTCACGTTTTAGCATTTCAAACTTGTCTAAAAATAAATATAACCAAAATTATTGCACTGCACGGATATATTAAACTCGCTTCTTAAATTTATGCTGCATGTTGATTAAATTTGCATCTATGTGATTTTTGTGTCTCCACTTTCATGGTACGGCATATCAACCATATGGGGCTATTCAAAAACCACGTAGACTTTTTTGTGAGAAGGGGGGGGGGGGGGGTGACCAAAGTCTACGCTCCATACAAAATTTCAAAAAAAAATTATGGAGAAAAGTCTACGAGGGGGGAGGGGGTTGGTTTCTGAGATTTTCAAAAATGAGTCTACGTGGTTTATGAATCGGCCCTATTGACTACGACAATGAGTTTATTACGGACCAGAACTTTGCCTTCTAGACGCACTTCCAGAGTATTTTCTTTCAATTTTCAGCAATCGATCCGGCTGGGTTCTTGAAGTAGTTGCGCCTTTGAGAACTTTGCTAAAGAAGGACTTTCCATGGTGCTTAACGCATGTAATATTTGTTATTACTGCTTCAGTAATCCTTTTTGTACCCGAGTTAGTTGTTCCTTGCAAATCTTGAACATTTGGAGGTTAGTACAGTCATAGTATAATATAAAATTTAGGTCAATTAAAGTTTCGACATTGAATTCAAACCAGTTAATTTTTCATAAATTATTCACACCGAAACTGAAATAAATGCTCTCACAAGTTTATCACATTTAACAGCAAAAGAACGTCACTTAAGCAGGGTACTAATTTAGTGATACTATCTAGCGTATACTTTCCAGACCAAAGTGCTCATTTTGTAACACTTTTGCAGACTTTGTTTCTGTCCAATTATGACAGGACCGGATCAATCTTGTTCAAGTTGTAGTTTAATTTTCGAAGCTTCCCGTCGGGTTGGTGTGTTCACACTTGTGGCAATAAATTTTATAATGCATAAAGATTATGCGAAACTGATAGCGGTACGCTGAAACTGATGCGAAGGGTCTGAAGTGGTTCCAAAGCGGTAGACATATGTCCGATGGCGCTAAAATGCTGGCGGTAATTACAGAGCAGGCTAAATAAGGAAAATTCCAGTTTGGTTGCAATTTACCGCCATGCTCCGTAAGCTGGTGACCATTCTCTTCGTTAAAGTGCGATAACAACCCCTCGTTGGTGGTTAAGTGGCCTGTTGGACCTAGGTGATAAATGTGGGCTGAGATTAATTATTCTTTGCGCAAGAAAAGAAGAAACATTGAAAACACGAAAGGTTACTCAATTGGAGTCGGAGTGGGACGCAGTCATTAAGTTTAGAGTTATTAACTTAACTCTATGTCTTGTTATACTGAAGTTATGATGCAGCTAGTAAAAATGTTTTGACGCAATATAATTTAAGCACATTCAATGATTTTTTTTTCAAATCACAGAAAAAACTAATCAACTTCCGGAGTTTGCACGTTGTGAAGTAGTCCGCAAAGATACCATCTACTCTCCCCTTGATTTACCTTGCCAAGATAGTGGATCACCGCTGTTACCGCTGCGTGGAGGAACCAGAAACCCTCATCTGCCAACTTGTCGACACTATCTCCGTGGTATCAACGGATAATGTAGAAAAAGTAATGCATGGTATCCTCAAGAATAGAAAACCCTTGGAGAACAGAGAAAACTTAGTGATTTAGTAGCATATAGGTCAGTTGGCAGTCATGAGATATTATCCTTATTAAGTTAATTGTGAAGAAGTTTAAGCAATAGTGTTGTTCACATACATTGTTAAATAATCACAAACTAATTGTCTAAAAAAAAACAGTTATATAAGGTAAAAGCTATTGGACTAACCAGCGTGTCCAATGCAACGGACAGAAGACGATTCAAAATCTATATTCTGAGAGATGAAAATAACAAAAAAAAAAAAAAACCATATAGTCTCATTAATGTACAAGCTTTAATCATCGTCAGGCAACTTATGTTCATTTAAATGAAATTCTTGCGGATTACAAACAAAATTAATCAGCAATATGTCTCTGCATTTTTGGAGAACAGTAAATGAAACGTTACTCTTCGTTCAGTGGAGAATTTGACAATTGATTGTTAAAATAAATAACCTAAAAATCCTGATGATGATAAATGATAATAAATTTCAAAGTTAGTAAATTTTATTTAATTCTACTTCCGATTGCCGATGCAAGGTACGCATATTTTGCCAATTTGAAAACTTTTAGAGTGTCCTGAACAAAAACTTGACCTGAAAATATGCTACAAGACAGCAGTAATGTTGACTTTACGGCAATCGCTTTGATGTGAAGTCAAAAAGTTAAGCTGTCAGTAAGCTCATTGTGTTAAACAATTAGAAAAGTATGTTTTGGTTTTTCAGACATACATTTATCAATATGGTAGGTTGGAGAACATTAGGATTTTTTTTAAATAAACCAAATATGTCGTAGTTGCACTTTGATACTGACCAAAACCACCATACCTGAACACTGCATAGCCGAAGTAGCTTTTTTGACTGTATTGAAATTTCAAAACTGAATCTTAAAATTTTCGATGTCCACCACATCCCAGACAACTTTGCAGGTTCTTTCGAGGTTTTAATGCATTCCATTATTCTATTTCATGGCTTCAGAAAAATTAATGAAATAAAAATTGGTACTTGGTATTAATTAATTCATGCCAACCTACTGGAAACTACTATAAACGAGTTTTATGGCCTGTTGGCCCTGTTTAACTCCGTTAATTGAAACTTGATGTGTGTACAATTATAGGAGCTGAAGTTTTATCATAGTTTTTTCTTCATGTCCAGTATGTCCCATAAGAAAATGCCACAGTTCTCAATACTTATTTTTGGGTAGCTTTAAACATTATTTTTACTGTTTTAATGCGTGTGTGTAATCTGAGTCTGACTGAATCTGAGAAGATGTAAATAAAACAGTGGATCGCGAGTAACAAAGTTGAGAAAAATGTACGCAAAGGAGGTTGTGACTTAATTGCTGCTCGCCCAAAAGCCCGTAAAAGAAATTGCAACGATTGTGGGATGCCACCTGGCTACCGTTTACCGTATCCAACGTTCACTCCTTGATGGACCACGTCCACGAAAGCCGGGAAGTGGCCGTCAACGGTCCGCTCGCACACCGAAGGTCATTAGATCAGTGAGAGACAACGTGAGGCGAAATCCTATCAGATCGATCCGAAAATTGGCTAAGGAAGCCGATATTTCAAAAACTACCATGCAACGGTTGGAGAAAGATGACTTGAAATGTTCGTCCAGGGCAAGAGTAAAGCGCCACCTTGTAACGGACCGAATCAAAAAACTACGGCTGGAACGCTCGAAACGTTTGGTGTCAGCATTAAAAAAGAAGCATACCATCATCGTATTCTCCGATGAGAAAATGTTCACCATCGATTCCGTATCTAACACACGTACAGACAGGTTTATTTCGCCGAAGAAGATTGAGGATGTTCCCGAGAACGTGAAATTCAAATTTACAACCAAACATCCGGCCGGAGTCATGGTTTTCGGGGCAGTTGCGTCCAATGGCTTGGAAATGCCTCCAGTATTTATCAATGCTGGATTAATAGTTAATACCGAGGTTTACATGAACATTTTGAAGGGCCACGTTTGCCATGGATGAAAGCCAACTTTGGAGCACACCAACACGTTATTTTCCATTTTCCGTGTCATACCTCAAGAAGGACTCAAGCGTGACTGAAAGAAAACATGGAATTTCGGCCAAAGACACATTTGGCCTGCTAGCAGCCCGGCCTTGAATCCTTTGGATTACTCAATATGAGCATATGTTCAGGCTAAGGCCTGTGAACGTTCTCAGCCCAGTGTTGGCGCCTTGAAAGCTTCCATTACCAAGGCATGGAACTTGAGGACTGACTCATACATTGAGAAGGTATGCTCTCGATTCCGTCCCCGTTTGGAGAAGGTAATCGAGAAAAATGGTGGACGTATTGAGTAATGTAATCATGAATGGCTTAATAAATGATTCCATTAATAAAATTATGATATTTTTAATCATTTTCGATGAAAAAAACTTATTTGAAACTGAAACTGATACAACATAGCGCATTAAATCTTTACCAGGGTCTGATATTTTGATGGCCATGATATGAGTACTATAAAACTATGTTTAACAAACAAAATCGCTTCTGCAGACATCCTATAAGCCTGTTGTGCTCTCAACATTACAGCCCTGGACGTTATATTATTGGTTTGTTCCTTAAATTGTGTTTATTAACTGAAAATGTGTAGTGGTTTTATTCCACTTAAGCAAAATATTAGTAAGAGATATTAACAATATTAAACATTTTGACAGAAAAACACTTCTCATTTGAAAGCTCCCTATGCATGTTTAAAGGTTTTGTTTATATGCTTAATGTACTTTTATCATCGATTTTTATGACGGTTTACTAATAAACTAAGAGCTTAAAAGTCATAATTGGTTATCGAAAAGACTGCGAAAGTCCAGTAGCTTAAAGTAAAAATGCCCATCATATTTTGTGACCTCTAACAGCATCCTTACTGACTTTACTTAACAATCGGGATTAGGCTATGATTACCTATGATGTATACAGAAGTTGTCTCCATTCAATTCGGTCCATGGCTGCACTTCGAAGAGTCCGCAGGTCCCCTACAACTAGATTGTCCGACATACTCTTTCTCTTCTTCTTTTGCCCGTTGGTTCGTAATTGAGATTATTTTTTTCTTGGCTGCCACGCCCAGTCCACCGCAGTCGAGCAATTTTTGCGGTGTGAACGATTGTAGGTTCTCCCAGCAACTGATGCAATTCGTGGTTCGTTCACTTTCTCCACATTCTGTCTTCCAGCTGCACTCCACTATAGATTGTACGCAGCACCTTCCGTTCAAAGACACCAAGGGTGCGTTGGCCCTCCACAAGCATTGTTTATTTTTCCGGGATCGATCTAAGCGAAGGAGTTCAAAGTAGGCACAATTGACATCCATTTCTCTGGTGGTGTCGTTATCGGTAGTTGTCAATAAGCCCAGATACACGAATTCGTCTATCATCTATCGTCTATCATCTATCGTCTATCTCGATTTCATCATCGTAAATTTGTATTCGTGGTGGAAGGCCAACATCTTCTTGTCGTTAGCCCAATCATACTTGCTTCAGCTTTAATATTGATGTGCGTTTCCGTCTTTGTCTCAAAGTTGCGTTCCGATATCAACATCGTCGGTGAAATAAAAAAGTTGGACGGACATCCTGAATATCGTTCCACTCGTGTCTATTCCGGCTCTTCGAATCACAACCTCCAATGCAATGTTAAATAGCAAACACCACTATCCATCACGATTGATTAAATCCAATTTTTAAACGTAGCTGTAGCGTTGTCAACATCATTGCAGTAAAGCATTGAAGTCCAGTATAAAATAGCAAGGTATTTCAAGGTCTTGCGGCCAATTCGCGTTCTTCTGTGGCTTGCAGAAATTTCATGGTTCTCACATTAGGCGCAGGTTGAGAGGTTCTAATAATAAGTTGTGTTTTTGCGGTTGGATTCATGCTCAGATAATTGTCTGGAAGCAATAGAGTTTTGAAAATAGTTTACTTGCCTGAAATTGCAGTTTCGAAGACTCCCTCTCCGAACCCAAAAACTGGATCGGACGACTGATGGTCGCTGGCTCGAAGGGCTCGACTGTGAGAGGGTGTGTTGGTTTATTACTTATTCCATCATATCCGTTTCTGGAGAAATGTGGGAGTTTCGGTTGGCAAAAATATTCGCCAGAATTATCCGTTTCTGCTAGGTCTACTTTAGGTATTCACTGGGGCCACTGATGATCATATTTTAAGTAAGCAAATGTATTAAATTGTATACACCAATTTAATACATTTGCTTACTTAAAATATGTCACCAATGCCAAGAGAGTAACACAAATGTCACTTTTCTATGTTGCTGTGAGCTGTTTTTTTTTCAGCATGTGGTCACTGATGATCAGTATAAGTATAGGAACACTCAAAATCATTTAATTCACTCTATATAGCATATACCTTGTGATCAAAAAGTTCCGGTAATTTGAAAAAAAAACGCATTTATTTCAATTTTTAATTGATATCTTTATTATCGCCTTCAAAGTACTCGCCATTAGAGGCAACACACATATGCCAGCGCTTTATCCAATCATCCATACATTTTTTATAGGCCGATGAATGTATGGCTTTCAGTTCTTCCAGCGAATTCTTTTTTTATCGCATCAATCGATTCAAAACGCCTACCTCTGAGCGGAATTTTCAGTTTTGGGAAGAGAAAGAAGTCGCACGGGGCAAGGTCTGGTGAATATGGTGCTTGTTTGATGGTATTGGTGGAGTTCTTGGCCAAAAATTCACAAATAGTGAGCGCGGTGTGTGATGGAGCGTTATCGTGGTGTAAAATCCACGAATTATTGCGCCACAATTCTGGCCTCTTCTTTCGAATTGCCTCACGCAAACGTCTCATAACTTGTAAATAATACTCTTTGTTAACCGTTCGACCTTCTGGAAGGAATTCAGAATGGACGACACCGCGAAAATCAAAGAAAACGGTCAGTAAAACTTTAATTTTGGAGCGACTTTGTCGTGATTTTTTTGGTTTCGGCTCATCTTCGGCGCGCCATTCGGACGATTGTTGACTTGTGAGCATATCAAATTCATATACCCACGTTTCATCACCAGTTATGATGCGTTCCATGAATGTGGGATCGCTATCTGCGTTCGCAATCATCTGTTTAGCGACCTCAACTCGATGCTGTTTTTGCAAAAAATTCAGCTCTTTTGGAACAAGTCGTGCTTCAATGCGTTTCATGCCCAGGATTTCCGTCAAAATGTGTTCGGTCGATCCAAATGAGATATCAAGGAGTGCAGCTATCTCCCGAATGCTAATTGAGCGGTTTTCCATAACTAAATTCTTCACGGAAGCGATGTTTTCATCGGTAGTTGAGGTCGATGGTCGTCCAGAACGCGGCATGTCACTCACGCTTTCACGGCCTTCTTTAAAGTCTTTGTGCCAAACAAATGTACGATTTTGTGACATAGAGTCCTCACCAAAGGCTTTTTGCAACATTCTGAGCGTTTCCGCTGCAGAAAATCCGTTTGCAACACAAAATTTCACACAAACGCGTTGTTCCAATTTTTTTATCCATGGTAAAAATCGCCGAGCTATTTTTCGACTAACAAAAGCAGTTGTCAAAACAAAACTAATGGATAATTTGCTCTCACACTTTGACAGAATATCAGAACTAGTGTTGCCATCTTACACTAAAAAGATTTTACCGAAAAAATAAAGGCGGCCTTTTTAAATTGAAAATTACCGGAACTTTTTGATCACAAGGTATATTTAACTTTATCACTTCAACAGATCTGTTGTTGTTTTTAACAATCTTGCCGTGTAAAAAACTAATCTGCTGCCTTATAAAAACATTTTTTAACCTCTTTGGAGCTATTAGTTTTGAATTTATGAATCTCAGGCACAGAGTACGGCCACATGGTTGGATAACATGTTTGGAAGGTTATATAACATAACTGTTTCAGTTGTTTGATTATTTAATAAACTCTTTTGTCTTAATTTTTAAGTTCTCAAGAGGGCCATTTGTTTGGTTTTTAAAGGTTTTCGCATCGGAAGCTTTCTGATATGCCTGATGCACCGATTTCAACGATATCTGATTATTCAAAGTAAACAGTAGGATATATCATCTTCAGAACTAACTTTTTATGGTAAATTCTCAGTGCCATCGGTTTTGCTGGCTTGAACCTAATTAAGATATCCGCCCAGCAAAATATAGCCAAAGAAAAACTCGCAGTATAACATTATTTCTGTTTGTTTCTAACTCCGAAAAAAAATCATCGTAACAGAGGTTGAACTATAATCATTTACATCAAAATATTATTATTCGGACTTGTTATATCCGTATGCTCTAACTTTACGTTTGATACCATCCATTATGTTCTGCACAGTGTCCTCAGTCACCTTTATGAAAGAATTTTCCCAATTTTCGCAAAATCTTTCTCATTATTTGCCTTTCACAAGGGTTCG
Source organism: Aedes koreicus (assembly GCA_024533555.2). Classification (NCBI taxonomy): domain Eukaryota; kingdom Metazoa; phylum Arthropoda; class Insecta; order Diptera; family Culicidae; genus Aedes; species Aedes koreicus. Next base: position 349,065 of record JAHHFK020005709.1, on the reverse strand, counting down.
CTTCACAATGGCCCAATATCTTTCAGTTGGACGAAGTTCTGGAGTGTTTGGAGGATTACAGCCCTTTGGTACAATGTTGACGTTGTTTCATGCATATCAATCCTGAGCCGCTTTACCATAATGGCAAGACGCCAAATCAGGCCAAAACAACACAGAACTCGTGTTGTAGCCGTTTTAGCAGACACTCGTTGACGTAAACTTGTAAACAACTACAAATAGCCTGCCAAATCATGTACTTTTTAGAGAACATCGACAACTTTGTGGTCTGGAAATGATAGTCAACCTTGTCACGTTATAATGTGGTATAAAACTCAAGACCAGGAAGCTGCTTGAAGTCTGCTTTGACATTTGTTTCATCATCCATAACCACGCAGTCAAATTTTGTCAGCAATTTGTCGAATAGCTTACGCGCTCTTGTTTTCGAACTGGTTTCCTGCTTCTCGTTCCTGTTTGGGATTTTTATTACCTTGAACGACCTATATCCTGCCGATTTCTTCACTTTTTGAACGAATGAATACGATGTTTTGACCTTTTTAGCCACATCTCGGATGGAAAGGTTCGGGTTTAGCTTAATCAGCCGATGCACTGGTTTTCGATCGAGAGTCAACCGATCCCGAAAGCGTGTTAAAACGCTACTTACTGTTGCACGAGGGACTCCAAGTGATTTTGCTATGTTATGATGCGACAAAGGGTCCTCCCTTAGCTCAGTCGGTAAAGGTGCAGCTACAAAGCAACACCATGCTGGAGGTGGCTGGGTTTAATTCCCGGTCTGGTCTAGGAATATTTCATTAAGGAAAATTTCTCGACTCCCTGGGTATAGCGTATGATTGTTCTTGCCACACAATCATACATGGTACATGCATTCAGAACACTAAGTTGAGAGCAAGCAATGAGCTAATTGTGAAAGCAATTAGCTTGAAATGCTGAAAGAGAAGAAGATGATAGACGGACTTTCCACAATTTTGTGCGAAATTTTTTAACGCACCTGTTGTTGCTAATCAACCATGGCCAGATTTTGTTGTACGCATACCTTACATGATGTAACCGCTATATTTATCTATGATTTTTGTCCACGACGATGTTTCCTAATGGGATCTATAGAGAGAAGTGAATAAAAGAAAAAGAATTAAAAATTTGTACTTCTGTAGGATTTTGCGTTTAAGTATACTTACATTAAGAACTCTTGACACTGCCAAATTGTACGCCACGGAGAGGGAGTATAGTCGTCCTGAAAAGAAGGGATTTCAAGTAGTGGCTATATCTGCGACCGAATTTAAGCCTTTTCGGATTTCTTTGGTAGTATATTGTTTCACTTTACTGGCTCTGCAGCAGATTGCTTTGCTATCCGCTACCTGGCCATCGAATGTTAGGTCATAGGCTGGTGAAGCTGCACCCTTATACATATATATCGTATTCTGCTGCACATTAGTTCTTGTTTGATCGAATATGTAATCTGTTATAGGAAAATACTGTACATTTGGTGAATTTCGTGTGGAAAACGCAATTATTACTCATGTCGTTTTATTTGTGTTCTTTTCAAAGTTTACTATCAAAAACAATATTAATTAAATGTTGCAGAAAATGTGTAGAATGATTTCCAATCGATTGATGCAAAAGCTAAGAAATTTGAACGAGGGTTGTATCAGTTATTAACGTTTAGAGGCTGACAATCTTCGCGACGCTCCCAATTTTTGATATTCCAATTTTTTTTTACAATATGTTGCCGTGGGATGCTATCAAACACCAAAAACTGGTTGTCTTTTTCGAGTTATGATATTTTAAAGTAATAAATCGTTTCGATCTAAACTTTTTAAAAATAATGAAACTTTTCTTTGGTAATAAATAATAAACCATTGAAGTTTGAACACATTCTATCAAACACAATCCTGAAAACTGTTTGGGTTTCAAAAGATGTCTTTGTTACCGTCTAGAACCGTCTTTCTTACCATAAGAAGAACTACTTCTCCCAGGCCCATTTCACAATCATAGCAAAACTGAAAATGCAAAAGATGACAGAAAATGCATTATGAGCTTATTATCTTGTCGATCAGCACTTGATCTTTATCGATCAGAGGTGGTTGCTTTCTTCTCTCACAGCTTCACAACACAGTGCACTGCCCGAGTCAAAAGCCATTGAAGTAATGTTCAATGAGGGTACTGTTAATGCTCATCATTTTCGCACCCTCAGGCATGAATGCGGCGACGGCACGACGGCCAATGACTGTGTAATGAACGGGACTTCTCACAGGCGCTAAAAGAAGAATCAAGAAGCGATGCACTTTTCATCGGAGCCGCTTAATGCATCATCGACTTGTGTTTTCTTGACTCACTCGTCGATGCGTTGATCGACAAGAAACTGCTGAAGGGAACCGTTCCATGCTCCCTGCCTGTGCCCGTGAAATGAAATTATAGCGTCAATAGGTCACACATCGTTTTGCCAAGACGTGTGAAAATGAAGGATGCGACGTACCCCGTTTCAAGACTCGTTTGCAGAATGACAAATTATGTGATATTGTTGCAATGATAATAAATCATTCGTACACAAGATGTTTGAAATTTATAAAAATTCTCATTATGGAGATGCGAACACTGGACTTACATTATGATAATGATAGCGCATTTTTTGTTGATTGGAAATGTCAAGCAAGACTCATCCCGTCTTTAAAATGCTTTACCTTTCTTGCTGGTCAATGTGAGATTTACTAACCTTGTAATGCTATGAAATGAAACTCATCTCATCAACTTTGAAACAATCTCCAAATTCAAAACTTCAAAACATCATCTCTCAAGACAAAATATAGTTGTGCATAGAATAAGCAGCTATATAAAGATCACATTCAAAACCATAAAAGTTCTATTTGACCATTATAGCTGCAACACCTTCAGAACCTCGGATTATCTTCAAAATGTTTTTTAGAAGAATTAAGTCCTTTTAGTAAGAAAGGTTTCATTACATTTGTAAAGTATTTGCTGTAATGATGCATTACTGTTGAACAAATTGGCCAGCAGTGCGCTTCGTCATTCAAAGGTATTACGACGATTATGTTGTTATGCTTATAATGAAGAGATAAACATAGAGTTGCAGAGTTTGTTCTATTTGTTTTATTCATAAAGGAATAGGAATACTGCTGTTCAAATATACATTGACAATGAAAAATAATACCACATCAAGTAAAACAGTAATTTTAGGTTAATTGTCTCAGTATATTGTTGTTCATAAAGCAAATATACAGTAAACAGTTGTAGTTGTATCTGCGTCTTTTTTGTATCATGTTTATAATACTGTAATGCATAAAGTGCTAAGTAACATCACATATCATACACTGATAGGCATAATAAAGTGCCCACTTCATCATTTTATTTTTATTTTTTCTCATTTGTGTGTGTCTGTGTATATACAATCCAACGCCCACCGTCCGGCAGTGTTTTCATGGAAGAAAAATGTTTGCAGTTAAACGAACTGTTGTCGACTCGACACAAATTTTTAGCCCGGGAGTTGGATTCCAGTGACCCATTTCAGAATGCCTGGTTACTCACGTCAATTCCGAGGTCACTTTCACTTACAACAAACCCCGAATAAACACAGTACAAACAACAAATAAATATAGATACTGTACATACACTTCCATAATCAAATCTTATTGTTTTGAGGATGGTACTTATTTAGCAGTATCGTTTAAATTTTGTTATAATCAAATAGATCTCACCAGAAATTTTTGCTGATGTACAGTCTTCATTTGGACGACTTCTCTGTGATGCTAAAGAGTGCATTTATGTCTCTACAGAAGTAGCACTCTGCTATTCGGCAAATATTTTCATATCATCCTTTTCTAATGGATCTGCCCAAATACAATTAGTACTTCGCGCACAAATGCAATATAATCAAAAGTACAAGTAAAAAAACCCACTTGAAAAATCACAATCATTGTGCAACGAAAAAAAAAAACCTCACTGCTCTCCATCTGTACACCGCGTGGAGAGTGCATCTGAAATGATATACCAGCCACTCACGCGCGCATGCTAGTTAGCTTCGTTTTTTGCTTCTGATTAGCAAATGGCCGTTTTCTACATTGCACTGGTTTTCTTTTTTTCTCTCTCCACACTCTGTCAATAACCAAAATCCTCCGCTATGAGGCGACTCTATATCGACTTCTAAACTACGTATAATCATCAATTCGCTCGTGACAAAGCGGAAAAATACTCTAATTTAATCATTTATATCCACGTGGCACAATACCAACAGAACTAACAAACACAACTGAGCTGATATTAACTCTTTCTCCGGGATCGAAAGCGAAGCACAAAATACAAAAACAACGGGGAAAGACTTCTTACCATCACAAATTTTGGGAGGGAATCGATTACATTCACTACATCTTACACAAAACACGTGGAGATTTCATGATTTCATTGTTCGTTAAGGTTGAATTACGAATATATTTTTGATTTTATTTTTCGTGAAAAGGACGCAGCAAAAACAAAACACGTCAGTCAATTTTTCTCATTTGTTTGGTTTAAATAATAGAACTGTAGTCTTTTTGGATATCTTATGTTTTATATTCTTTTAAAGTTCCACTTATGAGTTACTAAAAGAAAACATTTTCTTAATCAAAATTTAAAAAATAAAACAATTTGTAATAATTAAAAACAAATAGTGACAAGAATAGTAGTTGTTGTTGTTATTTCTCGTATTTACGTATTTATTCAGCCTAAGACTGGTTCGTCACTCCAGGGAGACAACCTGGACCCTACATAGCAAACTCATCAACACAAGGGCCGGGACCAACGGCTTTACTTCCTTCCAAAAAAAAGAAGACGGGATCAGAGGCAACAGTACCTACTATTACACCACCGGCGCGTTAATGTAATGAAAAAAAAAACGTCCGCTCAATTTGGCTCCAGAATAGCTCAATTAAAGTATAAGAAAAGCATTCTTATTCAAAAAATCTATACGATCTTCCTGAATTTTATAATAATTGGTAGTTGTGTTCCTTATTGAAAAACATCAGACTCGTATTTCTTTTTATTTCTTTACTTCGGTGACCATTTTCGCGTTATGGTGGTCAAAAATATTGACTTATTTAAAAAAAATGCAATTATATAACAAACTCATAACTTTTGAACCATATTTTCAATCACATACACAAATTTAGTACGAATTTGTGGAAAAATATAATAAAATCACCTCAATTGCGATATTAACTATGAAAATATATATTATATTTGTTTTTAATGTTTTTTTTTTGGCCCTGGGACTCTGAAGCTCCCTCGATTTTATATTTTTTCTTGAAAGTTAAGATCCTTTCACATAACATTGGCGATGTATCTAATTTGGATTTTGCGTTATTGTTTTCAAAAATACTATGCCTTTATTTTTGCTGACTGCTGCGTTTTCATTATTCAAAGTTACTTTCCAACCATGCGTCCCCATCAATCCAAAGTGATTTTTACAAGTTTATTTTGAGAGCTAAAGGATGGTCCATAAATCATGTGTTCTCATATTTTAGGCTAGACCCCCCCCCCCCCCCTTGTGGTTCTTTATCCATACATTTTTTTTTTAAATTTATAAAGAGCATGTGTTCAGGCCAACTCCCTGCTTCTCTCCACCATCCAAAAAGGAAACGTGGCTCATGGACGGTCCGCAATGGGCAAGCTCAATAAATAATATGAATAATAATCCTGCATCATTTTATGGAGACTAGCCAGACTGGGAATTTTTCAATGTTAAATACATCATATCATAGACTTTATTCTTAGGTATTTGTTTTCAAAGTTTATTTCAATTAAATAAAATGTTTGATAGATAATTTTAGAGTTCTGCTAATTTTACCTTTTCTGAGAACAAAAATCATTTAAGATAATTTAAATTCCCTTTTCAGGTTTAAAAGTTTGATATGATTAGGTTTTTATCTTTAGTTTCTATTTTTACTTTAATTTATTTTTTCCTTTACTTGTAGTAGCCCATTATTAATTACCCCATCCTATTTTGCAGACGGTACGTCGTATACACTCAAAATTGTTTCAGCACTTTTTGCTTCCATGGCACATGATGATTCTGGGAAAAAAAATGAAAGAATAGACAGAAATTGATTATATATACAAAAATAACAACAAAGTTTTGTAATTCTCAGGCTTCAAAAATTGTCAACTTGAAAACACAGGACCAAACTACAGTTGAAATTTTTTTTTCCAAATTTTACATCATTTTACATTCATATAAAGCATTACTGGTCTAACCATTTGTTTGAAAACATTTGAACTTTTAATCATTGATAGTTAACCTTGACAAGCACCAGCAGCTATTTTGGATGGTCCTGCAACGCTTGGTCTCTGGTTTTCACCCCGTCGGATAGTAGTAGCAGGAATTCCGGTTGGCCCCGCTATGTTTTTACAACTATAACTGCTATGATCCAACTTCATCATTTTTTTTCCGGCGTGATTACTAAGGCTTTAGTTATACCCACATAGCGCACCTGGCACACTTTTATTTCATCGGAATGTTTGATTAGAATTAACAACTTTAGTTCTCACCTGATGTTTTACTTCATATATTAATATTTATACACGTTCGTAAATCGTATCCATAAAAAATCAGAACCTGGTTAGGTATAATTCAGTAAACCCAAATGTACAGGTTTCATTCGAGGCCGTACTGCAATCGCAGAATTTTCTATCAATAATATTGAAATGGCCCATAGAGGAAACAAAGCCAAGACTCTATACCCCTAAAATAACTTTTCGATGCGCTATTAATTAAGCGCGCTTAAAAGACTATCAGCCATTGTGCACCGGGCATTCGCAGCTTTACGATTTCTAGCCATTACGGAGATTAAACGTACTAGAGATCCATTGGAACAGTGGTGGCATGCATACCATACGATCTCAATATTCAAATCTGCAATGGTTTCCTTCTACGATACCAGAGAGCATCGTGAATTGAAAAGTTGCTCATTCCGAAAATTCATTTTCCAATCAAAATAAATAAATCGTTGTTCAGTTGAAAACACAGCATAACGTTTTTATCGTTTCGTTTATCCCTTGAATCGAGCAATTCATTCCATACCGGTTTTCTGAAGTATTATCACCCGCAGAGAGTGGTACTTCTTCGGAACGAGCATAAGACCATTCATTTGCTCAGGTTGCTGTATTATAGTTTGTGCTCTCAGATTCTCCCGGTCTCGAAACATAAACATAACCGGGCATTTGAGAGAGCGCGCGCACAAAATCCACCACACTCCGATGATAACTGCCGAGAAAAAAGGATAGAGATCCGAATGATGCGCGATGATGCTTCGCGATGTTGAAGCGAACGTCGGGAAGTTGAATGCAAGCTGGAAGCAACTGGGCCATTCAGTACGTTCGTAATCTTTGAAACGCAGAGACGCGAGCCGTCGTGTGTTCGTCGGTGATTTCGGAAGCGTAGGCTTGGAACGGATACCTTTTTTGCTACGTCTCTCGCGTATGTGTGCCGTGCGAAGCGGAAAATCTTCCTGATCCCAGTTCGGTGTACTGCGGGACATCTAAAATTTTCGCGAGTGGATGGTTATTATCGGGTCCTATTCCGGGGGTGGTCCCATACCGTTGAACCTACATAAGTCGGGAAAAACGGCTTCCATAAGAAGTTATAAGCAACGAAAATAGTAATAATTTATAGTCGTTCGGGCGATTAAGGACACCGCGCTGAGCCTAGGCGGAAGGAGTGTTTTTTGTCCTACCCCTTCCTCAGGATCATGTGAGTGCTACATGTGGTATTGGCTGACTAGAATGATGATTATGCTTTGCTGCGGTTGAAGCCAAAGCTGATGATGACAATGATAATGATTATGACGGCTGTCTGAGTATGTCAGAGAATATACGTTGGGGTATTGATATCGCCTCTTAGGACGACCATCGTTCCGTGGATGCCGGAAGTGAGAGCCGGAAGTGACAGAGAAAAGTGAGGTGATATTAGGAATGAAAATTGCTACGTTCAATCGTGTTTATGTAATCGATGGTGAAGAGAGCGTGTGTGATTTGAGTGTAAAGTGCTTCCCGATTACTCAATAATTTTTATCGTGATTATCGTGAGTGTGGAAAAAGAATGCAAAAAATGCTGATGAATGGTAAAATACCAGCAGGCAACCGATTATACCAGTAGTGATTATAGTGCAGTACGGGTGGTGATGAAAAGTGATTCTAAATGATCGTCAGAGAAGTGGAGATCCTTAACGACAAGGCCAACGACATGACAAGAGCTCAACGAAAGTGTTTATTTTAATCCTGAGTGCTGGCGTTCGGCGGGTGTTATCCTTTAATTGAGTACTCAAGTGAGTTCATTTAAAATTCATGGAATAAATTATGTGATATTTTCGCTTTTATGAAAAACCGCGGTTTATCGTCATTTCAGCCGGTGTTAGTTGCTCTTCGCTAGCGACGGTATCGCGGTTGTAGGGTGATCCCGTTATAACAAATGAAAATTATTGCGAAGACTTGTTGGGTGCCAATTGTACTGCTGATGATGCTGCCGTAGCAAATGTTGGTGCTGTTTGAGAAAATCAGATGCAGGACACTAAATCAACGCTACCGAATTGGTTATTTAATCCTTGCTGGAAATTAGCTCATGTATTGAATGTAAAACAAGACCGGGATCCAATAAATTGCATCATTGGCTGTAGAAAAGGCTATAATAAATGTTGGCATATGCGAGTGAATGAAGTTTCTTTTATAATGGATTGTTGATCTGACTAGCTTTAATGGAAGAATATGGCTTAGTGCATGTGAAGGTTAGCGGTTTAGTTGAGACGAAATTCAAAATTAAAATTTCATAATAGAATTCACATAATCATATTGTAATCAAAGAAGAAGAACCTAAGTGTTTTATAATGAGTGAACAAATGATCAAACAAACCATGGTGTACATTGTTTTACTTCGTTTGATCGATTTGAAATCTTTTTTTTCACCGGCGTGATTTAAAAAATACTATGCATCTCTACACGGAAAACCAAGCTGTAACAATTCCAGAAGATACGGCACTTATCAATGTCGTCGTGTGCGGAGTTTGTGAGAAATGTGGTTCATACTTTTTTTGATTTCCTTATATAAAGCTCTTCCTCGGTGGCTCAGTCCGAGTATGGTCACTTTCAACAAGACATAACATGTAATAAAGACTAAGATATGTTCCTGTAACTAAAAAAAACATAGATGTTCCTTAGTTTGAAATAATACGGATTAGAGTTCACTGGTAGATACTTTGAAACATACTTGGAACTGTTTAGGCCTTAGCCCTTCACATAGGCTCATCGAGCAGAGCCCATCGAATTTATCTGTGATTTCATTTTTAGCAAACATTTGATACTATAACATATTTCAATAGCTACAAAACGATAGCTGAAATAGTTGATGAAATTTTTACCTCGTTCGTTTTGAAAAATGTCGCCGAATTTCCTGGACAAAAAATCTCAGCCTCGTTCCCTCGACTTTTATAGGTGTGATTTATGGTGACAAAGAGTTCATAAAACGAGAGTTACATTAAATCTTATTTAATTGACCTCTTTTCTATATTAACATGCATTTTCAGAATACATATAGAGAGATACATAAATGACTGAATCATATAAAGCCGGAAAAAAGCATTGTTAAGAAAAAGAAGTCAAGGAGCAAACTTTTCTCAATATGTCTAAAACAATATGTTTAATATGGAAGACTAAAGGGTTTATATACTCACCAAAATTAAACCAATATTCGGATTTTCTTGAAATTTTCATACCATCCTTCTACCAATGAATTATGATCAAAAATATTTGTTCTATTAAATTTCATCTCGGATCTCGAATACCCACACCTTACTTTTCACACCACCCATCAAATTTTGTACAATTGATTTTACCAGTGTTTTTGTTGTTTTTACTTAAATTTTCTCCAACTCTTCCAACTCTCGAAGATCCATCTTCATAATTGCCCAGAATTTTTCAATAGGGCGAAGTTCCGGTCAATTTTGTGGGTTCATATCTTTTGAAACAAAATTAACTCCGTTGGCTCGGTACCACTCCAACACATTTCGAGCGTAGTGGCAGGATTCTAGATCAGGTAAAAACAGAGTTGATCTTTTGTGCTTCCTTATTAATGACAAGAGACGCTTCTTAAGGCACTCTTTCGTGTAAATCACACCGTTTATTGTTCCAGAAGTGATGAAGGAAGCACTTATTTCACCACTTCCGCAAATCGCCTGCCAGATCAGGAACTTCATTGCAAATTTAGATAATGTCTTCTTTCGAACATCATCCTGAACATCGAATTTAGACTTGGTGACGAAATATTCTTGCCCAGGAAGTTGACGGAAGTCAGCCTTGACGTAAGTTCCGTCATCCATCACGATGCAACACGATTTGGTAAGCAACTTCGTGTAATTTTTCCGGGCGCGGGTTTTCGCAGTGGTGTTTTGGTTTTCATGCCAGTTTGCACCTTGTAATCATGTAACCCACCACGCTTCTTGGTTTTCTGCATAAAACCGACTGACACCTTGGAATTTTTTAGTGACATCTCGAATTGACATGTTTCGACGGTTCTTGAATTGTTGCACTTTCCTGGCCATTTTACTGTCAACTACTTTTACGACCACACCCTTCCTTCCGTCGGACACTCAGACGCTCTTTGAAGGTTCTTATCACACGAGACCCAGTTGCATTTGTCGATTGTAAGTGCACATTTTTTTTTTTGCATACAAAATTTCTTATTTCGATGACATGACTGAAACTACTGTTTGAGAAATTGTGACACTTGAAAAATTATGAAAACAATACATTATGAATAAAATTTGCTCAGATTTTCAGATTTTTTACCCATACGGTTTAAAAGTTACAGAAGAAGTTTTCGGTGTGCCATTTTTATCGAATGCACACTCTAACCTATATCGATGATTAAAAATTCAAATATTCCAATTCAAAATCATGGTTTTTTTTATTGACTTTTATTCTTCATAATCTTTTAAAGCATGGCTCTCAATTAACCGCACAACATGAACTACCTTGACTTATCCTTTTTATATCAAATTTGCATACAAACACTGTAGCAATCACTGATATGATAATGCTTTACGTTGTCTATTTTACTGATACAATCATTGCTCCGCACTTCTTAATCTGGTTCAAATCAGGTTCTCAAAAATTTGAGCATGTTCATTATACTATACCGACTTTGCACGAATGATTTGAAATTCAAATGGAACATTCATATTTTGATATTATATGGTTTTTGGTTGGTTTTTATCGGTTTATATTTTGTATTTATATTACTCTAGCAATATAAGATTTACAAATATGCAAATTTGCTAAAGATTACTTTTAGAATCGGGGGCGACCCCGGCGTAGTGGTTAACATCCATACCTCTCAGGCCAAAGTCACGAGTTCGAATCTCACCACCGGACAAGTTACGAAAATACCCAAAAAGAGGTATTTGAGTGACTACGACGGGAGATCAACCAGCCAGAGGCTGAAAATCTCGATAATCCAGACAAAAAAAAAAAAAAAAAACTTTTAGAATCAAAGTAAGGATGCGAAATCATTAATCATTCATGGAACTAGTGTCATACAATTAAGCTATACCAACTTCTAGACAGTCACAATGACATTTCTAGCACTTAGAATAGAGCACGCAAACCACCATGTCACACTTTACAATGCAGTGCTGCCAACTTAGCAGTGCCTTGGTTATGCCGAAGAATTTTTAAATCTCTTAAGTAATTGAGAGCTGTATCGTTTAAAATAAGGCTGTAAAAACAATGATATCAATAGTTTTTATGAGAAGGATTAAGGAAATAGTAGATAATGAACAAGAATATAGTAGATAAAAGATGAGGTTTAAAAATAATGAATATAGAAAACGTTTCATTTAGTTTAGTTTAGTTTTGACTACCTGACTTGCTTTTTGTAAACATTCACGCATAAGTAGAACCTGCATCAAAAATACATATTTTGCACATTTTTATACGACTGAAATTAGATGCAAGGGTGGGTCAATAAGTCCGTGCCTTTTTAAATGACACATGGGCTTTTTTTTAAAAAGAAATATTTTATTTTTCAACATCCTTTGAGTTGTATATGCTTTGTCCAATGTTTCTCTAATATATCATCTTTTACTAAGCAACACCATGCTGGAGGTAGCTGGGTTCGATTCCTGGTCTGGTCTAGGAATTTTTCGCAAATGAAAATTTCTCGACTCCCTGGGCATGATTGTGCTTGCCATACAATCATACTAATGCAAAAATGGTACTTGGCATCGAAAGCTCTCAATTAATAACTGTGGAAGTGCATTTAGAACACAAAGTTGAGAGCAAGCAATAAGATAATTGCGAAAGCAATAAGCTTGAAATGCTAAAGAAGAAGAAGTTTGAATTCAGGATCATAAAACGTTTCAACGATACTGGCACTGTCAAACCTAAGACGAAACTCGGTAAGAAACGCAGTTTACGTACTCCCTCATCAGTCAAAGCAGTGAAGGAGCGAATTCGAAACAATCCTACTCAATCGGCGAGCGAAATGGCGTATGAAATAAAAATGAGTCATACATCCATGCAAAATAGTTATATTGAAACGGGACCTTGGATGTGGGGCTTTTATAAAAACAAAGAATGCAAGAATATTGCCGACAGAGTTTCCAGATCGCTAGTTCTGCTTAAAACCTCATTTTTTTGGATATTTACTTTGGAAGTGTCTCAGAACAAACAACATGATCGAATATATGGAGCAAGTCTTCGTGAAAACACAAAAAACGAGAAACGACAAACGAGGGGTTGAACAAAGTGTTTCTGCGGTGATGGTTTGGGGTGTCATATCGTCAGAAGGCAAATTACCCCTGTTGTACATAGACAGGGCGTGAAAATAAACATAGAGTATTATCTGCTATACGTTATCAAAGACCACCTACTTGCCTATGCTATTAAACTTTTTGGAGAGGAAAGTTTTTATTTCAAACAGGATTCAGCTCCAGCGCATAAGGCAGTAGTTGTTCAACAGTGGTGTAAGCAAAATTTACCATGTTTCATGAGTTCCTCTGAATGCCCTCCATCGTCTCCTTGTTTGAATCCACTAGACTTCAGTATCTGGAGATATATGCTAGGAAAACTGGGCGACTTGAAGCACATGTGTATGGACTAATTTAAAAAACGGTTGGTTGAGATTTTGGATCAAATGCCGGAAGAGGTTTCGTGTGCGACTTGCAACAATTTTGAAAAGTGTCTTCGAGCCGTTATTAAATATGAAGGAGAATGATTTGAGCTTCACCAAACACAATGTAAGTTTAATACTTTGACTTGTTATTTAATGTGCAACGAATGAGAAATAAAATCCTGTTGAAGTTTTATTAAACATTTCAAGTGTATCATTTCTACGTTGCCATCCTGTATTCAATCTGAGTTATTGGGAGAATAGGGCGGATTCGGGAGCAATTTTTAGTCCTGGTCATGTATTTTTGCAATGGACATGTGTGCACAACTGCATTGTCCTGGTGGTAAAAAACATTGTTTTTTTTGCCAATTGCGATCTTTTTTTTTAAATCCTCATTACACATGGGTCCGTGTATTTACATTACACTGGCATACTGGCAGTATGGTTATTGGCACACTATTTGCCATTGATTGTTTCTCACTTTGAAGGAATTCAATCCGAACTGCAATTCTATTGGCAGAAAAACCCACCTTGGCTTTTTTGGCACCGATTCACCCCGAGAAATCCACTGTTTTGACTGCCGTTTTCTCTTTGGTGAGTTGTTGTGGATCCACGTTTTGATCATAGTTACAAATCGGTGCAAAAAATCGTCCATATTGCTTCCGAGCAACGCCAAACGCACCTTTATCACACGATTGTGATTGTGAGCAAACCCATCTTGTGGAATGCTTTCTCATACCCAAGTGATAATTCAAAATTGAAACCATTGAGCCATGTGAGCTGCATTTGGCTTCCACAATCTCTTACACTTTCTATCACCGATCGGCCAACACCATTTCGAGTTTTTGCAATTGGATGTAGAGACCTCAACTGGGCGTCCAGAACGTTCGGTTTTCTCCGTGTATGTACGGCCACAACTAACTTTACCATTGACATTGATGGTGCAGAGTCCCCATAGTATTTATCAAGCTTAAACTTGGTTTGCGTGATGGTTCCGAAAAAATATTGCTTGGTGAGCACACGAAACTCCTTTTTCCCATTTTGCTATCAATGGCTGCCAAACACAATCTAAGAGTAAACTGACAGTTGTCTGTTCAAAAGAGAAACAATTTGTAGTTTATTACAAGTCATTTTGTTCAGGTTTACAAAAGAAATCTTCAATGGAACAATATTATTTTAAGTAATTTATAGCTTAGATTTGACTTCACCCATGAGGTTTTTTATAATGGTTTTATTTAAACTTTTTTGGATGCACGTCCTCGCTTAGATCAGTCGGTAAAGGCGTGGCTGCAAAGCAACACCATGCAGGAGGTGGCTGGGTTCGATTCCCGGCCCGGTCTAAGAATTTTTTGTTAAGGAAAATTTCTCGACTCTCTGGGCATAAGGTATCATACTAATGCAAAAATGGTACCTGGCATCGAAAGCTCTTAATTAATAACTGTGGAAGTGCATTTAGAACACTAAATTGAGAGCAAACAACAAGCTAATTGCGAAAGCAAAAAGCTTGAAACTCAAATAAAGAAGAAAGAAGCCCTCTCTTTGAACTATGGCATAGTCTTAGACACCTCACCATCACTTTTGAAGAAACGCTTGACGATAGCCCAGTATCGTTCATAAGGACAAACCGTGGACAGTTAGATAGATTGAGATCCTTCTTAACGAAATCTGTTTCATTTTCTTGAACTTACTTAATTGTTGATTCCATACAGTGTGCTGATGCCAAATCTACCCAAAACATAGAGGCTATACTGTGCTCATACAGTAGAAGCAAACTTTTCTGTAAACATTACTTACTATAAACATCGGTATAATCTGTGTAGAAAATGGAAAATGAATTGAGCCACAACAATAAGCAAGCATATTTTGACCGATTTTTTTTCACGTCAACTTTAAGTGATCAATACACGCATACGGTTTCTGTAAATCCGTCTCCGTGTCCTTTCGCTCTGAGTTTTTGTTCGAAACTCTGCTTCTAAATTTTCTGTTTCATATTTGTCCGTGTGTATGCCTCATTCCAACAGTTGTTCTAGCCTTTTTCGCCGAATCACGAGTCAACATTGATTTGTTTTGGTTGATAAGGTTTACTATCATCCGGTCCTGATTCGGGACATTTGCTTCGAGTTTTCTTCATCTTCCCGGAATGTCAGCAAACGTGAACTTGTTAATGATGAATTCCCCAGTCACGGGTGGATACCAAATTGCTTGTCCAAATCGTTCATCGTGAAACCATTCTTACGGAACAATGTGTTCACAAATTCCATTTTAATCTCCCTTTGAATTTGCAGCATAACGAAAATTAAAAAAATCCACAAATAAACGATTCCTGATTAGAGTTTCGACAGATAAACGCGTTCAATGCAGGTAGGCACAATTGGATACCTCTTTGTGTGTGTAATTATGATCACTCTTAACGTTCACAATACACTCTTCAAGTGCTATTTTCTTAGAATAAATTGCGTTAATACATTATCAATTCACATTTATTAACATTATTAACAAAAAATGGAGAATTTTCCTCTCCATTTTTGATACTCTAACATCATAAGTTAATTGCTGGCTCTCGACTTAGATCAGGACAACTAAACACTTTTTTCTTTATATTTTCTTTGTATTTTCTTTATCAAAGCTGACAAATAGATCTTATTTCCTGCTTGAATTTTGATTTTGAAACGTCAGTATTTGCATGATTAAGACAATGACCCTGTTTGTCCTGTTTGGTTATAACGTCTAAAAACTGGCTATAACGTACTGCGAAATCTGGCAACAAGAAAAAAAAATAACTTGCAACTTGAATGAAGCAAACCAAATCACTTATTAGAACCAATTTTGAGAATTCGATTGGAATCCACGTGAAACTTTGCTGTGAGTTATGTTCGGTTTGACGTTTGGGTGTAAACAATGAGATGAAGTCAACAGAATTCCCGAATAAAAATGTTTGTTCAAATGGCAGCCTTAGAAAAGTGTGCCCTTATTTTTTGGGACAGTCTTTATGCTCTAACTCTCTAACTGATTGCCTTGAAGTGTTTGTATGTTATGATTGCTCGTCAATTAGAAATCTTCCCGAGTTGCAGGATTATTTGAAATTGTCTCATCTTCCTAATTTAGGTACAAATTGATATTTAGTATCCAATTTTCAATTTTCAACACCCTACAGACACTGATAAAAAAAAAACCTCTCGAATGATTGATTTCGGAATCTATGACCCGAACATTCCTACTTTGCTTGGGTTTCTACCTTTCGACTCTACATATTTGGGTGAACATTTCAAAACGTCCTATCTAAAATTGCAGCTGATCAAGGAAAATGATAGCGAAGTTTTGAAAAATTCTCCGGTGGGATCTGTCAAATTGGTCTTTTAGAAATTTCTAATGTTACTTAGGATATATGGTTAGTAAATGGTTCAAAAGGTGTACCTGCGTTCAAATAGTTATTATTCGTATTGACTTAAAACAGTACCGGGTGTATTTGATCACCGCAGTTTCTCAGGGTATTGTGTATAATTATATGTTTGAAGTATTCCAAAATCGTTAAATCATTTATAACTTAATGATCGTCGGGCTTTTAGTTCCTATCTGATGTAGGATTGCTTGAACTAGCAAACCATGTAGCAAAATCATCAAAAACATTGCTCTCCAGGATATCATAACGCTTCTTATTTCTCTGGAGAAAGACGACGTTGTTCTTTTTTTAAACGAGAATCGATATTCGCCACTAAAATCAAATCGCGAAAAATCGCCCAGCATAGGTTCAATTCAATGAACATTATTTTGTGTCTACAATATTTAATTGGACCTCCATTCTTATTTATGACTGCGTAGACCCTGTTTGGCATACTGTTGATCAGGTTTTTAATTATATTCCGAATTCCTAGCCGTTGTCTTGGCAGTTTTTAGCTCATCCACGGTGGAGTAATATTTGTTGTTGGCAAGGTTCCCCACAGAGCCTTGATCGGATTGTAGTCAGAGGAACGAGCAGGCTATGGACATCGATTTTCTTGTTCTTGAGCCATTTCATGGTCTCAGCACTTTTGTGGATCGATGTACTGTCCTGTTGGGCATTGCTATTCATTTTGCTGAAAGTGAAGGCCAAACCCAGATTACCGCGACTACAGAACGCACCCATACCATATAGATTCCTCCTCCGAAATTGCGTGTCGAAAAAATGACCTCGTTCTTCCTTAGCAGAGCTGGTAAATCTCACGGCCATCATGTGACGATGAAAAAACAGCGCATCTAACTGTCACGAGACGAAATGAACTATCATAAGCTTTCTTGTCAATCTCACACCATCATGCAGTCATGAGATTTTTTCTCATACGATTTTTTTTCACAAATTTCTAATTAACTTACTTGAAACTAGCCATGTAATAATATGTAATCGATAGAGTGGAAATTTTATTTGAAGTTTTGTGATGAAATTTACAATGATATCAATAAATGTGCTGGTACTAGCGATGACTAAAACACTATCACGTGCTGTCATGACGAAAAAATCAATGAGATTTAGAAGAAAATCTTCGTCATCGTTTTCTCGCCCGATGAGATTTTCAGACGCAATTCGGTAAAAATCGTTACTCATTTTTCATTGAAAATGACATTTGCCAGCCCTGTTCCTTAGATCACGCCAATACTAATTGAATTCATCAGGACCGTCAAGATTGAACTCTTTCTCATCGGTGAAGATAACCTAAGATAAAAATATCATTATTTCTTACAACAATAGCAATAAGTCAAATGAAATCACTGAAATTTTTCGAATTGCTTGAAACATATCATGTTCCAGTCACGGCTAAGCTTAGCTCTGGCAAATTTGAGCCTTGCTGTCTTGTTTCTTGGTGACCGAATCATTTTTGTTGTTGTTGTTGGAGTTTGATCAAATTGGATGGAGGGATTGTTGCCTCATATACGCCATTCCACCGTATCAACTTTGCACGACGACAAATGTCCGGATTTTTCACCAATAACCCATTCATTCGTTCTCGGGCAACGTTCAAATCAAGCTCAGGCTTGTTTTTACTGGGCAATTTGGAGGAAATTGATGCCGTGTTAACATTTTTCCTCTTGTCGCGACTTGTTAATTCTGATCGTCTTTGGATACTTACCGTTATTTTCCGGATCATTCAAAACATTTCAACCAACACTTCGCGATCCAACAATCTTTTTGAAAATTTGACTGATGGTCATGTTTATTTCCTTCCATGCCACAATTTTCACTTTTAGAACATAAAGTAGAACATGATAAAATTAGATTTTGGGTCAAAATTAAGGCGTGTCTCAAGGCAAGTTGACGCAGTGTAATAAAAGTTATAATAGTAATATTAATTGTTCTGAAACGGGCTTGTTAAACTTAAGAGTTCACTGTTCACTGTTGAGTGCTGTTTATTTTTCAATGGATGGATATTTTCCAAGCCTCAGCGCGTTTACGGTGTGGAACGGGTCCTATAGTATGATTTCCAAAAAGCCCCCATTCATTGTTATTTTAGGGCTAATGGGAACGTGCCCGGAGGACGACGATGTTTCAAGTGTTCTCGACCGTGTCACCATCACTTGCCGTAATCAACGTTCGAATCAATCAGACCGGATCGAAAAAAATTCTCTTCGGTACCGAAAACACCTGTGCCGCTGTACGCTCCCACGGGCATTACTCAAAAAAGGTTTGGAACAAACTGACGGCAGCTTCCGATAGCCGTCGACAATTTCAAGTGATTAAACATTCATGTACTGCTTGTTTTAAAATCAATCTCCTGAACCTTCCATTGAGCAGTGGAGTAATACCAGCTAGGAAACATGCACACAATAAGTTGGCTGAATATATCCGTGGCATTGCGCTACACCACGGCCACATGTATGGTACTGACCGGGCGACTGGCATAAGCTTGAAAATATCAACCAACTGAAAACCACCCGGTGGTGAAACACGTAAAGGGGTGATTTTCAGCAAAATCACAAGCTTGCTCTACCTATATTTCATTTTTTTTATCGAATGCTCACACAGGTAATCGAGGGCGGTGGTGCTCTGCTAGCAGTTGACTCCCCCAGTGGGGAAATGTCCTAGTGCAAATCGATTAAAACTCAGAGAGTCCGAAACTCGCTCATGATAAAAAATAAAAAACATAACAAAACATTCTCACGCTATGACGCGGCGCTCGATCGCCTCATATTGACATAGCTCGGTACAAATTGAGCTTAATGCACTATGGGAGCGAGTAGGAATTCTCGGAAATTTAGCTGGGAATGCGTTAATGAAAAGAGGACGTCTCTTCTATCTTTTACGATTCTATATCGACCCTCAATATTGTGTTTTTGAGCGTTTGAACAGTTAATTACACTCAAACGGCTAGTTTCAAGGCATGATAAATCCTTATGAAGGCGTACAAAAACATCAAAGTAGATCAAGTTTATAATTTTGACCATTTTAGAATTAACCATTAACCATCCACCAGAGGCATTTTGAATGATTCCAAAGTATTTGGAGGTCCCGTTTTCCTGATGTAGGAAAAACACAGGTTTATGCATCGATTAGGATAATAAATACAATTATAACTATGACCTTTATCATGCTGAACTATTTTTGAACTTGCATGATTATGTGACAAGTATGCTCATAATTTATACTAAAAATTAACAAAAACATAAACCCGACTTATTTCTTTCCGAGCTGAAAATTTCTACCCGCCTCATCGCCTCTAGCTTTTTTTTTCTAACTAGAATAGGCTTCGGGAGGAGAAGGAAAATCCAAGAAAATTATTGGGGGTGTTTAAATTGAAATAGGTTCATACGGAGAAGGTCCAGAGATATTGCATAATTATTTCGCTGACTGTGCAACTGTGCAAAGATTTTTACTTTCTTACCTAACTTTTAGACCACAGATGTTAGCTACTCTTCTCGTTATTTTTTTTGGAACTAGATTTATGAATCAACTGCTTCTAAGACCCTTATTTTTTTAAATTCCACTCCGCACATTACCTTATTTCAAACTCTTGATTGGTCATTCAAGCCGTTAGTATCTTCTTTCTATTTACGCAATAAGTAACAGACAAAAACGTGGAATAGAGCACATTTTTCACAAAACAAAATGTCAGTGTGTATGTATGTGTGGATGTGTGTGTGTGTTTTTTTATAAAACGCTCCACTACTTCTTTAAAAGGCATTTCTCCATGCTAGCTAAGGACAGCTAGGTATTTCTTCGGGAGCACTATTAGGTGTATTCTTCGCTATTTTTTTTTATTTCGCTGATCGTCTTCCCACTTCCACTGCAACTCCGAGAATATTTGTGTTACACCTCAGCTAAGGTCACCAATGTGTTTTCTCTCGACACATCTCTTTTTCGAGATTTCGAGAAGCACCTTCAGAATAGGTATCTCCCAAAGGTTAGTGCCTAAAATCTTGGACAGTAAAAGACCCCATACTCTGGTGTACCTTCAGGGCTCTAAATCATTATCACCAAAAATTCATTTCAAGTCGGATATTTTTGAAACTTTCAAGGAATAAAGAAACACAAACAAGCTACAGGGTGCGGCAGAAAATAATGCGAACATGTTCAAACTTGAGTATTGGGTGTATTCGTGTAGCTAGTGACTAATTACTGTTAAAAGTGTATTTGTTTATGTTTACTTTCAAGGGCTGCATCCAAACATTCTATTTGTTTGATTGCAAATTCGTCAAAATGTTCGCGAAAGAAGTGATCACCAGTTTGTTGCTCGCCCAGAAGAAGCCGAAAGAGATTGACAAGGTGGTAGGGTGCCATTTGGCAACAGTTTACCGCATAAAAAAGTCCCTGTAGGATGGTCCTAAGCAGCGAAAGCCGGAAAGCGGACGTCCGCGCTTTGCACGCACGCCGAACTTGATCAAATCGGTCCGTGCAAAAATTGCTCGCAATCCGGTGCGTTCCATAAGAAAACTTGCAAATGAAGCCAATATTTCGGAGAAATCCATGCGGAGAATCATCAAAGAAGACCTGCATGCATTTTCCAGAGCCAGAGTGAAACGCCACTTGATTACGGACCGGGTCAAGGATCTATGAGTGACTCGTTCCAAGAGATTGCTTTCCTTGTTGAAGAAGGAAAAAATGATAATCCTGTTCTTCGACGAAAAGCTTTTCAGCATCGATGCTGTGGCCAACAGCCACACGGACCGAAAAATGGAGAACGTTCCGAAAAAAATAAAAATCGAATTTCAAACCAAACATCCGGCTGGTGTCATGATGTTTGGCTTGGTGGCGTCCAACGGTGCCGCCTGTTTTCATTTATGCGCGAGTTAAAATCAATACCGAAGTGTATATCGGTATTTTAAAGGACCGAGTGCTTCTCCCTAGGTGAAGGCCAACTTCTCCGAGGACCAAAACGTTGTTCTACAGCAGGATGGAGCGCCGTGTCACACGTCCAATCGAACCCAACAATGATTGAACGATAACATGAAGTTTTGGCCGAAGGATTTGTGGCCCCCTAGCAGTCCAGATCTTATTCCGTTGGATTATTCGATTTGGGCATATGTTGAAGCACGATCCTGCAAAACATCACACCCTAGTGTGAAAACCCTGAAGTCAACCATAACACGCACATGGCAGTCAATGTCGGAGGACTATGTCCGAAAGGCATGTTCTGGCTTCCGGCGTCGACTCGAGGATGTTATTAATAAAAATGGAGGACACATTGAATAAATTTGTTAAAAAGGACTATATAAAGATAACTGCACTCGAAAAAAATATTGCTTGAATTAGCTAAAAATGTGATTTGAAAGAAATAGAACCAATTTCCGCATTATTTTCTGCCGCACCCTGTATGTTTTTGCTAATTTGGTTTATTCAAGCTCCTCTCCTAGGCTAAATGCCTGCACTCTGGACTTATCGCTACCCATCAAATACTGTACAACACTTGCGCCATCATTCTTTCACACTTTCATCCGCTCTTTCTTGAAATCCTTGTTGTTTTGAAGACCTTCCCTGTTTTCCGGAGCTTGCCCTTCAGAATTACTCAGAGTTTCTAGTAGCCGAAGTTCTGGGGCGCTTGGCGGATTTGCCTCCTTCGCCACAAAAAACAATATCGTTGGCTTTGTACTACTGCATCACCGGTTTCGCGTAATGGCACGCTGCAAGATCCAGCCAAAACAGAGTGTCACGTTCGTGGAACTGGAGGAAGGGCAGCAGGCACTTCTGTAGGCATTACGGCTTGCTGAATTTGCCTCACCAAATATTTCTTGGCAAATGTATCGAACTTCTTCTTCCGGAACTTCGCCGGAACGCGTCCGCTTTAATATACGGCTCGTCATCCATTACAATGCATTTCGGCTGCACCAACAACTCGCTGCACACCTGGTGTGGGATTTGGCCACTGTATTCTGTTTATTGGTTCGGTTAGGCACCTTCCTTACCTTGAAGACATCAAGCCCGGCGAGCTTCATTGTCTGCTGGTCGAACCCGACGGAAGAATTGACCTTCTTGGCCACGTCCCGAATCGAATGGTTAGGATTGCGCTCGAATCCCGCACCCTCCTTGTGTTCACGGGGTCGGTCGTCTTAGCTTTTCTTCCGCTGCCAGCTCACCGCAAGGTCGTCTGGGTCTCCATGAACGATTTTACCACACGGGACACGGTCGATTTGTCGATTCCCAACTGTTTTGCGATCCACCTGTGGAACTGGACTGGATTTTCCACGACCACGCCAATAATTTTATGTCGAAACACTTCTTGCTTAGACCACATGACAGATTGTGAAAAAAGGAAACGTTAACATTACACTCTAAACTGTTTATACCCAAAATTTCATCATTTTTTACCTTTGAAATAAAAAATAATACACAAAAGAAAGTGTTGCAGCTTTATCGAGACGGTAGCTTCTGTCGCCAACATTTCCACCTCCACCAGCGTCATCAGCTAAGCCCTCAATCTCAACGCCGTTGTACATTCCGTCCCTGAGCGTTGGGCCAAGGATGAAGCTTTGTTGAACTTTTTCCAAGATCCTCCTGATTGATCACTGTCTTGTAGACCAGAACACGGTTCTGGAAATAGTTCTAAAGATCCTGCATAGGTATCTAGGGACTCTAATTCAGTGTAGCGTTTCGGCGATAGATGTCCAGCTTGCACTATTTTATACATTTTTGACAACGACATTGCTTTGTAGAACCATTCCAGCTAATGTGATAACATTTCTGGCCACTAAAATCCTCAAAGATATCAAACGCCGTCTGAGACAACTAAAATACCAGAATCATCTCACGTATCTCGCAATCAGTGATTCGCAGCGAGTAGTTGAATAAATCATTTTATTTTATAATATGTTTATAAACAACTTAAAGGAGCGTCCATGCGAAACACTCTATCCTCTTTCCTCTGTGAACTGTTTTTGGCGAATCTATAAACTATCCTCAAAGAGAAAGGATTACTACCAACCTGTCGGTGGAGATACGTCGACGACATCTTCGCCATAGTTAAACAAGATAATCTCCCCTTAATTCATCAAGACATCAACAATCTCCCAAAAGACATTAAGTTCACTTATGATATAGAAAATGATGGGTAACTTGTATTCTTAGACCTACTGATAGTGAGAGAACTATTGTCATAATCGTGTTTAGAATTTAAAATCTTCAGAAAACCCACTAATACCCAAAGAGTCATCCCACTCTTTTCACCTTCCACCACATGATCCATCGGATGACCCTTGCTCTCAATGAAAGCCAAAGAAATAGCATATATCTTGGAAACAGCCAGACTCAATGGTTATGAAAAGAGGACAATTTATGCTGTCATCAACAAAACAGAAAAATATCTTCATATGAAACTGCAAACAACCCTTCTTCGATTCACTTGAACCCCTGAAACGTGTATCCGTCCCCTTCTATAAAGGCATTACTCAAAAACTGAAACCACGATTTAGGGAATTTGGATTGGACTTAGTTTTCTTTAGTAGGCACAATCAATTGACATCGTTGTTAGGCTCCACCAAAAATTCAGAAGATGTGGAGCAAAGCAGGGGTATATGTACAATATAAAGTGTAAACACTGCAGCAAAATAGAGGCAGGTCAAACAAAGAGAACCTTGGCATCAAGGTTCAAAGAATATCTAGCGGAGGTAATTAAGGCTGTCAAACAAAATGACAAAGGACTTTCACAAAACGTCAAATCTATTGTTGCAGAACACATCTTCGCGGAGAATCACGACATAACGACAAATTACATTACAATCTTACGAACTACCTCTACACCCTGGAAATTAGACGCCGCAGAAAGCTTAGAAATCAATAAACAACAGAACAAAACTCTACTAAACCAAGGCTAAGGTAACGGGTACACGCTGCTACAGAATAACAAGGTTAGGTAGAAGGGAAAAAGCCGGGTAGATATTAGTATAATTTTTGTATTTGACTCCGGATAGTTTAGGTAAAAAAATTTAGCTGTGGGTAAAGTCGAGTGTTAATACACGACACTGAAGAGGTCTGCACATTGTTGACGAAATACGAGTATCTGTTATGAAAACCTATTGCTTATCAGGGAGTTACGGGAGGTGGAATTACATGGAAATAACTAATATTTCTTATCATAATTCTCATAATCATAATTCTCGTAATTTTTAGCATGTTTTAATATTCCCTTAAATAATTCTGAAAAATGACAAATTCAAGCGATTTCTCGCAAGTGTTTCAAAAAAATTGTCATACATTCAATAACAATCGACAAAATAATGGCATCGTGTTGTTTGATTTATTCTTAAGCAGTTTAGGCTTTATTCATCAAATTATATCATAGTTATACACTTGAGTGAGACTTTTGTTCCCCTAATTTTTAAGCTATCATTATTTCACTGGTTAGGCTTACATATTACCTTCAAGATATTCAAATGGCTTTAATTTGGCTAAGTTGAATAGATATGCCTAGACATGCATTCGAGATATACAGGCGATAGTCACACGTGATAAATTAACTGTTCACTTAGAAACATGAACAAAAATTTCACAAGAATACCATAGATCCAAAGTAAGGGGCCAATATGTTCGTACGCTCCGAAGCCATGTCCTAATGTACTTATTACATAGTAAAAAAATTGAATAGAAATATATAAGTATGTTATTATGCCTTATCCAGACCGAAACAGAAGTAATACAATATCTATTTAGTAGGAGTTCTAATGTTTCAAAATGTATTGGTCAATCGATCTTATATAAAGATCATTCAGGTGTTTTAAAGTAAATTAATTTTAATTTGTTTTGTAAAACTACATGTTGGTTATAGCCAATATAGCTCAAAATGGAGTGCCTGAATATTAATAAGAATAAATTTTACGAAGATTGTTATTAACAAGAAAAAAAAAAAAAAATGATGAGACTATGTAGCATATACTAATGGACTCAACATTGTGTTCTAGAGTAGACTAATATTGAATTCATGTTCATCGAAAGTTTTCGTCTTTAGAAAGTCATTTATTTAACTTTTTGTGGTTCAGAACTGCAATCATCTTATTAAGCGTATCTAAGCTAGCGTTTCACTATTTGAATATCGTTTTCAGCTCAATTACGTTGTGGGAGAATGATTTGTAATGAATTTAAGAACAATCTTCTAACGGTCTCTCCGAGTGTTTATTATAATAATTTATAATAATAATGAGAAACAATTTTCTATTAGTTCTACGTGAACACTTCGTACAACCTTATCGGGCTTCTCCAATAGCTTTTTTTTGCTTCTGGCCCCCCCTAAGTTATGGTTGTAATTGCAGCAAATGCAAGAAAAAACATACAGGCATCGAAATCTTTACACTGAAAGAAACAGAGGATTTATTGTTAGAGATAATCAAAAATATATCAGACAAAATAATGACAATGAAAAACCCAACTTATATCTTTGAATAATTAATTGTAGCGTTATGATATTTCTAGTATTTATCATAAATCAGGTAATGAAGTGTAATTTGAAGCGGGTTATATGTTAACGCAAATAATATCGATGAATTTTGATCAAACGATGAACAAACTATTCTTTTTCGTATTGATTTTCTACCTCTCATCCCTGCGGTGTAATGCAAACAAAGTTCTTCCTTCATTGATTTATTTGACAAATTTGAAAAACCAGCCAATATAACTACACTAAGAAAAACGTACGATCCAAGCAAGTTTAATAGTAATCGTTCGTAGGGTGAAGGCACAGAGCAAAACCACCCGAAGGAATGAAATTGATTCAACGGATGGTTTATAATTAATTTCCCCAGTTTAGTTTTACTAATCCCACCGTGCGGAGGATGAATACCACCCGGATACCCTCCATCTAACCTAACGTTGCGAGCAGGCAAAATGAAAGGATTAACCACCAGCTCGGTTGAAGGCACCATGTGACTGGTGTGTATTTATGCGAATGGTTAGAGTCAGAGCATATGTTGTGTGTGTGGGTATTTGTCGGTAGAACGGTAGCGTGTTCCTTCTATACAGGGTGGCTCATAAGCACTCCGGAATATGTTGAATCTGGAATCAAGAAAAAAAAAAAAAAAACTTAATACTATACTACAATGGAATAGTTGTGCCTATCAATATTTCAACTGTCTTTGAAAAAACTCTGGAAAAAATCTGAATTTTGAAAGAGGCATGTTCTTAAATTCATTAGTTAGTCCATTTCCAAGCAAAAACTTTGCATCACTTTTTAGATCATAACATAATCTTAATCGTCTAGCCAAAATAAAGAACTTCAAAAGAAACAACATATTTTGCATTGTGTTTCAAACGACATTTTTAATTCATGTTAAATTCATCTATTTTCAACTATTTTGTATTCTTTAGCATGAGTCACTTATGAGTCACCCTGCATATTTTTCCATATCTCGCCATTGCTAGAATAAGGGCAAAGTAGTGTTTATTTTGTTTTTGACAATGGGAAATGATTTCTTGAATATTACGATTATTCATTGCAGGTAACAAAAGCCATTTTTTTAAAGAAATTTTTGTTACATTGGTTTCTGAAGCTGACTGTTAATAGTAAAAAAAAGCCATTGTTCACAACAGGTAATTCGCTCTTATTCTGGCAAACGCCCGATTAGTATGAGTATGCAAAAGAACACTTTTAGACTCCCTCGCAATCCATAGCTGGGTGAGCTACAAGCAGAAAGAGAAACAGAACGAAGTCGGATAATGACGCCAATAAAAAATTGAGGTGATTAAAGCTCCAAAGGAGAAAAATCCCCTAGAGTGTGCGAGACGGAAAGGATAGAACACAAAATATAATCACAGGCGCAATAAAAAGTAAATAAGTCATGAAAAGTGTCGTGCTATAATAGCGCATGAAGGAAGGGCGAAAATACAAATCCTTCCTGGGAAAATGTGATTGAGTGGAGCAGGGGAAACCAAAAAGGGAAAAGGATTTGTTGGGAATAGTGTTTTGCTGCAAGAGACTGTGTCAAGCTGACATTGAACACGTGGTTCGCGATGTTGTTGATTTCTCGAGAGTTGGGGGAAAATGGGGGCGTGGGTGAATAGAGAAAAAAAATAGAATGTTAGGACTCAGGCAACTTGAAATGCGTAGGAGAACACGAATGAAGACAGGACAGACAAACACGAGGACCGAGAAAATTGCTTCATTACAGGGTAAAGCTCAATTAGTGCGAGTCATGTGGTTTTGCTGCTGATGATGTTGATTTTAGCGGTTCCACAATTGCAAGTTACAAAAGAAAAAAGTTTCCTCTTTCCACACAAAAGACGCCGAGTGCTGTTTTGGAATTTTGGAGTCTTTCCTGTTTAGTTTCCATTGGTAGACACCCGAAGAAGCTTAGGAACACTGTGCCGCTAGCCTTCTTAGAATTGGTACATCTGTGTTGGAACAAATACGTGTGGGTATTGCATGGAAGCTTAATTGATATAAAGTGCTTTTATGTTTGCCAGGGACCGGAGCTGAAAAAATACTCTAGATAGAACATTATCCACATGAGGACACTAATAATAATCGTCATGCTATGCAGAACAGTAATAATTGTTCAGCTGTTTTATTTGAACATTGTAGGACTCTCACAGCTTATGGAAGATAGGGAATACTTTCATGGAAACAACATTTTGTTGTTTTTTGTTCTTCTTTATTTGCTTACCATGAACATTATATTAATTACAGGCAATAATTCAATAGCATATGTCTACTTCAAAAATACCTACAGGTAGTAGCAGTAGCACAACCAGGATTTGCTTTTGAAGGGACGGGGGTTGATGGATGACGGGTTGTGTAAAAATCCCTAGCAAATAAAGACTGCTCCACAAAGGATGAAACAACGTCGAAATATTGTGCACAAAAGGTGTACAGAACCCGGAATGTCACCGAGGAAGTTGGCAAGAATAGAAGGAGTAAGTGAGAAAGCCGAACAGCGATCAGGAAGTTCAGTGAAGATAACACGTTTGACGACAAACCGAAATCGGGTGAAAAAAAAGTCATGCTTACCCTCGTTTGTATGAACGTATAATGAAGGCATTGGAGCACAAGAAGGAGGTTTCAGAAGGGATGTGGCCAAAACAGTTGGCACTTCGAAATCCAATGTTCATCGTGCCAAAGAACCGGAATGTTCGAGCCTACAAGAAACAGAAGTAACCAAAATGAAGTCCGAAACAAGAAGCATCGATCAGGCCCAGAGTGCGAAAGCTATGCGATACGATGCTTGCTGGTAATTTGAACTATAAAGCCGGTGCCACAACATTATATGGCGCGTGAAGGGAAAGTATTGAACCAGTCTGAGACATTCATTCAAGTCGAAAGATTTGGTAAGAAAGCTAAGGTCTGGCGAGCTATTTGTGGCGGTGTTAAGATATCGCACCCTTTAATCACAAGAACTGCTTCGACGATCAGTAAAATATAAATCAAAGAGTGCTTACAAAAACGACTTCTACCCATGATTCGAAGTCAAAAGGATCCTGTTGTCTTCTGGCCAGATCATACGTCTTGCCATTATGCGAAATCAACGGTAGAATGGTATACCACCAATAATATTTCATTCGTTTCAAAGGACATGACCCCTCCTAATTGCCCGCAAATTCGACCAATTTAAGTATTTTGGGCATTGACGAAGGCACATCTCAGGAAACATGTCTCGTTAGCAGATACCATTCGACAGTTAGAAAAAGATTGAAAGAACGTGTCAAAACTTGTCGTTAAGAAGTTCGTAATGAATCTTATAAAAAAACGTTCGCAATAAGGTGTGCCAGTCAGCATACAAATGCTAAATTTCAAATATTCAGAACACTAACCTGATGTGCTACTCTAGTCTCAACAGTATATCGAGTAGAAATTGAATTTCAAACACTTAGTTGTATTTTTTGTTTTTGAATACTAGGTGCGTTCATACTCCCTGAGGCCATCTTTGTCAATAGAAGGTTGATCTCTAAAACCCCCTCCCTCTGGTTGCGCAACGGGGTAGTAGAAGTATTTTTATCAACCCTTCAAAATCGTTTTTGACAGTTTACGACAGAATAAATAATTTACAATAGAGTTGTCTAGGGCGTAAGTTCTATGACATTTGCTGATCGTATGAGTTAAAATATGCGATTTCATCAACGCACCGGGAAATTATGAGGAATATTGTATTTAAGCTTTTTTTAAATCTATTTTTCATAATTTTGGGGATTATAATACCTTATTTTCTGAATAAAGAAACTCGACATCCAAAGTGACATTACAACCATTGGTGGTATGTAGGATTTTATTTTAAATCAAATTAATTGAAAATCTGTCAATTGGAAAAAAGATTCTTGAAAGTAGATTATGGATATTTTTCCATTTATTGTTGAATAAGTAATGATGGTTTTCGTTTTAGAGGTAACCCTCCCTGTCAAGCTGTCATAAAATGTTGAAGATGCAAATTATGAAGAAGTAAATACGGACCGGAACAATCGGCAAAGAACTAGGCAATAAAATGACTACTATTGGAAATTCAGAGCATGGAACTCACCCTGCTACCCAGGTTGCGATAGGATAATCTAAAACGAGCTTCATCCAAGCAACTTTGAAGCCGTAGCACTGCCGGACAGAAAGTATGAAAAAGCAGGCATTTAGCGCTTATTGTCTACCAGAGCAGTTGAACAAACAACAGCTGGACATTGGCTTTGAATAGTGCGTTAATGCATGATTATATGGATTCCGATCAATGCAAGAATGTGCAAGTTGAGTATCAATGGTCGTTTCATCCACTACTCAAAGTCTAAAAATGGAATTTACATAGCTAAGATATGGGTTTCCAAGTATTTTTTTGCCGCTGATTTCAAATATGTTATCGAAATTGTCGTATTGGGCCACAATTCTGAGATATGGGAACTTTATGGCCTCCTGGATTATCCGGAACATCCGATAAAATGGTGAACTCATTAGTCTCGTCCTAAAGCAATACGATTCTTTTCAAAATCATTTGTACATGAAAGAAGTAAAGCGATGTGGAGAACAATGTTTGGCTCTAAGTTGCCGTGTCATGGTCTTCCGGAAGTTCCGGAACATTCGTAAAATTTGATAATTCGGCGATTCCAAACCAAAAAGTTGAAGTGGATCTTAGAATTCTGCAATACTAGGTAGGTTTGTTCCTTGTCGAAAAATGTTACTCTATTTTTTCATTATTTTCATTAGGGTGATTCATTTTAAATAGGGCGGACCAAAAAACTAAATTTTAGAAAATATAAAATATAAAAATATAAAATGTAAATTATATAAAATTTTTTTTCGAGGATTGGATCAAGCGCTGTCCTAAGTGCGTTTCAGTCGATAAGGAGTGTTTTGGAGGGAACAATGTCGATTTTCACGTATAATCTTGTGTTTTTAATTTCCTGAATGAATTCCGGGGACTTTTTGATCAAGTTTGTATATTATCATTGAAAATACTATTCATTGAATTTAATTTCTATTTCAAGAAAAGAGCCAATTTTATGACAAAAGCAGTGCTGACCTCAAGTGAGTTTTCAATCGTTGTTGGAAGAAAAGTCGCGGACGTCGCCAGAATTAACCGAATTCATGAACTTTATTACCGAGAGTAGGTAGGGTTATAAATTCCTAAATAGAATATCAGTACATTAATTATGTGCCACTGTACAGAACTAGCTGATCAACTTACTTTTAGTAATTCAACTTTTCTTTCACCTTACAATCCGATTTCATCTTCAGCACCCGTAACTATTGCGCTGCTTCAGCGTTCCTGTAGGCAACACACACACACACATATATATATATATATATATATATATATATATATATATATATATATATATATATATATATATATATATATATATATATATATATATATATATATATATATATATATATATATATATATATATATATATATATATATATATATATATATATATATATATATATATATATATATATATATATATATATATATATATATATATATATATATATATATATATATATATATATATATATATATATATATATATATATATATATATATATATGTAGTTATTGATAGTTCAATATATCCGTACTTTCTTCTGTGTTTCTAGTCGTAGCATGTAACCCTTCTTTAATGAAACTAATATTTAAACAAATTCGACACTTTTAATCATTTACCTCACCTTATTTGAATAGTTAACATTAGTTACTAACAAGATTTAAGCACTAAGCTAGTGTAGGTTTGTTTTTACAGTAGGTACTAATAAAATTATAGATTTCTAGATTCCACTTTGATTTGCACAAATTGTATTCACCAAAAGAAAAAATCCTCTATTGTTGTTGAACATATTTTTCCAATCATCGTCGGATGACAGCTCACGCACACGACTATACCGTGGCGATCGTGACATGATCAATGACAGGTGCCGTTGTTCACTCCCTGCTATTATCGATGCACGAGGGGTTCGCCGAATCGACGGGCGTACTAACATTCCCCCCCGAATGCGCAGAAGGTGCTCCGGAAGCGTATTGATACCCAACGCCTACGTCGAGTACGGCAAGTTTTACTGCGGGTCGTTCATAGATGCCGTGAACAGTTTGAACGGTGGCACTTCTCACCTGTCCGTCATGTCCTGGTCTTGTTGCGATAACTCGTCCCAAAGGCCAGCTGTTTCGAGGGGCCTTCGGGTCCACGATGACTACTACGTCGTTCACTTGGATCGGCTTCAC
This sequence comes from Aedes koreicus, assembly GCA_024533555.2. Lineage (NCBI taxonomy): Eukaryota > Metazoa > Arthropoda > Insecta > Diptera > Culicidae > Aedes > Aedes koreicus. The sequence goes on along the minus strand of JAHHFK020005709.1, from coordinate 316,845 downwards.
CTTCATGAACCACTTGGTGCGTCGAGTGATAACAGGAAGATAGTCTCTCAACCACTGACGCCAGAATTCATTCGCCATGGTCTGCGACTGTTTCCAGTTGTTTCGGAGCACTTTAGGATTATCGTTGTATGGCATCCATGGTTTCATCCCGTTTGACGACCCCAAAAGGAAGTGGTTGGGTGTCAACACCGACGATTCATCGTCTTCTATTGGAATGTCAGTCAGTGGTCGTGAGTTTATAACATTTTCGATTTCAAGCAGTGTACTATTCAGAACCTCGTCTGTTGGAAGTCTTCTCCTTTGTAACTTATGGAGATTGGACTTCACGCTGCGAATCAGACGTTCCCACGCCCCACCCATGTGTGGTGAAGCTGGCGGTATAAAGGTCCATTCCGTGTTAGGTGTTGTGAACTCTTGTATAAGCTGTTCTTGATCGATGCACTGCAGCACTTCTCGCAGCTCCCTACTAGTACCCTGGAAGTTGGTACCACGGTCGCTGAAGATTACTGCAGGTATACCTCTCCTGGCCATGATGTTACGGATCACTAGGATACACGAATCGGTTGTCAGTGTGTGTGCTAGTTCCAAGTGGATGGCGCGGGTTGTGAGGCATGTTGCTAGGACTCCCCATCGTTTTTCGGAGCGTCGTCCTACGTTGACGCTCATAGGACCGAAATAATCCACCCCCATGTATGTAAACGGTCGTGAGAAAGCTGCGAGACGGTACGATGGCAGGTCACTCATAGCGGGGAGGCTGTGGGGTAGCATGGTCGTTTTTGCATTCCTGGCACTCTTTGCGTATAGCCTTATACGCCGCCTTCAATCGTGGAACACGGTAGCGTTGACGTACTTCATTAAGCGTTGTTTCGTGATTCTGATGATTGAACCGCTTATGGAAATCAAGGAGGATGAGTCGTGTGATTCGATGCTCGCGTGGGAGTATGATTGGTTGAGCGGCATCTCGGGTGATGAACGGGCAAGCTTGCATTCGGCCTCGAATCCTGAGTACATTGTGTTCATCTAGAAAGGCACATTGATGGAAAAGTGGACTTTGTCTAGATATTGACTTGTCTGGATTCTCCGCGTGCTGGTTTCTAGTGAGGATCGTGATTTCATCAGCGTATGCGGTATTCTGTGCCATACGGAACAGGTAGCTTTCGGCATAGCTTAGCTCTCGACGCTGCAGTAGTCCTATGGTACGTTCTTTCTTGTTCACACTGAGTCTTAAGTTGCATACGTAGCGAAGAACATAAGTTGTGCAACGTACCATTTTCTGCCAATCGGAGAAGCGATGAGGATCGATGACTGATTAATTCACTTTCGCATGATAAAGAAACTGTGGTCGCAACTCTTCAATGGTTTTTTCGACGCGATTATTTGAGGTCGGCCACTTATCCGATGGTTGCCACATGAATTCTGGTCCCCGAAACCAGCGGCTAGCAGAGGACAAGTCGGGATTGTTCTTCCACTTCGTTCCTTCGTCTGCTACGTTCTGCTTACTAGGTACCCAATTCCATTCTCGCATATTTGTCGTTTCGAGAATCTCGCTCACTCGGAAGGCCACAAACTGGCTATAACGACGGTGGTCGGAGTTCAACCAGCAAAGTACGTCCTTAGAATCCGTCCAGAAGAACCGTGTCTTCACTTTCATCGATAGCGACTGTATAATGGTGTCTGCTAGTCGGACGCCAATGGTAGCGGCTTGTAGTTCAGAGCGCGGGATCGATAGGAATTTGAGTGGTGATACTCTCGTTTTGGATCCAACTAATGCGCACTCGATGAAAGTTGTTTCCTGGAACCTCAGGTATACAACTGCAGCAAAACCTGTTTCACTTGCATCGACGAAAGTATGCAGCTGGATGTCATTATTTTCGGCTATAGATGTGCATGTTCGATAACATCGAGGGATCCGAAGTGTTGTAATTCTAAAAAGCGATGCACACCATGTTGACCACTTTTCAAAATGCAAATCGTTGATCAAATCATTCCAGCCGACTGGAGAACGCCATATTTCCTGGAGAAGTGTCTTCAGGATCATTAGGAAGTGGCCGATGAGTCCTAACGGATCGAAGACCATCATGAGAGTTCGCAGGACTTCTCGTTTTGTTGGTCTGCGACGGCCTGACAAAAGCATCTCGTCTATACGGGTAGAGATCTTGAACGTGAAGTGATCTGAATAAGTGTCCCACCACATACCAAGAATCTTTTCAACCGCATTTTCACCATTAAGACTTTTTTCCACTGTAGCAGACTCACTCAATGCCTTCAGTACCACGGGAGAGTTAGACGCCCAATTGCGGATTTCAAACCCCGCCGATGCATGTATCTTCCTCACCTCTCCGGTTAGCTTGATTGCTTCTTCCTTCTGTTCGACGCTTAGAAGCATATCATCGACGTAGTGACGCTTAATGATCGCTTCGACAGCAGTGGGATACTCCTGCTCGAACTTCCTTGCGTGAAGATTCTTCACGTACTGTGCGGTACTCGGTGAGCAGCAGGCTCCAAAAGTCATCACCTGTTTAATATAAGTGCTTGGATTTGCTTCGTGATGCGCGAAAAAGAAGAGCTGGTACGGTTGATCTTCCTTACGCATTTAGATTTGCTGATACATTTCTCGGATGTCACCGGAAACTCCAATTCGGAATTCTCGGAACTGCATCAACACTGATGGTAGTGACGTTAATAAATCCGGGCCCTTTAGTAATACGGAATTCAGCGAAACTCCGTAGGCGGTTGCAGCGGCGTCCCACACAAGCCGCGTCTTTCCAGGCTTGTTTGGGTTTACCACCGGAAACATCGGTAGATACCAGACATTCAGATGTTTCGCTTGTACCTCTTCAACTGTCAGCTTTCGTATGTAACCCTTCGAGAGGTGGTATTCGATCTTCGCTTTCACTGCTGTTGCTAATGCTGGATCACGTTTCATCCTTCGATACAAACACTCCCATCTCTTCAGGGCCATTGCCTTGGTGTCTGGCAGACGAACATTATCAAATTTCCAAAGCAGTCCAGCTTCATAACGCCAATTTAGCGGCTTCGTTAGCGTTTGAAGGAGCATCAACGCACGCTGGTCATCTTGGGAATGAAGAAGTCTGTCTGGCTTGACAATACCGAGGCTGTCTAGCGAAAAATAGTTTTTCACGGTTTGATGCAGATCTTTATCACTGTATTGGTTGCATTGGCAGATCTGAAGAGAATGGTAATTTACGGAGTGTTCAGCAACGTTTTCAGGAACGCAGCTCCCATAAACGGTCCATCCAAGTCGCATTTTGACAGCTATCGGTTCATGCGGTCGGCCTTCTCTACACTTCAGTGGATGTCCGAGACTGAGGTTATCCAGACCTATCAGTATGCGAGGACAAGCGTTTTCATAAGACTCAATTGGTAATCCAGCCAGGTGTGGGTACTTCTCCTGAATCTCGGTGTACAGCAGAGTCTGCGGTCGAATTTGCAAATGTTTTACGGTGTGTACAGATGACAGTTCGTACTTCTTTGCCTGATTACCGCCACTAGAAATTTGTAGATTGACTATCTGTGATGAGTTTTCTAAACGTTGCGTTTCTCCCGTCCATTTCAAGCATAGAGACTTTCTGGGACCTTTTAGTCCTAGCTCTTCTGCCAGGCTTTGGTCCATTAAAGAGAGCTCAGAACCGTCATCGATAAATGCGTAAACTTCTACTGTTTTCGATGGTCCGTAGAGACAAACTGGAAGTATACGGAACAAAAGTTTCGACTGTCCTTGGTGGATGTTACAGCTCGGCTGCGAAATCCCCTCTGATGTACTATTAGCGGTTACTACAGGTGAAGAGCTGTTGCTGTTAGCGTTATTGGATTGTTGTTTTTCGGAACTGTGAAGAAGAGGGTGATGCAGATAAGTGCAACCACTCATTCCACATGGCTTCTGTTGTCTGCACGAGACGCTGTGTTTCCGCAAGCACTTCCGACACAACCTACATTCTCGCACAGCAGCCCATCGAGAATCGTGACTGAATTCCGCGAATCGCTTGCACTTTGAAACGCTCTGGCAGACTCCTTTACAAATGGGACAACGTTTGTCCGACTCATTTGAAGTGGTTGGCTTCGTTTTCGGCGGCGCCGTGTAAGGCCTATTAGTACCCGGTTCGGTTTCGGAGTGTACATTCAGGAAACTGTCTTTCTTGCTGGAACGAGGCTTTGAGTCATTGCTTACCGATGCCATCACTGCACTGGCGTCCTCGGCTGTTGAGTACAACCACGTGCTGAAGTCAAGTAAGTTTGGATTGGGTTTATCCCTAGAGTGTTTGGCCCAATCTAGTTTCAACGTTGAGGGTAAACGTTCTACCAGTTCGTATCGTAGCGAGGCATTGTAGACGAAGTCATGCACTTCACAAGCTTGGATTGTTGCGACCAAGTTCTCAACGGTGAGCGCGAAGTTAACTACCGACTCCTGTTGACTCCTGTTCAGAACGCATATTGTTTCTTCGCCGATAGGTGGCGCGGGCGGCGGCACTGGAACACGATGGCTTTGACGCATCGGAGTTGATCTCTGGGCTGGAGCGAACAAACGTGGATCAATTAGCGATGGATGATGATTGATGACCGGGGGGTTGATATGCTGAAAAACAGGAACTATTGACGGTGCTGGATGTTGCTGTGAATGAAATGGCCCGTAGGTGCCTTGTCCAAGAAATGGAGCTCCGTGCTCTGCAGGCTCTGGCAAGTTGCTTGTTACAGGACCTTCCCTCGCTTCAGGCTCTAAACCGGAATCCACTTCTCCTCCACAACCTTCAGTATCGGCTACCCACTGCTCAATCTTTGATGTATTACTCGCCTCGTTGTCGCTTATCACCGTCGACGTATCACTTCCGAATTCAAGGAGCGCCTCAAATTTCTTCTCCAGATACTTCTGTTCCAGCTTCTTCTCCTCTTCGATCTTCAGCAGCTGTAGCTTCAGTCTTCTTCGCGACTCACTTTGTATGCTCCTTGCAGAGCTTTTCGATCGTTGTGTATGGGCTGGATCGTGTGATGATTGGTTTGCATTGGTTACGGGAATAGCCATAGGCTGTTTATTTCTCACGACAACGCAATCGGCGCAACTCCAACTCACGTCTTGAATTGCCTCCGTCACCTGCACACACGCAAAATGAAACCAATGCTTGCAGGTATCACATTGAACCATCTCCATATTGTTTACCTCGTTGCACAACCGACAGGCTGATTCCCAATTCGAATGCACGTTCCGCCACGGATTTCGTCTAACTGTACCTACAACACTACTAGCCATATCATTTTTATTTCCTCCAACTATCTGCTGCTTTGGGACTGTTCCCGTCACGGGTCGGCTTAATTTACTATCTACTACTACTACCTGGGCACTAGGAGAGGGTTCAGCAGCGGTGTTCGTTGAACCGGGTGTAGCGCTCGTCGCAATGTCTACGACTAGCTGCTCACTCGTCCTTACCGCTGTACTCGCCTCTTTTGCAGATGCAGCTTTGGTATGCTTCGACGACATCTCTCGGTTCGGTATAAAAGAATTTATAAAATGTTGGAAGAAAAGTCTTGGACGTCGCCAGAATTAACCGAATTCATGAACTTTATTACCGAGAGTAGGTAGGGTTATAAATTCCTAAATAGAATATCAGTACATTAATTATGTGCCACTGTACAGAACTAGCTGATCAACTTACTTTTAGTAATTCAACTTTTCTTTCACCTTACAATCCGATTTCATCTTCAGCACCCGTAACTATTGCGCTGCTTCAGCGTTCCTGTAGGCAACACATATATATATATATATATATATGTAGTTATTGATAGTTCAATATATCCGTACTTTCTTCTGTGTTTCTAGTCGTAGCATGTAACCCTTCTTTAATGAAACTAATATTTAAACAAATTCGACACTTTTAATCATTTACCTCACCTTATTTGAATAGTTAACATTAGTAACTAACAAGATTTAAGCACTAAGCTAGTGTAGGTTTGTTTTTACTGTAGGTACTAATAAAATTATAGATTTCTAGATTCCACTTTGATTTGCACAAATTGTATTCACCAAAAGAAAAAATCCTCTATTGTTGTTGAACATATTTTTCCAATCATCGTCGGATGACAGCTCACGCACACTATACCGTGGCGATCGTGACATGATCAATGACAGGTGCCGTTGTTCACTCCCTGCTATTATCGATGCACGAGGGGTTCGCCGAATCGACGGGCGTACTAACAATCGTGCTCTGGGATAATATTTATATCAGATTGAGAACACATTGAATCTTAATAAAAAAAACACTTCTTTCAGTTTTACTACCTTTCACATAAAATAAGGGAACAGCTACTTCCAACCTACAGACAATTCCATAGTTGTGATTTCTCATTTAAGCTTTGGTTTGTTGTACTCTCCTAATGAAGAGGTTTACGTACGCCTATAAATTTACTGATAGTGAAAAAATATTTTTTTTTCTACTGTTTTAGAAATAATACTCATAAAATTGAACAAAATCATAAGCAACATCCTAAACCATGCAGCTTATAGGGTATGAGTACCAGTTTGGGCTATTGTTCCTTATTTTGATCATTCCTCAGAAAAAATGTTTAACTGACAACCTTCGTGCATTTTGACAGAGAAATGTATGTCCGACCCACATAATTGGGATTCGATTCAATACACATTACCAAAAAGTCATGTAAATTTCGGTTCTTCAGGACTGACACATGTGAACATAGGAACATTGAAAGGGACGAGAAAATAAGTTCAAACAAACACATCTTTAGTCGAGTTGCATTTCTTTCGGACTCGGGAGACATAATTTAACTTGAAATCTTTGTTTACGGTCCCCGATTTGTGTCAAAAATGAATTACGTCTCGGTCATAATTTCTAAGTGTGTAGTCTTACTATATCTTAAGATCTGATTCTCAAAACTTAAAAAAAGCGTAAAATATCGTCAAAACATGGCCAAAACAGGAACATGGTCAATACCAGCGTGTTTTCCCTACAAAATATATGATTTACTCGAATGAAATGTTGATTTGACAGAAATCGAATCAAATAATCAATTTGTGAACTGATAGAGATTTTAAATGAAGGAATTAACTCTCTCTTCAGGACGTTGTTATTACTAACATTCAAATCTTGATAAATTATGAATATCCTTCATCTCCTGTCGTTTCCTCCGAACTTTTCCGACTAATGAAAGTCTTAATAAATGTTGCTATAACGTTAAACGATGTTGCATTAAAAGAGGTATACACTATTGATGAAATTCTTTATGCTAGTCAATAAGCTTTTCTGTTTGAATTTAGGATGCACTTGAAAATATCGGTTAAGCATTCTATATGATCGAAAAGACCGCAGTCTAACTGACAAATAAACGATAAACGTTTTAACGAGTCTTCAATCAAGGGCACTTGTGTCGACATATTTACGGAATCTTATACTTAAGACACCGCAAAATTGTCAACATGGTGCTCTAGCTGGAACAACGATTTACAAAATTTATACCCTAACGGTATATTACCGTTCTGAATAGTTCCTTGAGTTCTTTTCTTAAACGATATTGCACTAACGCAGCAGCACAAAGTGTTATATAATCGTGTTACAAGTGTGCGAAAACTTATTTTCAAAAAAGTTTTTTAGGGCTGCTTATGATCAGAATAAAAAACTGCAAATGGGCGCGTACAATTTCCCCTTGTTCAATTGCAAACCCAAGCGGGCGTAAACAACATAATCGCTTGCAATATTACATAAGAAATAATTCTGGCGACATCAGGACTTACTTGACATGAAATATCCCATGAGTTTATGGAAAATCTAGCATCTGTGCATTCGATAACGCAGACAATTACATGTTTCTTTTAAGCTTTGTGTGCGCTATGTCATTTAAATATTTAAATAAATATTCTCAACCTTAAAACACGCTGCTATGACAAGAATGTTTGTTTAAGTGCCTTCTTCAACTTTTGTCAAGGTTTTAATTTTATTGAACGCATTATGATAAGGACTGTATCAAAAAAAAAAAAAAAAACTGGTAACACATTTTTTGCTCAAGGCATTAAATAAAAAAAATTGCAAAAACAAAGAACAACTGTATCATTTAATTCAAAAGATGCTCTCTTAGTTTAAACAAAAAATGAATTAACGCAACTCTATTTCCAAAATTTTCTGATTTTGGATTTGACTCCACTCATGAGGTTGTGGACAGTAGTTTTCTTGCATTTTCTGGAAGCTGCAGACCAATTCTTTTTGAACTCTTCCATGGTATTGCACTCCACTTCTTGAAGTAGCGCTTGACGATAGTCTAGTAGCGTTCAATTGGTCGAATATCGGTGTTTTGTAACGTAATCTACTGCATTTTATTGCATCCATTGTACTGTGGTTTTGGCGTAATGGGCTGAATGACCCAATTTTTCCACCTTGGACTACTTTTTGGAGATGCAAACTTCACTGTGATACCGTGGTTGGTTGTTCTGCTATGTTCGATTTTGTGCTCTTCTGATTTATTTAGCAGAAAATAATATCTAAGAAAAAAGTTCTAGAGTTGAGGAAAATTTTTTCTAACGGCAAAATATTCAACCGAATTAAGTTTTTTTTAACAGCGTGCCATGCTCCAATTCATTTGTGTATTTAAATTTAATGGTGGTTGGCACGATAGGAGCTAAAAATTAATACGACTTGGAAATAATGCAAGTTTACAACAACAAAAACAAAATTAAAACCAATATATTCGATGAATTAATTATGAATTTTCTTAAAATTTATGGAATTCGAAATAAGTTCTGATAGGTAATCGAAATAGATTCCGAAATCGGTCACCGATCTATAGTTCATTTGTATTACGTATAAAATTAGGTGCACTTATTTTTCCACATTTCAATTATTTCTTATTATTAAATATGACGATTGGAAAAAGTTTCAGTTTTGCAAAAAGCCAATTTATCTTCGCAATGACTATTATAAAACTATTTGGTCATTTGGCTACTTTACTCAATGCTAATTTGCCGTTTAATGTATTAACTGTAGGCAAAATAGTTTAAAAATACTTTTTCAACCGACCATAACAAGATAATATGAATGAGTCGTAAAACGACATTTCAAAACAGCATTTTACGAGTTCATAAAGTTGAAATAAAACCTTTGAAAGGAGTGAATGGAGTTTGAGAAAACAAGGTTTTAAGATCGTTGTAAACAAGTTGTGTTTTCAATAATAGGTCCTTTTATACAGTTGTATGATAAAATATAAATAAATCAGGGTGCTGCAATTGATTAGACGCTCTGAAAAACAAGTAAAGACAAAATTAAATTTCACAATATATTTGCCACTTCAGTACTTTGTAGCTACTCCTTGATTCTTAATGACGTCGAAGACTCTGTGAGGGCATCGAGTCAAAAAGTTTTTGAAGGGTTGAGTTGGCCTTCAACAATTTGTTGCCTGATCTCCTTGTTGCTCGAAGTCAATATGAATCCCACAGATTCTCAATAGGTTTACAAACCGGACTACAATCAGGTCATTCAAGAACAGTGAGGTCCTTGTCCTCAAACCATGCTTTTGTTTGACGTGATACGTGGATGAACACATTATCGGGCTGGAAAATAGCCGAATCGTTCAAGTGCTCCTACAAATGCGGAATCTTCCACAAGCTCACTGTAACTGCTTGAGTTCATTTTCGTCGAGATCCAGCAAGTTGGTAGCTTAGAATCGTAAGAAAATGTAACCCAAAAATATTACCGAAGCTGAAATCTGAGTCGTATATCATCCTTATCCCTCAAAGGATAATCTGGACCACCCTAGTTAAAGTTTTTCTCATCGGATAAAAATACATGGCACCATTCATTAGTCCAGTGCATGCGATTTTGTGCAAATTTCAATGCGTTTGCTTTGTGCAGGGGCGTCAGCTTGAGTTTTGTCTGGGGATGCACTGAGAACGCGACAAACTGCTTTTTTGTACACGGAGAGATCAAGTTTATTGATTATCTGGCGACAGGTTAAGTGATCTTGTCGAATTTTTACTTTTGTCCTGGCGGTAAATTTCAAATACGGTGCTTGTTAACGTATTTTTAAGAGGTTTTTTTTACCCGATAATTGCTCACCACTTTTGATAATCTGTTGATTTTCCGGGCAATCTCTCGGTTTAAATGTCCACTATCCCTCAGAACCTGGATTTGGTTCTTCTTTTTTGCGCTCAATCTCGCTTTTGCCTTTCCCATTTCTAACCAAAATAAAAATTAATGACGGAACTTGAGCAATTCATAAAGATTTTACTTACTTTGATGCAGATGCAGAATCAACTTGTCCAAAATATGTTTCTTGTCAATAAAAATGACGACAAACACTTATAAACGTTTGCATAGCACTAAGAGCAGGAAATTATACGAAAACAAATCTGCTTCTCGGTAACACCACCTACAAGATACCTGATGCAGGTAGCGTGTGAACATGCTATCAGGTGCCACTGCTACAAACATTCGTCAAGTTTCTGGTACTGTAACAATATCAAAATGGAAACATTTCCATCGTACAGCTAAACAAATGCAACGCACTATATTTATTTTAGGTTTATTTGACTTATTTGAATTTTTCGCTTCAAAGGAGGAAGTGATATATTCTGAATATCACTTCTGTACTTCCTGAGAATAATTCCAATTATGTATGGATTTACCTAATAAATTTATATTTTCACTCTACGCTGTAATCAAATGTAAAAGTGTACCACTAACTACAACTGACTTTTGTTGTTAACATTCTGTATCAGACATTCCGATTGAAAATTTATTCAAAGTTTTCTTGCAAACACTTCCAGCTCTATATTTGTTTAACAGTGCCGTATTCACAGTAAACATACATAAACTGCACTCGGACTAATTTCCAACTCACCGAAATCCACACAGCATGTCGGCCAACACCAACAAAACAAATTGGAACTTACATGTTAAGCTAATTTTGATTGCCATTCCGTACGTGTGCCATATTCCATAGGGTAACATGGCAAGATCATATTAGAGAACACCATCAATGCAGCATGCTGGGAAACAGCGTGAAATTCAAACTTCTCCGTCATCAGATCGATCGGCTGAAGTTACAAGTGTGAACAGCATGGCTGAACTAATGTGTACCGGTAGGAAAATTTCCTGCCGATTATCGTTCCAACAAAGGTCACATACCAACAATGTGATTCAATTGAACGAAGTCACCTCAGTGCCAAAAAGCGACACGTCCCTATTTGGAGGAAGGCGCCAGTCCCAAAACCTCAGTTCATCCGCCGACCACACACTGGCCAAAACATACATTGGGTTGGCCAAGCTAGCCAACCGGTTGAGTGCAAATTGCTGCGGCAGAAAATGCCGTTCACAAGGCTAACACTCTAGTTCAATTATGGCATGTGCCCTGGGGAGTGATTAAACTATTTATAATTAGAACACAAATGGAGCAGCTACTGAAACTTCTGCTGAATGCCTGAGGAAAATGCCATGCGAGTATCTCACCATCTGCGAAGGTGGTTTGTTCAACAACACGTTTCTCAATTGGCTCTGGTTGCCACAACCCATGTCCGTCTTTACCGATGTTTTGAAAGGACGAAGGGTGTAGTAATTAAATCTCGAAAAAAAAGGTCAGCCAAAAAGTCGCTTTCAATTATTTAAAACTGTGAGCGACTTTATTGATAATTAAGCTATCATCTACTTCTTCTCGGTTAATGAAGGAAACGTACTCGGTCACAACTGTCCACAGAGAAACATACGACCGAAGGTGCATAATTAATTCAAAATGTCTATCAATTTTAATAACCTGTCTATGATTTGCTTTGAGTAAATAGCTGGCGGCAGACGTCAAAACAATAAATACGTAACCATGCGCTCCAGCCATTGGCGAAAGGAGGTTATATTCTGTTGAGTTAAATTGATAGACGTTAGAGTTATTTAACCTACCTTAATATTAAAAATGTTTGCGAACGAAAAACAAAGCTGCCGACAAAATTAGAAAACAAGCTTTAATATCGTTCTGTGTTTGTATCGTGCGGTATGACCTTGATCAAACGACTCCACTGCCAAAGTGGACTGAATTCCATCTGATTTGTAATGCTAATTAGGAGCCGTTTCTCGGTTGAGTTTCATTTCACATTCCTTCGTTCTCACACACTAAGGATAATTCGAAACAAAACAGTTGATGAAGAACCTGAAACCGGGTGGAGCCTTACGTTATAACTCCGCGAACTAATCCTCGTCAAGATCAGCTGCCAACGATAAGTCTCGAGCCAGAAATCATATACATATAACGGGGTTCAGTGCAAAAGTTAACGACAGGCAAAATCAGAGCTTGCGAAAAAAAGCGTACTGAAGGAAGTGATACTTTCGCCTCACTAAGCCCTATGTCACTGCGGACTTTATGTGGTGGTATGCTTCTTTACATAAATCACATATCTCTACTTTTCATTTCCACGTCATGGCATCTAGCCATTCATCAATCTTGCTACTAGGTATCACATGTATAAACGCCTTCCAGTAGGAAAATACTAGCAGTGAGCCCGCAGACAGAAGCACTCACAATAAGGGTCTGAGCTGCCGGATTTACACTGTTGATGCAACCCGATTCAGGCACACTCGCACTCGCGACGGCTTATAGGAGGGTCGTGTCATTCAATGTTTCAGCATGAGATTTTCATTGATAAACTGAAAGCTCCACCGCATCAGACTGTGGAGAGTGAAGTCTGCATAATTGAGACGAGTAGGATTATTAGTCCATCAATCAAGCCGAACTGCGCCCCGTCAGAGTTCTAAAAGCAAAGGAATGCTAGCTGGTGTATTATCTATTTCTCGAAGCATCTAACAGCAATGATTGCCTTCGAGCTGATGGAAGGACGGTTTCATCCAATAGATTGTGAAGCATCATTACTCAAATGGTACGAGTACTACAGAGCAACTACTGTGTAGTCTTTGGTTGGTAAAAGCGACTAATAATGGTTTCACCACGAGAGAAATTAAAGCGCTAATTTCATGGCATTTGAAACGATTCGAAAGGCATTGCTGTAGACAGTGAAGTTATTATTACGGTCCACCATTTTTTTTTTTGATTTAGTCAACCTGACGCAATATTTACTTAACGCCCTATCATTACATGAATAGCTGTAATTTGAACCTACCTATTAAAGGAGGTTATCAGTAATTTCCATGAATAATGTTTGCCTTTCCAAATTGTAACCATCTAGGTAGAATAAAAACATGAAATTTGATAAATATTCACGACCTGATATGATCCACCCTGTTGCGGGTATATTTTTAGACAGAGGCAAAAGAACGAAAAATAAGCACAATTAGCAATTCTCCAGAATTTCCTAAACACGCAAACTACCGACTACTATACTCGCTACTCTTGAAGATGACCGGCAGTACGAAATCAGTCTGCGTCGATGAATTTTGAAAGAAATGCTTTGCGTGCCAAGACCCATGTCAGCTAGAGACATTACTATGTAGCAATAAGCCGGCGGGCATTGAAGGCATTCATTCGTCTGCCAATTGGCCTGCGGTGGAGCTGGGGACCTTGAATGGGTCGGTCTTAAAATATTAGTTTTTTGACTTATAATTTGAAGATTGACTCTGGCAAATATTGCTTTGAAGTAGAAATCGGCATCTGCCGGAATTCTGGAATCTACAGAGAGTATAATGAAGCGATCAAATAGAAACATTTATTTCGATCAACTGATTAAGAAATATATTTTCAGATTATTTTAAACTTATCGATGCGTTTATAATTCATTCACCATTTATTAATCGTCCAACATTCAGACAAAAGAATTTGTATGACAGCCAATCAAAAGTGGTGGGGTGTTTCATACAACATGAGATATGCTATACCTGTTTTTTTTCCTAGTGGCTATATTAAGGATCTGAAATCAGGTCAGGTTAAAGCCAAATATATTAACACGAATACCGCAAGGTTCCGATAATTTCTGTTAAGCAACTTTTTATATTTTAAGCCTTAAAAGAAAGCGTGGACGTAGATGGTTTCTATTCCCTTTTAATTTGAAATTTACCTCAATGAATAATGTCAAGGACTGAAGTATTTAAGAATACCACCGAAGCTGTTATCCATATAATCTTCATAAAAGGCTCCCACAGAATCATAAAATGAGACAAAAATCTGAGCAATCAAAGAAATGTATTCTATCTGCACTATGCGGACCTGCACTATGCACTAGTTTTGGCACATGCATTAGTATTTGGCGCTAAGTGAAGATTAAAATTAGTTAAATTGATGTGTTTAGTTGAGAGCCGGTTCATAAATCTGAAAATGGAAGCTTAAATTTCCCTTTCGCAAATGAGAACTCAGCACCATCTATAAAACTGAAACGAGGACATATCCTTTCACAATATTGTCTAAAAATAGCAAACCAATTTGCTAAACTCAATGCTGAAACGTATGGTAAAAATGTCTATAAGAACTTTGAAATACAAAATAACACGATATCTTATTTTTAAGCATGGCCCACTGAGTAATGGAAAAACATGATTTGGATCTGCTTCGGATTTTAATTAGTTAATTTATTTGAAAACGGTTTTCACTAAAGCGCATAGTAGTCCTTATATTTGAAGAAAATAGAAATACGAAAAGATTATTCGTAGCTGTTTTGAAGAAATTCTCGAACTTTTCCCTTGATACGACCCATCAAGCGGCGCACAACGATCTCAACGTTTTATGAACTGAACATACACTGCTATTGTTATTGTTATTGTTATTGTCAAAAAAACAGACGGCAAAAGCTTCCGAAAACGTCTACTATCTCTGTCGTTTAATCTCTGAGTGGGCCACGCGTTGCTGTGGATTGCAAACCGTTGCTACGTTGAACAATAACAAAGACCTATTACTGGAACGCCTCTATTGTCAATAAAGTATTATATGACCGAAACTTGGAGATAGCACTTTTCAATAAAATAATTGGATGATTTTGTTGAAAACTGAGAAGATTAGATGACGTAGAGATATTCATGATCAACTAGGCTTCAATTCATTTGATGCTTAATATAGTGATTTCAGTGTTATAATATGCGAGAACTATTATGCGCACTATCTGTGTATAATGTATGATGATGTACCACTCAGTGTAGCACGGAAACTAAGTCCGATAGCAAAGGGCAAGGCTCTCTGTTTAACACGATCAGGATTAAAAACTACTGTTTGTTCTCACCGTGTCATTATATGAGGGGCCGAAAACGGGTATTGTGGATTGAGAGGCAACATCGCTTATACTCACGGGATTATAAAGGAACTCCTTCCACCAACGAGATTGAACAGGTGGTCAAAAACGCACGCTTTCTAACAGAAGAATACCCTCGTGAATGGGGAGATGCACCCAACTCTTATCCAAAGACTATTAGCAACTAGTAGTTGACATTAAATAGTTAAATAGTTCTGTAAGTGCAGAAGAACAAATTCGGTCATTCCAATGATAGTAGATAAAATTTCGATGAAAAGATATACACATTTTAACTGAGAGTAACAAAGCATTCAATTTTACATGTTTAATTTTTTTTCCGTAAACTGTTCGAATTAGATCTCAAAGATAGCAATTTTCGTGGTCAAGACAAACAAAAAATACATGAATATAACCCGCTACAGCTTATAAGAGCATGCCTCTGGAAAAAGTCGTTAAGTTCACATGTGTAGTCTTAACGGAAATTGTTTAAGAGTAGTTTAAAACAAGAATTAATGTATTATTGAATGGGAGCAAATTAAGTTAAAATAATGGAACTTAAAATACTGATCTGTTGCCTCGCATTTCAATGGTTGAATTTCAAAACGGGACTAATGTGCGTGTACTTTGCTTGATGCGACAAACACAAAAGATATTGATTTTACACATTTCAACGTTACTGAGTGAATTCCACTTGAAAGTTGACGACGATTTAACTAAAAATCCTTTTGGGGAGCTATGTGCGGTAATAAAAAGTGAAAGGTGCATAAATTTATTACTTCTACTATAAGATACTCGCACCTGTAAGACTTTGGTAATTTTACCCTTATAAATATCCTAGAAGTTGTGCCCAACCTTTAGTTGAGGTATTTTTAAATACAAATAAAATATATACAGTGCTGAATTAAACTTAAATTTTCTATGCTTGTTATGCTGCGCCATGCTCTCGTGATAAATTGTTTAGCAATCCTACAGAGCAAGCTGAATATATTGATTAAATAAGAATGGAAAATACACCTAATGATTTACAGGTACCAAATTTTCTGTAGCGTTCGCATAAATTCGCTCATGTTAATCATATTTTGCACACTGCATTTCAACAGATGTTTAGTTTTTTGGATGTATTTGTTAGGTTATTGTTCGTATCCATATGCATAAGTTGCACCGAATATTAAAAAAAAAGGTTCAAAGGTAAGTGAACATATTGAAGAAAAAGAAAAAGTATTTAAACCAAACTACTTGACTTAATATACATGTATAGTAGCACACACGTACACTAAACATTTACATAAATTAAGCATTTACAGTTGAACAATATTGTAGGTGATGAAGACTAAATATACTGTTAAGAGGACTATCACGTCCGGATCACATCGTCACATCGTAAAAAAACATAGTTTGTTTTCAATCTAAAATATACAGTCTTGTGTCAGGAAACGTTTCGAAAAGTATCTGTCTATCATTTGTGCGCAATCTAAAATTAGGTTGAATTAATTTATTTAAAACATGCCAATGGTAACAATTTGTTGCAACAGTCGAATAATTATATGAAAGCCTTTATCTAACGTTTGGAGTGTATTCCATAGATGCTTTTCAGTTGCTTAGATAGCACATCTGCTACAAAATTACTAATATATCTTTGAAAAATCTTCAATCCCCAGACAAATTCCATCCCATCAAAGCACAAATGCTTAAATAGTCGTTTTTACGTGTTCAATTATTCAACCTTCTTCTGCATTCCATTCGGCATGGTTTTTCTACATAAATAAGTATTATTTTGTATGGCAATAATGCGTTGAAAAGAATGTAGAATCGAGCGTTGTCAATCAATCAGCATCAAATGACTAGCAGATAGCTCTTTTGCTAGGAGCACGGTTTACTAAGCCAAAAGTGGCGGGTTTTACTCCCGGTATGGTCGATTTTTTTTTCTTATTGGCCACAAGATATGCAAATACATACAATTAATTTGCATGAAAAGCTCCAAATAAATAACTATGGAGCATTTCAATGTGAAATCAGCCAAGAAAAATCATTTTCTAGCATGACCGTGTTATATCATAACTCGAAAACTTATGATTCTACTGAAATTGTGTCTGAGAAGAAGTGAAAAACGTCGTACCAAAAGGTGAAGAAGATATTGTAGGAAATCTCGAATCACTCTGTTCGAACGGTGTCTCGTAAAATAAAAGTGTCACCTCGCCGATTGTACTGCGAATTTTTGACATAGTTTTCATGCGTTGTTCAACTGGGCTGCAAAATGGTGAGTAGACAACTGGGATGGAGCGTGCGTCCCCGCAACATAGCACTGGTCCTCACAAGTTCCTACCTCATGCTTCCACGGGTCAAGAGATGACAAAGACCGCCAGCTAAGGGTTGCGTACTTAGCTGGTAGTGCAGCCTGGGCACTGTTGTCCTTCTGACTTCAGCTAGATTGAGGAGGTGCGTTCCGAGCGGCTGTCCACCAAGGAGATGCAGCTCATACAGCGTCTGTTCTGGCATCCAACGGCTGAGTAAGAAACGCTGTATCGCGTCATCTATACCTTATGAAGCAGTCCCTCCAACGCGATGTAGGAAGGTAGCATGCTGAAATCTTACCCTACCACATAAAATGGAAGTATTCTTTATACGGTGTATAATTTCAGATCATCTATGGAATTATGTTGTTTAATAATTTTAAATTTTTTGTTTCCTTCGTGGCAATGATAATGCAAGAGCGTCCACAATTGCAGCTGGACATCAGTCTACAGACATGCAGACAGTACAAATATAATTGTTACTATCATTTTATATTATAATTATATTATAATATATTTATATTATAATATTTTTAAAGCTATTTTCAGGTTCGCATCTATGCATCGTCGTAAGTTTTAGCCCACCTAACCCACGATATGTATTTGAAAAGATAGAATGGTTTTTAATGTTTTTTTTTAGAAAGGATAATTCTACTAAATAAAATTTCCAAAAAAGTTTAATAGTTCAAAAACTAAAATTGTTGATGATCTCTCATTTTCTATTGCACAGATATAAGGAATTATTTATGGGCCCAGTAGAAAGCAAGAGTTATCGGAGTATTCAAGTTAAATTTTTCTTTTCTCTCTCTGGTTTTTTTTTTGTAGATTTATAAAGCTTCCGTTTTTGAGCAGTAATCATAATCATATGAAATTTATTCCGGCTAATTGTTTGCTTAAATTTTCTTTGCTATTCTGCTTGGTTGCCCGGTGATCAACTTTCTTTCATTATATCACTTTGGAAATTTTTGCCATTTCAGAGTTTCAATCATCTAACATCACAGCAGAAGAGACAAATAGTTGCATTTAATTTTTATGCGTATACTATTACAACATCGTATTATTTTCAGTATATCATCATTATATATATAAGTATAATCATATTAAAAATATTTACTAAGAGATTAATAATAATAATTGAATTTCATTTGATTCAAGGTTACAAGGAAATAGATTCCAGCTAGTACAGATATTTTATTTCATTGTATTTAAAGGTGTTTTTCTATGAATTTAAGTCATTGAATTTTATTAAAATTAATAAATGCTCTTTAATTCTGCTGATTATGTGTATCTATATGTCATGAATACATACCTATTTTTTTGATTCATGTATAATTAAAGGCAGGGTAATAAAACATCCATAAATTGGAAAAAATAGTGGTGAAAGTATGTGAAGTCGCCGCTACATTGTTGGGCGCTGTGCCGGCGAAGGGGTGGCGGTTCGCACTGGAGGGATATAGAGTGGCAGTGGAGAATTGATGGTTCATTTTCAGTGGTTCAGGGGTGACCGGTGGGGCTTTCAGGGGGAGCGGTGGCAGTTGGTGTAGGCGCGGTAATGGGCTGGTAGTTTTCCGTCATGGTGGTAGGTTCTGGCGCTATACATGTGGCGGGGGTCTTCGGGTCTTTCAGGTCTTCCAGTTGAAACCAAACAAATCGCAATAAAAAATCCAAAATAAAAAAATAAAAATTAAAATAATTTGTTTGGTTTTGATTGGAAGACTTTGAGGGATTTGGGGACTTTTGTCGCGTGTGTGGCGCTGGAGCTTGTTGTTGTGACGGAGGACTGTCAGTTTGTTGTTGCGTTTGTACTGGTTGCCGTTGCTGTTTTTGAGGGGTTTGCCGGTCACTTTTGAGTTGTTGAGGGTGAATTGTCGGTTTCTTGTTGCTGTTTTGTGTTTTTCTAGTGCGAATTGTTGTTTTTTCGTTGGCACTGTGTTTGGTGGTTTAGTGGCGGTTTTGTGAATTTTCATTGCTAAATTTTCATTAATTAGTGCCAGTATATATTTTAGTCTATAATTAAATGGTTTATGTTTTATTTAATTGCAATAAGACCTTCACATTCCAGAGTTATATTCATCTGTCACTGATTGAGCTGTAAAGATGCACCAAGCTGCGATTGATTATCATATGCCTATTATTACTTTTTTAACTATTTCATCATATTATTTAATTTATAACCATATTTAAATTACTGGATGACGAATTCCAACCATGGCATATTTTAATTAAATATAATAGTATATTTCATTGCTCTATTACATATTGCATATATTGCATATTATGACATATTATGTACATTATAAATAATAAATACTGGGTTGGGAGGGAGCATCAGGGTATCATTCAAGCTGAAACTGGACGATGGTTTGATTGACTGCCTGAGTCTAGGAGGAAACGATCTTTATCCTACCGATTCGATTGTGATGCTGCGAATTCTACTCCAACAGTTTCAGTGAGAGTGACGCGCCCTTCTTAACAAGCCATCCTGTAGAAAGCTTAATAAGTATTGCGAATTTGGTTATTCGAATTGTTGGATCGTATCGTTGGAAGGAGATTCTTAATTTCCCGTGGATTTCGCATGAGTGTCTCTGCTTACGGATCCACCCCTCCGTTTTTGGCCCTTCATACAGTGATATTAAGAATTCAGATCGGTGGCTCAATTTGATCTTGCTATTAAGTGGAGCTGCATCCAAGCCAAGGGCATGAAGGGATGGTGGCTACCATACATACATACATACATACAGTTTTCATGCGTTGTTCAACTTATGTCCTGGAGGATTTCAATCAGCTTCCACGGCTGTTTTTCTATTCTGCTATGGTCAGAAATGCTACAGCTGAGCATTTTAAAACGACGAAGATATCGAAATTTCCCAAAAAATACCTTGTTTGGCAAATAATTTGCACTTGTGGCAAAAAGAATAAATCTTTCGTCACTTCAGGTACAATCAACGGGGAGATTTTCTGGAAGAGTGCCCGCAGAAGCGATTGCTACCCTACATCATAAACCATACAGAAAAACCTTTGTTCTGGCATTCTGATTTGGCATCATGCCATTATGCTACAACTGTGATGGAGTAGTACAAAGCAAATCAAGTGAATACCAAAGAGTACCGAAAACCGCAAATCCGCCAATTGTCCAGAGCTACGTTCAATCTTGAGATATTTGGCTATGATGTAGAGGAAGCTTTCTGGAAAGGAACAAGTAATCAATAATATCAAACACTTCCAACAAATTTGACAAAGACGGTAACCACGATATCTGAAGAGTCTGTACAAATTCTAATGGATTGAGTTAAGCGCATAGCTCGAAAATATTATGCAAATACCGCATAACTATGTTTTTAATTTATAAACTGTTACATCATATCCCATGAATCTTAAATAAACGATGATACCCCGTTTGGCATAAACACGTTTGGCCGAATGGACGTTTGAGTTTGGAGTTTCGTGCTGTGGTGATAAAAAAGTTTTTGAAAGCTGAGCGCCCGGGTGCTATTTTCAGACATTTGAAGAACCTCGGAGTAAAGCTGGATTTTGTGTACCGACCCATCCGAAGGTACCGTGACACCTGCTCGTTGGATGACTGGAAGAGATCCGGTCGCACACGTACGGTGCGGACTACACGAGTTGTTAAAGTGGTCAGAGAACGGATTAGACGAGCGCTCTCACAGCGCTCTGTACGTAAAATGGCCGCAGATCTGAATGTTGCGAGATCGTCAATGTACAATGTACTGCAAAATGACCTCGAATTCCAAGCTTTCAAGAAACGTAAGGTTCACGGAGTCTCGGAACCTTCCAGGCAGAAACGACTCGAAAGAGCGAGTCTGCTTTTGACGCGGCACGGTGGAAAAGAATTTATATTTTCCGACTAAAAGTTATTCGTCTTGCAACAATCCCACATTGTCCAGAACGACAAATTGTGGGCTCTTTCTTCGAGAACTGTTCCAAAGAGTGATAGGAATATTCCACGGTTCCAAAGTGCTGCCTCAGTGATGGTTTAGGGAGGAATTTGAAAGCGAGGCAAATTACCACTGGTTTTCATCGAAAAAGGCGTTAAAGTGAATGCCGTATATTATAAAACGGAAGTTTTGGAGACAGTTGTCAAGCCATATGTACAAGAGGTGTTTGGAGATGATCACTATGTGTTTCAGCAGGACGGAGCGCCATCGCATACTGCAAATCTCGTTCAGGGCTGGTGCCGAGAAAATTTGACCGACTTTTTGGACAAGAATGAATGGCCTCCCAGTTCACCAGATCTGAATCCCTTGGATTATTTCGTATGGTCATACATGCTGGCAAAGGTATATTACCATAGGGCATCTGATATATGAACCAATTCAAAACCGTAATCAAACGAATTTGGGACGAAATGCCGATGAAAGTCGTGCGTGCAGCCTGTGACGGTTTCGGAAAACGTCTGGAGCTGGCCAAGAAGGTTAAAGGCGGTGTTATTCCAAAACATATGCTGTAGTTGATCAGTATAATGCAATATAATGGGTAAAGTTATCAATAAAATCTGGATTACCGATTTATTTTGTATGAGAATATATTGGACACGGTGTTATGCGTCCGAGAAGGTTTTTTTGGTTCCTCATTTCCTTTTTCAGATTTAATGCATTTGAAAATATTTTTTAGATTCTTATCTCCTTTTCTCTGCAATACATTTATGCTAATAGTCAATTTTCGGCCAAACGTCCATTCGGCCAAACATCCATTCGGCCTAACGTCCATATGCCAAAGATCAATATGCAAAACGTCCCCATGCCAAACGCCCCACCGCCCCACAATGGAAATATAATGCAAAATATGTGTTTCATTTAAGTTTTAAGGTTTTCAAATTAATGTGGATACATACCTTAACATTAAATGTTTAAGGTTGACGTTTTCACAAAAAATGCAAAATGCTTGCATAAATTCACCTGAATATTTTACGTAGCATATAGAAAACATAACTAGATTCTACAATTCGTATACAAAACTAAAAATGATCATATCGCTCGAGGCAAAGTTCCATACAATCCAAAAAGATTTTCGTTAAGAAAAAAAAATCATCGGCATGGTTTTCGTTCGCATGAGAAGGGACTTGCGAAGTTTGTAGAAAGAAACAGATAAGCCACAGTCAAAATTTTCTCGTGATTGTCAAAATCGAGGTTATTTAGAAAATGTTTGTTGATCAAATCACCCCGTAGTCGTGTGAAAATGCATTCAAAATCACATGCCGTTAAGACCACATTCACAGGACTTGAAACAAATTTAAGGAACCTCTGTCATGTGGACGAGTTGATCTATTCTATTGTCGCTTCCAACTATTCGAAGAAAAAAACATGAAAGAAAAAGAAAATAAAAAGAAATAACATGCAAGCCTTGGATGATTGTTGGCAAAATCTGCACTTTGCCTATATTTTTGTAGTTTTCATTTCAAAGTGTTTTTTACTATGTAGATTAATTGAATGGTGTTCATTTTCTCAATTGAACTTAGTTGAGTCTCTTATTGAGGGACAGTTCAAACGTTTTAATTTTAAGTTGAATTGGTATATTACTATTGCTTCTAAACGAATTCCAGCCCAAACACGAATGTTCCTCGTAAACTGTGGCATCTCCACGGTGTCAATCGCGATCGCTGCAAACCTCGCAATAAAATCGAATAAAGGGTCTTAATGTAGCTGCCACATAACTTACTCGTTCAAAAAATAGAATTGTGTTGTCTTCTGTCTCATTCTGTCTAGTATAGTAGTTACGGCACGTTCTTCAAGGCGCGTAAAATGCGAACCACTTTGGGATAAAGTACCGGCTGTAACTGGTTGTTCTGTCGCTCAACACCTAATGTTCCCCCGTTTGTAACTCCTTCCGTTTTCATTTTCCACGCTTGTCGTTGCTGTTGAATCTAGAAAGTGGAGCTCGCTCGTTGGAAGGTATTCTACTACGAAAAACTCCTTTCCCTTGAATCCGCTGTTGGCACGAACGTGTTTTTAAACGTCTACAAAATTGTATTTTTATTTTCCCACTTCCTCACTTCCTTCATTGCATTTTAGTACCAAAACCGCTTAAGAAAATTTACACTAGTCTCTCTCGGAAAATATTGCCATTGCCCCGTCCTCTCGGTCGTTTGTCCCTTGGTTGCAGAAGAAAAGCAAACAACATGGACGAGTGAAACGAAAAAAAAAAACAGCAACTAATGGAAATTTAAACCATACAACACGTTCGAAAGGGAGTCACTGCCTGATGGTGGTCGAATAAACTTTATTGAAAAGAGCAAACGATACTCGAGCTGCAACCCATTTTCCTCGGTGGCACTCCCTTTCATTGCCCGCCCAACCTTACGCCCACCTCCGCACCAAAACGACAGCCAACGATCTAAGTGTTGATATGTGTGTATGTTTCGGGAAGCAGCAATAAATTTAGTTTTTGTCTTATCAGATTCAAACAGTCACACTTTAAAATGTCGTTTGTTGATATAGCAAGACAACAGAGAACGGAATGGGTGCCTGAGGAGCAAATCTACGTCGTTTCAGCAGCGTACTTCTAAAAGCGAATCCGGCTGACAGAACTAGTTTCCGACTTTGCTATCATGGTTTGTGTTGTATCTCCAGAGCGGGAGTCGGTGACACAAAAAAGACAGTTTTGTGGGAAGTTTGGATCGGTTGGTTTCTGGATTTGTTTGAGGAGCGATGAATGGGACGTGAGAAGTGGTGCGAAGGTCCTCTCCTCATGGGAGTTGGAAAGCGGAGGAGAAACTTTTCCCTTTGAGCTATAATATAATGCTTTAGTGAGAGATTTATTTTATTTGGAAATGAGTTACATGTTTGAATATGGAATGACGCGAACATTCAGCAACGTACGATGACAGAAAGCAAGCAGCTTTTCGCTGTTAGAACGGTTGTTGTTGGCAAGCTCAGACAAGCGGCGAACATGCTCTGTTAATTCCGTCTTTTCAAGAGATCACATGCTAAATGTCAAAATGTCTATTTTCGACTAAAATGAGAGTTGATCTGCAATGCTACTAGGAGACCTGGGACAAATTTATGATTGGTTAACCGATTGTTGTGGTTGTCTTGGCAGGCTGTCATATAAACATATTATTGTTTGATAAGTTTATTATTCACAGCTGACTTACATTTAGATATGTGACATGGCAATGGCAATGTTATTTAAAAAACAAAGTCTATAAATTCACGGTTCTCTGATACACAATCATTGGTCAATGTGGAATAATACGTACACGTCCTGCAGCAGGATTTTTTTACATAAGTTAAAATTTATTAAGATGCTGTTTGAATAAGCATACAATGTGACTTCCTTGCATCTTTTTTTGTTTTTTTGTTCACATTCAGGCTCATCTAGAACTTCCACAATAAAAAAAATCAATCACAGATTTATTGTTGAAGACAGAAGCTTTTTTGAGTCTGTTCCGCACTACCCTTTCTTAGCTCAATCGGTAAAGGCACGACAACAAAGCAACACCATGCTGATGATACATGGGTTCGATTCTATTTTCAGTCATGGCAACGCCACAATTTTGGACCTTTTTATTATTATTATTTAAAACAAGTACACTACAATCAAATTAAAAAAAAATAGGCTCGATTGATTGGCAAACCGAAATTTGCAATTTGCCAACAGAGTAGGCCGTATTTTTATTCTATCAAAACATCTAAGATATATTAGAATTTGCAGTACCCCAAAAACATAGGAAAAAACGAAATAAGAATCCGATGTGGTATAGTAAGAAAATTATAAATCTCAAAAATAGGAAAAACGCACAAATCTTATAGAAAAGATAAAAATGATATGACCCATCTGTTGATCAACTGTGACAACTGAATTCAGAATTGAAGATCGCACATACGGTGTATAATAGAACAACTGACACTAATATCAAATCAGACCCAAAATCGATTTTCATCCATGTTAAAGATAAGAAGAAGTCAAGTTATTTTCTAACAAAATGCAACTCAACGACAAAGACTGTAAATATCAAACCGAACTCAGTAGCTTATTTGCTGATTTTTTTCAAGATGTTTACACAAATCCTAAGGTCATAGATCGAGATTATCAATACTTTTCATATCTTCCTAAATCTTCGATAAACGTCACTGTTGATAATGTATTCCTCAACAAAATTTTAATTTCTTAAGACCAGCACTTTAGACGCCTCTAAAGTAGCGTGCCCAAGATTTGTTTCAATCACAAATTGTTAAAGTGGGTTCAGACATACTTGCATGAAAGAACGCAACGAGTAAGATTTGAAGGAAACCTATCATCGGTTGTGAATGCTACCAAAGGGATCCCATCTAGGTCATTCACTATTTATTTCGTTTGTCAATGATGTTGAATATATTCTACGCCATTTAAATGTTTTTATATATGCAGACGACATGAAACTTTTCGTGGACATACATAAATCATCTGACATTGAAGTCTTCCAAAGAGAAGTTGATGATTTTCATATTTGGTGTACAAAAATCATGCAAGAGATTAACGTAAAAATGTGCATCTCAGTCTCGATTACTAAAAAGCACAATGTAAGGCAAGACACAAACTGTTGAAAGATGCAATTAAGTTAAAGATTTGAGAGTCATACTTGATTCCGAGCTCACTTTTGTAGAACGCTTCAACAATCTTATTTACAAAGCAAGTAATATGCTCGGGTACATCAAAAGGTTTAGTTTTAATTTCAATTATCCATAACCAATAAAAACGTTGTTTGTGACATATGTTAGGCCCCTTCTTGAATACTGCAGCTTGGTTTGGGATCAATATCATGATACACATAAAGACCGCATTGAGTCAGTGCAAGACAGTTTTTATTGTATGCTTTGCGTAAGTTATGTTGGAGCTCTTTTCTGCTACCTTCTTATGAATCTCGACTTATGTTAATTAAAATAGATGGTCTTACAAAACAATGCATTTACGAACGATGTTATTGGGTAAAGAGTAAATGACGCAGAGATTTTAGAGAAGCTCAACTTCTACGCTCCCACCCCTTACTTAAGAAGCAGGAATTCATTCTACATGAATAATCAAAGAACTTACTATGCCCAAAATGGACCCGTAAATAAGATAATGTCTTGCCTTACACAGATAAAAAGAAACATTGGATTTTCTGCGTGATCTAATGCACATAAAGGGAATGCTAGATTTGGCAGAAAATAATGTTCGAGATTCCATGTAAATTTCAGCCTGATAACGCCTGAATCTAGCCTGTTGTATGAAAGAATGCAAACATTGTTGCATGGCACATGAGAGATTGCAACCAATTTCGTTATTTACGCCTCTTTTGGCTTGAAATTAAGCGAGGCGAAATTTTACGCGCTTGTTAAAATTCATTATTTTTTTCTGTGTATCAAATATTGCACCACATAAAAAAAATAATTGAAATTATTGGAAATGCAAGGACACTAGGAAAAACTCCAAGCTTGCAATTTCAAGAAAAAGTATCTGTTCCGTAGTTTCTTCAGTTTACTACAAATGATAAAAAAAAAGGTATTCAACACAAAGGAAGAAATGTAAAGAATTTCCTACTATTTTTCTGCAACATTTATTTTATTGATTTGAGGGACACAGCTCATTAAACGAGAACCAAGGTATATATAGGACATAAACCCTGACTATTTGATTTATCACACCTCCTTAGGGACAAACACCGAAAGCTGCTGGCGATAATTAGTCAAACCCTTCCTATCCGCTAGCTAACACAAGGGCAGAAAATCAACTCCAGTAGAAAAACGCTCCTGTTCACCTTTATCTGGACCGATCTTGCTCGTAATTGGAGCAGACAGGAATCCAACTGACTAATTGATTAGACCATCCCCGCTGAGTTCCACTAATGCGATATCCTGATTCAATAATCTATCAATTGGGAAGAAACTCCAGTCTTGTTTTCGAAGACACGGGAAGAAAGCATTCATTTGGTTCAGCATTGTTCTTCACGAGTCGCATGGATTTTGGTCCGTTTCTTCTGCGGGCTTCGTATCTTGAAGTCCATCCTAATCAGATTCGTTTGCACCCAGCATTAACCTAATAGCACCGAATCGTACTACAGGCTCCTAATGAAAATCCTCTCACTCCAAATGTACACAAAGCGAAGCGTCCGAAAAGAACTCAATTTGATTCAGTTTATCAATGGAAGTGGGCCACCCACCGTGCGTTCGAGGCTCGTTCTCGCTCTTACCAGCAGGATGAATAATTCACAGAAGGAGGAATCCTTTTGAGCTTGAGACAGTTTTCTGGTGACATTTTTTCTCCCTCCCCATTCGTGCGTTAGTTAATTCGCTTGAGCTTTTATTTTCCTTCGCTGGGGATGGCTTAGGACTGAAGTTCGGATGATCCAGGCATGGTTTCGAGCATACGCTACGTCAGAACGCGCAAGACCAACCGAAGCTCATTATCAATTTTACGGTCATCACCCACAATTAGACAATTTTCCAGCTCGCTGAAGTTAGATTGTTATACAATGGAAAAGAAAACTGTAGCTAGCAGCTATATAGTGTCGCTTCTGTGTACTAGTTTGAGGCGGGTTTTGTGTTGGAAAAATTTCGCTTAGCGCTAACGTTGCGGACGAACTGCGAAACCAGACATTCGTGGTTTGGGATATGACATTTCATTCTATGGTTTCATTGTTTTCACAGTGCATCGTGGAGACTTTTTTTTTGTAGAACAACCGAATAGTTCAATACTTCAAGAAAAAGCGTTGCCATGCTGGTGCGAATTTTATGTGGAAATAATTTGAATACCGCTTTCCTAACATGAATGAACAATTTTGCAGTTGTCAGGAGTTTCGAAGTTTGGTGCGTTTAGGTACCATGCATGGCAAAATGAGTTTTCTCAAACCCTCATTACAGAAATCCTTTTCTTGATTTAATTTAAAGCTTAAACATTTTCCGCTCAAAAACAAGGAATCAAACAACCTTTTATGTTAATTGAGTTATCGTTGTTTCAACAAAAGCTCGCACACACTCACATACTCACACATTTTGGAGAAATGAATTGAATTTTTCCTTAATATGATTTTCTAAACATAACATCATATAAAATTAAAGGTTCCACTATACATTGTGAGAATCTCATTACATGGGTATAGAATTAACAAAATAAACAAATAGAAAACAATACTTCATAATGCTCTTATAAACCAAAATGTTGAAAAGGTGGCAAAATTGCGCCATGCAAATATTGAAATTTTTGAATTCATATCTTTAGAAAATCGCATGATTCGGAAGAGGTAATTTTGCCCATCTCGTTCTACAAAGCGTTCTATAAAATAAACGATGCCATGAAAGTATGTGTGCGCGACTGGCAGCACATATGTTGTTTGAAACCGTATTGATTTGTCTTCGTCGTTGTACCACTTAATGCCATGACTACCGAAGCACCCGTTGGCAGTGTTGGCAAATATAATGGGCGTCATGTGACAATAACTAAACAGGCCATCTCATTATCACGAGAAAAAACGAACTAACGTGAGCTTTTTGATTTTATCTCATACGATTTTATTTCCTAAATATCTACTTCAAATTAACTGAGAAGTAATATAAGCATGAGCTAAGCATCATTGACTGCTCGAGGTTGCTACTCTGTAATTGTCAGCTGTTATTATACAGAGAACCAGATGATGTTTGGGACTAGCATACATCCTCAATGTGTGAAAACTGGTGATCCCAAACAAATGCAATACCGGCGCCGGCTTCGCCCAAATGCAGGTCAAATAAAAAAGGGGTGGGAATGTGTTGACGTGTTACTGGCTTTATTGGTAGCCGAAAATACCTCTGCACATCCACGAGCAGCAGGGTTCGTTTTGGTTTACGATAAGCTGAATTCTCGCGGCGTTATATATTTAAATCCCAAGTAACAATTTTAGTTATAATCCAGCCGTATAGCACTCCTCCCGACTTTGTTGATAAAACTGCTTTCAAAACTGTTTTGTCTACCAAACCTCCTCTATGCTTCTTTAAAGCGTAAATTTATACAAAGTAGCCCACTTTATAGACGGTTGTAAAAACAAGCTAATAAAACCTTGATAAGACCATATAGATTTTGAAAATTTTCTAGTGAAAGATGTTATGACCACTTGAGAACCTTCATAAAACCTATTGGCTGCCATGAAAACCAATGGCCACAGCCGTCAGACTTCACTGTGATATCGTGGTTGGTTTTTGATGTTTTGCTATGTTTGATTATCTGTCCTTCTGATTCACTTAGCAGTAAATAACATCTGAGAAAAAAGTTCTAGTGTTGCGGGAAATTTTGTTTGATAGCAAAATATCCAAAACAAATTGAGTTTTATACTGCGTTTAATGCTCTAAATCAAATGCGCATTTATTTTTATGGTGAATATTGGAACGATGAGAGCCAAAAATGTATGCGCCTCGGAAATTATGCGAGTTTGCAACAAAATAAAACAATATTAAAACAAATATATTCCTTAAATTAATCATGAATTTCCCGCATATTGATGGAATTCAAAAAGGCTATCTAAAAGAATGCCGAAATTGGTTTTCGATCTATTTATAAAATTATATGGTCATGTTTTTTGTCGCTTTAAAATCACAATGAAGCTAACATAAAATTATATATGTTTCCCACAGATGACGTTTTGTTTAGAGCACCTGTCTAAAACAAGAACTAGCAAGAATTTCGCGTGACGTACTTATTGGGTGATGTATTATAGTTAAACTACGCTAAACATCACCTCTTTTCCATCCATCACAATTTTTGTATTATCTTTAGGGTTAAGCACTACTTCGGCACCAAATGATTCTCTTTGCTGGTTAGCGGCCAAATTATCTGAAACTCGGCCAAAAGATGTACTTTTATACGAAAAATCTTTAAAAAAATTTGGTCAACAAAACCCCCCAAGACGAAGAGAATCATTTTGTGCCGAAGTAGTGCTTAACCCTTGATATTTTTGTATGGATCACGAGGTTTTCTAAAACACCCCCGAAAATGTGAAGTTATTTAGAAACGCCTACTAGAGTAGTTGTTTATGGTGACTTCCTCTTTACCGTTTAATGCATTTACTGGAAGCAAAACGGTTTTTAAATGCTTTTTCAACTGACCATAATAGGATAATATGAATGAGTCCTAAAATGGCACTTCAATGCAGAATTTACGACATCATAAAGTCGAAATAAATCGTTTGATAGGAGTAAAAAGAATTCAGATCGTCGTAAACAAGCTTTGTCAAGCATAAACCTTAAATATGAAATTTATTGGTACCTCTTGGTGCCATAATAAAACCAATTTGATTTCTAGTGGCTTTCATAAAACTTAAATAAAAAAAATAAAGCTGGATGGTTTTGACAATGTAACATGGAATATAAGTACCGATTTCTTACTTGAACTGATTTAAATCAACAGTAAAGATGCTATTAAAGCCGTTTACAAAGTGTAAAGGTAATTTCAGCTAGGAAAACAAGGATAATTTTAATAACGCTTGAGAGCCAATTTGGATTGATTAATATCAACAATAAGAAGCTGTTGGAGACACTCACAAAATGGGATAGTAGTTTACTTGCTCCAGGATAAAGTGGCACGGCGAGTTTGTGAACCATTCCTATGGATCACAAATAAATGTGATCCCCACCACCGGCCCACCACACTCGGTGAACCAACACATCTCACCAGCAAGCAGCTTTGTTGTTTTTCTTCTGTGCTGACTCAATCACTCCGCGTCGCCGAACAATGAATAACCGAAGCAATACGAAACGCGTCATGCCCGATAGCAAGATGCGCAATAAAGCATGTACACAACCGTTCACAAGTGATGCTCAAAGCAAACTCTTTTTTTCGTAGAATTTAAATTTTTACAACTTCTATTTTTACAAATTCTACACAATCTATGCTAATACATTTAAAATTACGATTGAGGGATTTGGTAAAAATAAAAGTCCGTAGATGCATTTCATGCCTTCTATTGATGTCCTAGCTCATCGATTTTCACCAGCCGGGGGAGACCCAATAATTTTATTCCAGTTAAGGTGGCGGATCTGTCCCTGCCTTGACCTACCCCGTTTTGTGGGATGCTTGGCAAAAGTGTCTATGTTTGCTTCAAAATACTCCCAAAACAAAGCCCTACGCTCAATTTCAAACTACTTCTATTCAATTTCATAACCTGCCGAGCTCTATCGGACCATCGATACTTTCTCTTCACATCTTTGGTTCTAGCAGAAACTGCTGTTCACTATTGGGATCCCATGATGTTGAAAAGATATTTCCAATTTCTCAATTCAATGACCATATCTCATATGTTCGGCAAAAACCAATGCAATGAAAAGGAGAAGGTATAATTGTATCGTACCATTTTTCGGGATGCTTTTTTTGTACGCAGCCAATATTAGATTTGATTAAAGTAGACCGTGTTAAAAAGCAAAATATGTGTGGTATTACGTAGTATTTTTTCCCGATCAGATTTTGAGAATCATACAGAGGAAGTTTATTGGTCAGTGTT
This sequence comes from Aedes koreicus, assembly GCA_024533555.2. NCBI lineage: Eukaryota > Metazoa > Arthropoda > Insecta > Diptera > Culicidae > Aedes > Aedes koreicus. Next base: position 284,948 of record JAHHFK020005709.1, on the reverse strand, counting down.
TTGTGAAATGAATAATAATTACATGTGGCGTATTATGTGTGGACGTATTTGTATTGTTTGTTAATCAGTATTTGCCGCATTCGATGATTTTTGTTTCAGTAGTTTAGATTCATCTAGGCGAAATTGATAAAAATATTTGTTTCACGTTTCCCCAGTTTGCTAATATTTTTCATTTTCAGCTCCGCACTTATGCATCTTCGTGAGTTTAAGCCCACCTAACCCACGCCATGTGGTGTTGATTTTGTTGCTGATTGTTGCTGAGTTCACAATTCTTATGACTTCTATCATTTTCATCATTTTACTATATATTTTTTGAATATTATTTATTTATTTATTTATTTATTTATATTTTTGAATGTCCAATCGTTATTTCAACTCTCACACTATGCATTTCTAATCTGTTCTTTATTATTTCCCATTCTATGACCCAAAACAATAAACGTTTATTTCCCTTTCTCTTTGCTTTATATACTATGTTAACACTTTGTTCTTAACCTCAGGTAACGCCTGTCGCGCATGTTTTACTGATCACATATGATGAAAAGTGTTTTATTATGATGACAAAAATGCTTCGACCTTTAATCTTCGGGTTTTTACTGAATTGCTGTCTTTATGAAGGTTAATGATTTATTATGTAAACTAGTGACCTGAAGATGGGTTTTTACAGAGATGATGATTCTGAGGATTTCTAACTGTTTATGATGTATAATTATCTTACAACTACACGGGTAGCTAATATGCTACAATATTAAGTAGTTTTCTGATCACATATAGTTTCAACCGTCGCTTCGCCCGTTACTTATTTTTAACTGGCTTTTAAGTCTTCAATTCTTTTTTTCAGTTGGATATTGAATGTTTAGTCCCTATTTTTACTGTCTTTACGTTTGTTTCTATTAAAACTATTTTTCAGGAAATCCTCGATGATGGTGCACCTCGTATCATATGTTTTCGTTTTGTCAACATTTCTGATCACCCGTAACGCTTGTCAAGCATATGCCAGAGATAACCCTCTGACTATTAACACTCCAATACCTGTGAAACATATGAGGGGTCGTAGAGTTCTCTGCATTTTTCTTAAGTTTGTGGTGGACTAACATTCCCTCCCACTCTCCTACAGTTGCAAGGGCATGGCCAGGGTTAACTTTGTCTACTGGATGCAGCATGTCTGGTATCTAAGGGTTCAAAATCATCCCCAGGTTTCTTACCGAATGACAACGGATCCGGATATGATTGTTCTCTTAACAGTAGATTTAGTCTTCACCACCTACGATACTGTGCAACTGTAAATGCTATGCTATGCTATTAGACAAGACCTTGCCAGAATGCGGAATACTACTCTCGATCGATATATCGATCGTTCTAAGAATAAATAGATTTTGTCGACTTTTTAACAAAAAAAAACGACATTTAGGGGTGAAAATTTGTATGACAATACATCAACCCGTATCCGAAAGCAAACCCACAAATTTGTTGCTCAGCGTAGCGTTTAGCCTCAGATATTCGATCCTTCACAGCGGGGGATCAGGGGCGGCACTATCTCTCATCGCGGGGTATGAGTGTGATAAGCCCCCAATAGTGAGAGTATGGAGGTAGCAGCTTCCGTTCAAACATAAGTCTCTATAATTCCATCCAGCCTGAAGAGCATTACTTCGAATGTCACTAACCCGAAGGAAATATTGAAAAATGAAATCATTATTTTTATTTCACATCGATAATTGCATCAATAATTTCGTGTTGCACTGACACATTCAATATTGTTGTCAATAATTTCCCTTCGTATTAGTATATATTGTTGCATGTATGTCCCATAAAAAAATGCGACAGTTTTCAATACTTATTTTTGGGTAGCTTTAAACATTATTTTTACTGTTTTAATGCGTGTGTGTAATCATCTGACTGTATACTCTGAGACGATGTAAACAAAACAGTGGTTCGCGAGTAACAAAGTTGAGAAAAATGTACGCAAAGGAGGTTGTGACTAGTTTGCTGCTCGCCCAAAAGCCCGTAAAACAAATTGCAACGATTGTGGGATGCCACCTGGCTACCGTTTACCGTATCCAACGTTCACTCCTTGATGGACCACGTCCACGGAAGCCGGGAAGTGGCCGTCCACGGTCCGCTCGCACACCGAAGGTCATCAGATCAGTGAGAGACAAAGTGAGGCGAAATCCTATCAGATCGATCCGGAAATTGGCTAAGGAAGCCGATATTTCAAAAACTACCATGCAACGGTTGGTCAAAGATGACTTGAAATGTTCGTCCAGGGCAAGAGTAAAGCGCCACCTTGTAACGGACCGAATCAAACAACTACGGCTGGAGCGCTCGAAACGTTTGGTGTCAGCATTAAAAAGAAGCATACCATCATCGTATTCTCCGATGAGAAAATGTTCACCATCGATCCCGTATCTAACACACGTACAGACAGGTTTATTTCGCCGAAGAAGATTGAGGATGTTCCAGAGAACGTGAAATTCAAGTTTACAACCAAACATCCGGCCGGAGTCATGGTTTTCGGGGCAGTTGCGTCCAATGGCTTGAAAATGCCTCCAGTATTTATCAAAGCTGGATTAAAAGTTAATACCGAGGTTTACATGAACATTTTGAAGGACCACGTTCTGCCATGGATGAAAGCCAACTTTGGAGCACACCAACACGTCATTTTCCAACAGGACGGAGCACCGTGTCATACCTCAAAAAGGACTCAAGCGTGGCTGAAGGAAAACATGGAATTTTGGCCAAAGGACATTTGGCCTCCTAGCAGCCCGGACTTGAATCCTTTGGATTACTCAATATGGGCATATGTTCAGGCTAAGGCCTGTGAACGTTCTCACCCCAGTGTTGGCGCCCTGAAAGCTTCCATTACCAAGGCATGGAACTCGATGACTGACTCATACATTGAGAAGGTATGCTCTCGATTCCGTCCCCGTTTGGAGAAGGTGATCGAGAAAAATGGTGGACATATTGAGTAATGTAATCATGAAAGGCTTAATAAACGATTCCCTAAATAAAATTATGATTTTTTTATCATTTTCTATGAAAAAAAAACTTATTTGAAATAAACAACCTTTCTGAGGTATGAATTGCGCATTTCCCCCCTTTCACGATGCAGAATTTCTTTTTATTCACAATCACTTCCACTAATTAGCTGTAGAGCCAAAGATATTCACGACTGCATCCATGTAATTATGATTGATGGTGCAATGATGTCAAATATCCTGTCCCAATTAAGGATGGAGACCTTGTGGATCACCTTGTTGATGAGCAAACTACCGCGACCTGATCCCGATAGTTTGGAGTCATATCGTGAGAATACTGTAATATGTCTATGGTGTAAAGTCTAATACCTTTCACAGCTAAGGAGTAACGGTCAAGAACGTTTTTTCAAACTTGTACAACATCAAGATCTGAACCCTTTCGCAAATATGTGACATCATCATTGTGTGAATAATGCTCGATATTTTTCCAGAGTACATGTCAAACAGTTCAGTTTCAAACATGTTTGACAAAAACGACATTCTGTAGAATGAATTCTTCCAATTTTGTTTTCAAGGTCCCAAGTAACAATTTAAGTTTTATTCCAGCCGTATAGCATCCTCCCGGCTTTGTTGATAAAACTACATTCAAAACTGTTTTGTCTACCAACACCTCCTCTATGCTTCTTTAAAGCCAAAATTTGTACAAAGTGGCCCACTCTATAGACGGTTGTGAAAACAAGTTAATAAAACCTCTATAAGACCATAAAGATTTTGAAAATATTCTAGTGATAGATGCTATGACCACTTGAGAACCTTCATAAAACCTTTTGGCTGCCATGGAAACCAGCATGCGGCCAAATGGCCACAGCTGCCAAACTTAACTGTGATATCGTAGTTGGTTTTTGTTGCTCTGCTTTGTTCGATTCTCTGCTCTTCTGATTCATTTAGCAGTAAATAATATCTAAGAGAAAAGTTCTAGTGCTGCGGGAAATTTTGTTTAATAGCAAAATATCCAAAACAAATTAGTTTTTTAAAGCGTATTATGCTCAAATAATATGCGCATTTAATTTTATGGTGAATATTGGCACGATAAGATCCGGAAATTAATGCGCCTCGGAAATTATGCGAGTTTACAATAACAAACACAAAATTAAAACAAATATATTCGATAAATTAATCATGAATTTCTTGAAAATTGCTGGAATTCAATAAGGTTATCTAAAAAAATGCAGAAATTGGTCTCCGTTCTACAGTTTATTTGCATTACATTTAGAATTTGGTGCATTTATTTTTCCATATTTCAATTATTTCGTATATTTCAATATGGCGATTGGAAAAAAAACACAATTCTGCCATAAAGCCAAGTTATCTTCGCAATGACTACTTTAAAACTATTTGGTCATTTGGTGACTTTTTTCAATGCCATTTTGCCGTTCAATGCCTTTACTGGAGGCAAAATGGTTTTAAAATGCTCTTTCAACTGACCATAATAAGATAATATGAATGAGTCCTAAAACGGCATTTCAAAACAGCATTTTATGAGTTCATAAAGTCGAAATAAAACCTTTGATAGGAGTAAAAGGAATTTGAGAAAACGAGGTTTTAAGATCGTTTTAAACAAGCTGTGTAGGTTCTCATAAACCTGACTAAAATATGAAACCTATTGGCAGCTCTTGGTGTCATAATAAAACCAAATTGATTTGTAGTGGCTTTGATAAAACCTTAATAAAACTTAATAAAGCAGGATGGTTTTGGCAATGTTACTTGGGTAGGAAATAATTCCAGGGGGGGAGGTTCACTTCTCTTTTTAAGTGACCAATTAACATTCTACTATCTTTATTTTTATTCCCATCACATCTCCTCTATTTGGTTTTCAGCACCTTCGCGTTTATCCAGCAATTTTACGGGCCGATCAAAATCATCAGCAGGATCTGCGGTTTTGATGCCTGTCTCAATGAATATTTAGGGCATTTTACCGGAAGCCGTTATCACGGCTAGAGAAACCTTTCGGCAAAAGCTAAGAATCGTTTTGGTGGTATTGCTCCACAGTGGAAATTTTCTCATCGGCTAATAAAATTGAACAATGGCGCCCATTACCGAACTCATTCAACAAAATCTTTGCTCTCCGGTACCGATAGTCTTTCATCATGTAATTTAGGTAGTGGTTTTTTGAAAATTTATATCTTCATGAAGAATAGATCGTACTGATTTGAGGTCGACTTTCAACGATTTCACCATTTTTCGGATTGACCGTCTAGAATTTCGATTAACCTTTTGACGAAGCTTTGTTTCTGAGGGGTCCTCGCAGTTATTTTTCTGCCTTTTCCTGAACGATCCTTCAAATTTCCAAGTATCGTTTTATACCATCTCGAGTTGTTTGTAATGGCATTTTCAATGTCCTAGCAATAAATACCAGAGGGTTTCCTTGCTTATACTGCTCAATCACCACAATTCGTCACTAGTTTGGCTTCGTTGTGGCACTTTGTGTTAATGAATTAAAATGAAACTTTGTGTATTTGTTTGTAATGAACCAAGGTGCTCATTTCAGCATCTGTCAAATTTGAACTGAGAGAAAAAAAAAACACGGATAATATTTCCTTTCCCTCTAGACTGAACCCTTTTTTCTTCTCCATTGATTTTAAATATTAACAAAAAAAAAACACAAATCTCTGAATATATACCCACATGACCACTCTACTGGACTCAAAGTTGACTCGTTTTGACTCAATCTCGTCGAAAGTAGATTTTGAGTAAGTAGATTCTAACAGCACCACCACTTACAGTGGATTTTTTTTACTGCACCTATGGACGGCCATCGTTCCGCAAACTTGACTGGACAATGCCAAATTTAAGTGCGACGTAACTACGACATAACTACGCCCGGTTGGTGATTCAAGTCGCAAACCAATTGAGAACAAGCCATATCTGTTTGATACCCTTCCCATATAAATCAACAAAAAGAGCAATCAACAATCACCTAACAACAGCAATCCTTACAAAAAGTTAGCAGACAATGAACTTGCACAGAAGAGAACCTCATCATCTCCCATCATCGTAAAGATGATCACATTTACACAATGTTCAACAACGATTGACAGTCACGATACATCCAGAGGGTGTGGGCTACATCAAAATGATTAATGACACTGTTCCTAGCCTTTCCCCATAGCTGGATGGTGAGCAGTACCTACATACTGACAGAGTTTGCCTGTAGGCAATGAGGCTCCAGCAGCCATACTGCCCCCCTCTCCCATGAACGCTAATGGTGTGAATGGCGTGTAAGTGTTGACACACCCCACCTTTCCTTTTTTGGGCCATACAATGGTAGTGAAAACGAGCGGCCGTTTATTCAATTAATTTGTTCTCGCTATCGCAGGACATCATCTGTTAGATACTTACAGGCGGAGAAAGCAATGCGAAAGCAAATATTTTCATTGTGATGTCTCTGTGGTTGAAATCTGAAGAGACAAATTGAAAAATCGAATCGACCACCGAATCACCAAAAAAAAAAAAACGAGAAAAATAAACGACCAATTTCCGCTTTTCTTGGTCTGTGAGACAGGTGACGATTTGCCCGTGGTTGGTAGTAATATTCTTTTTCCGTCGAACACTCGAAACGTGGTTCAGACATGCGGATATAGCAGCTACTTGCCACTACCATCGATTGCGAGGCACGTGCTCCCACTTCGAGAGCAGTCCGTAGACAAACAAAATGAAACAGAAGCCTCTCAGTGGAATGTTTAGTCTTTGTCGTCTTGAAACCGCTTCGGTTTGATGCGCATTTCAAAACCCTTGAACGATGGTGCTAACCTATGCAAACGATGTAGATCGCATTGGCTTTGTTGTTTTAAATGCGGATTTCCAAGATGCGGCGAGTGATGTGATTTATTTTCAGTGGTGTTCCGATATTTACATATGAATGTACATGAGTTTGTTGACAGGCTTCGGTTTGTTTACGTTTAATTTCATAAGATGCACAGCAAGTCCATCGCGTACTACAGTTTGTTTTTCTGAGAGGAAATCAATTTGAATTAATTCGTTGGCACGCTCTATGCTAAATCAATTTATGCTATCAGGTTGATACAAATTGTACAAGTTATTCATTATCGAATATTTCTACCAAACTCTTTGCAATTTGAATTTTAGATATTGAAAATAATTTGGAGAATGAGTGGATTCGATAGATATTTGGATGGATATTTCAATTAATTTGATCCTTCCATGAATTGAGATGTGATGAGGCAGAGAAAAAGTAAGCCGGAATTAAATTCATCATCTTGAAAGTCGTCGAAAAGCTCCAAGTATCCTGCTAAGTGTGAGCTTTAAAAAAAAAAATTTATGAACAAAATTACGAGTTGCACCGAAAGATTGTCTATAGTTTTAAAGGTTGGTTGTTTGATGATTCTCGAAAACATAAAATAATCGCTTATAACGAAAGAAATGGTGGTATAGACACATTTATAATTGTGTAGCGCGAGTTCACCGTCTTCTCGTTACTATTTTATTAATTGTTTTATTTTATACGTGTTACCAGAATCCTGAGGAACTCAGGGTGTGGGGTTGAGGGTGTGATTCCCTCGACACCTAAAAAGATTCGCGTGCCTCTAGTCTAGGGCCACCTCGGGACTACCTTCCGGTATTACTTGGAGGAAGGGCTATTGTGCTTTGAGTACCCACTTTGTCTAACTACCTAAGACTTTAGTAGCTAGCTAATGCCTTCTGACCTGCTTCTTGCGCAATCTGTCTTGGAGCTCTAGGTCCGTCTGCGCTCACAGCGTTCAAAATTTCCCAGTCAAAATCCTGGTCTACGAAAGAGATGAAGTACAAACGTGGATGGAAATCACTGCGGGAGTTCCGCAAGGCTATATCCTAGGCCTAGGGTGGAGATAGTTGGCTATGCCGACGACATAGTCCTAACGGTTACTGGAGAAACACTAGAAGAGGTCGAAATGCTAGCAACTGAAGCGAAATGGACAGTGGAAGACTGGATGCGTGGGGCTAAACTTCAGATCGCCCATCATAAGACGGAATTGGTGCTTATCAGTAGCTGTAAAACAGTTCAGCAGATACAGCCTATCAATGGTCAGAGAAAGTTCAGTGAACTCAAAGCGTGCGCTGAGGTATCTTGGCTAGATGGTCGACGACCGGTTGAACTTCACCAGTCAGGTTGATTATGTCTGTGAGAAGGCATCGAAGGTAATCGGGGCAATTGCGAAAATAATGCCGAACAATAGCGGACCAAGGAGCAGCAAGCGACGTCTTCTGGCGAACGTCTCGACGTCAACACTTAGATACGGAGCTGCGTCATGGATGACAGCGCTCAGAACCCAAAGAAACCGTGCTTTGCTTGGCAAAACACAGAGACTACTGGCCATGCGAGTTGCAAGCGCATACAGGACAATTTCGTCTGAAGCAGTCTGCGTCATAGCTGGAATGATCCCCATATTTATCGGACTAGAAGAATAGACAGCATGCTGTATCGTCCCCGGTTAGTCCGGCACTAGTTTTCCTTTTACTACCGCGATTGGATGTCATCATTTCTTCCGAAATAAAACGTGAAGATTGACAATACTACCCAGCCGACCTGACGGGTTGGTGGTCAGAATCGGACTCTTTTATTAAAACCATACTTAAACTTAAACCTAAAAATTTAACAACGCCCTCTCTTTCTCTATCTATCCTCAAACATTCTCAACTTACGTTCAACTGGCGTAAAAACCATAAGTGTTATGCAATACTAAGTCACCGCGTTTCATACGCAAAACGGTTTTTTGTCAACAAATTCACTCAGGTGTTTAAGGCAGCTGGTGTGTTAGTGAACATGAAAATGTTTTAAACATGGCGAGTAGAGAACTCTTCCTTGATTACAACTCTAGGTGACAAATCAACCAGAGGCGTGTAAAATTAGGGGCCATTGTGGCAATTCGTGATGCTACATGCAACGTAGTACGAGAGGCATCCGTAAGACTATAAGAACAGAAACGATGACCAAGTGGCAGCACGAGTGAGACATCTCGGAGAATGGCAGATGGACCTATCGATAAATCTCGAATGTTATCATATAGACGAGCAGAAAACACGGGGAGATTAACTTCTATCTGGCGCAATTCATGTCAAGTCCGGAAATACCTGCACAGGGTCGGACACGCCGGGTCTCCCTGCTGTCCGGAATGCAATGATATGGAGGAAACGCCACAATATGTATTTGACTGCCTACGTTTCGAAGTAGTCCGTAGTGGAATGGTCACCGTTAGTGGAATAGACACTAGTCCGGACAACATAGTCCAAAGAATGTGCCACGACGGAAACACGTGGAACGCGGTCAATTGAGCGATAGTGCAGATCATGCTTGATCTACAACAAAAGTGGCGAGATGATCAAAAAGTGAGAAATAACAAGTGATCACAAAACTGAACGAAATGGAATCGAAACGCTAACAGGAAAACTTCCGGAGTCCAGCGCTGGGGATCAGCTGAGTTGATGGTGTGAACACGTGTTCGAAAAAGAGACAGACTGTAAGGGAGAGCACGTTATGACAGTTGGCTACTTCTCCCGCGTATTTTCCCGCGGAGGACAAGGACTCAAAGAACAAGGATGGGTTTTTTTAGTGGTTCAGGTTGTTACCCATCCCCTATATCCTGACGGACCTGCTCAGGAATCTAAAAATGAACAGATTATTTAGCCTCCTAGTATAAAAAAATCTCCCATCTTTGCACATCCTCAAAACAAGATTACCCGGAGTTATGCCTCAACTGCTCACGGCCATTATTGCCGGCTTCCTATGCGTCCGCGCACCCAAGACACGCATTGGACTCGGCGTTGCCGTACTTTCGCAGGTACTGTCTAAAGCAACCATGGCCTGACAGGATTTGCACCAAATTCAACTTTACTTCACCTTTCGTATCCGAATAGCTCTGGAATTAGTCGATGGGTCCACCGACCCTTTTTGGAGTTAAGAAAGTCATTAACACGAGGTTGCACAGACTTAATTATTGAACATAGAGCGAATTAGAACGAACAAATTAACCATTGGACCAGTATGGACATTTTCGTTTTGCGAAAAGTTCCATAGGCTGTAGCTAGAATCAAACACTCACTTCATGGTAATCGAGTTGCTCCATTTGCGTTGTCATTTGACTATAGATGTAACTCAAGTGATCTCCGTATTTCTTGGGGAACGTTGGCCGAAACACTTTACAGCCTCTGCTAACTGCGTCGCGTGACACAGTGTGGTACGCGCTGGCCACTCTCAGGCACATTAGCCTTTGCATACTATCCAGCTCACCAGTAGCTTTCATTACTTAACGTGGTGACCAACGCTGGCCCGCCATACCTGAGTATGGACAGGGAAACACTAACTAGGAGCTTCCGCTTGCTCTCTTATACCGCCGAGCTATTGGAAATCAGGCGGTCCCTCCGTATCAAACAAACATATCGGTCTTACGCTGGTATATAACCTGCTGGCTTCCCTGTATTTAGCAGCAATACGAGATTCTGTTGCATCCAGGCATCTGGGAAGACGCCCTCGTCCAGACATCTTCGCATTACTACTCTGAACATTCCGGGAGCCAGCAAAGTAAATGTCCTGATAGTCACGTTCGGAATACTATCAAGCCCAGGCGTCTTATCCACCTTGAATGACTTTGCTGTCACAATGAGTTTATCATTTGTAACCGTTGACTCGCCCCTGGTGGTCATTGCTCACGTTATTGTGAATCTTCGGTGTATCTTTTTAGCACAATTTGGTCATAATTAGTTGTAGTAACTTGATTATGACTTAGCAAGTCGTATCTATGTTATCTCAATCAAATGGCAACAAGTGTTCTACTAGGGCATGGGCTCTACAAGACCCTAAGGTCAGGTAGACTTCATCGCGTCCTAAGTAAACCATGTAAAGACGCTGATAAAACCGGTAGTTCATTGTGGGAACGAAACTTGAGTTTGACTGCAAGCTTATTCAATCCACACGGAAACAAAACCGTTCCCAATAAACGAAAAACGGACCGTGAACAAGTTCATATTTTCAAGATTTTTACCTAAAAACGTGAACTTTTTGTCGATTACGTAATTCAGTTCAGCGTTTGAATTTCGTTTAAAGATTCGGGTACGTATATTTTCCGTGTAATAAATTCACTAAAAAAGACTTACGTCTGTTGATAAAGAAACAACTGTAGACCTGCGGTGACAGAATTCGCTTCTCGGTCCAGTCTAGTCCGGGTTGGCAATTCTTCAACCCCTCTGGGTATAGATTGTGATTGAGCTTGCTACATAATTAGAACAATGGGTCATACAAAACCTCTCAATTAATACCGAACTAAGTTTAGAGCCGACAATAAGCCTGGAAATACCAGCAGGGCAGAAAGTTGTGTGTTACCTGCGAAGCTAACTTTTCCAGGCAAAGTAGATCACAACTAGCACCAACTAAATAAATAATATGTATTTAACAACCTTAGTTCAATCTTTTTTTTTTTTCGTTTATTTGTTCAATGAACCTATAAACTTCAATAATCAAAATTCCAAAAACCAAAAGCAAATTAATTACAAACTCAATATGTCAATACAAATTGTTCTATCATGCACGCCTTGTGTGAAGTGTGCGATAAACAAAACACATTTATTAAATTAACAATTTTGTTGATGTTTGTTTTCCGCCTTTACTTGGCACAAGCAGCAACAATAATCGATAAAGCTTCGGGGCATTCATCGGAACGCGCTAAAAAAAGGCCAACCAAAAACACCGGAATGGAAAGCTTTTTTATGAGATTCTTGTGTGTTTAATTTACAAAATGAAACGCTTTCCGGTGTGATTTATGATTTGTTATAAATTCCAAAATACTCAGAATGTGTGCAGCAGCAATAAAGGAAGAGTGTCTATATTTTACCGTCAGTTTTTTTTTTCGCTTACTGGTTGACTGTCTGGTTTGAGCCCAATGCAAAACCATGGAAGCATCGTTTGTATCACGTGCCACTGATCCGCGGAATTTGAGTTGAAGAAAAAATCCATAATATTGCCAAAATATGCATACGCATAGAATGATTCAAAATTTTCGTCACAAACAAAAGTTAGTCCCGGGATAAACTCCAAAGGCAGAGGCGACGATACTACTTCTGGCTATAAGTTAAAACAACCGCAGTTCCATCTGTTTGCAAAAAGCAGACACTAAAACGGCTGGAAGATGCATGCAAACATAAAAAAATTAATGAAAAATTCATCTGTTGTTGGCTAAGCTTTTTCGCGGATCCTTCTAAATCTCACCACACTTCTGTGGCTGCAGAGAAATTCTTTCTGCTTTGTTTTATTTGCGGGTTTTATTTATTACCTTACATTTTTCAAGCTCACACCAAGTTATACTGAAAAAAAAAACTCAAGGAAAAAAACGCCCTGAGCAGTTCTAGCGTGATATTACGGCTCATTCTCGAGAAGATTCCTTCAGTCCGCTAGCCCAGAAGGACTTTCATCTCAGAGGTAGAGGTTGTGTGATTTGCATTGGTAACAGTTTATTGCGCAGCATGAAATATGGTCTTGGATTACTGGTAATCTATTTCTCACCAAGATAAACACTTGAATATATTGTCAGCTACTTTGTGGGCAAGCTCAGGCACACTACATTTATGGATGAAATATGGAATCAAGCTCTTCGTTAACATACAGGAATGGCGCACCACTTAATGTGTTATGTTGGCTGGACACAAATTACGACGGAAACAAGCAGGTAGTGGTGTATTTCTACACTAGTTGAAATTCATTATATGATAATATTAATTTCTCATTTATGATTATAATACTATAATCTTAATAGTGATTTAAAAATTCTTGTTCTATTAAACAAGCAACAACATGCCTCAAATCTCCACAACGTTTAACCGTGTCCCAAAATTGAGTTTTATTGCTGTTTTGATGAGTATGTATTTTAGATAACTTAAATTTCAAAAGCATTTAATTCTAAATGTTAAAGTATTTTTCAATACGCATACTATTTCTTAGAAAGCATGAACGCAATATCGTAAAGAGGAGCACCAAAATACGAAGGTAATAACAAAACAAACGGAAATCATACAATTATGACAGGTGATATCACATCACATCGAAGCACTTTGCTCCGTGTATTTTGTGTTAAGCTATTCGAAAAATACTGCAAATTACATCGTATTTTTGGCAATGATTAGGATAATCAGTGGTTATTAAAGCTTGATCAAGTCTAACAGAGAGGAGAGCCCATTGCTGCTCGGACCTCGTTTCCGTACTGCAATGGGTGGTAGTACATATCATACATCATATATTATGTGGTTCGAAATCAACAATATCCTCTTTTGAAATTGATGCGTGGAAACATTTTCGATCGATTGGTTTAACAATTTTGAAAATCTTTGGAGAAACGATTTTTTTTTTCATTAGGCGAATTATACAATTGAGAGACTCTCTCTCTATGCATTTTCTCTTGTACCAATAGCTAAATCATTTTCACATTTTTCGTTTAGCTGTTTGCCCAAATATGTTAGCCAGCACTCTTATCTTGCGATCTGTGTAAAAAAATCAATCCATAGTTTTATAATGGCACTGTAATTAATGAAAGAGAACAATGCAAGATATCTTCTCCCTCAATTGTAGATCCGCCCTAATGAATAAAAAACGCGGTTTTCCCCCTCTAATGAGATGGTACATCCCGTTTGGCGCATCTTAGGGAATGGAAGCTGAAATTTAGGAAGAAGTTTTTGAGTATGGTGCATTACGATGTTTTCGTTGTAGATCAAATGTGATCTAAATTCAAAACGATGGTTTTTCATGATTTTTTAAACCTTTTCCAATTTGATCCCATGACGACACCGGGGGTAAAACGCCTGTTTCATTGCTCAATACGAACCCCAAAATTGAGGTAAGACGCACCACAACACTGGGATATGATGCACCACAATATTAGGATAGCATGCACTGCTTGTAAAAGGTAAAAACACAGCTCTAAAAACTCACTCATTAGAGTTGTGAAGTGAGGACGTTGCTACACATCGCTACATCCTTTTAGCTCTGTTTGGTAATCAAGCAGCCAATGGGTATAGAATAAAGATAGCAAAACGTTGTGTTGAAAACTCCTCATTATATACACGGTTATATAAAAGTACCCAACGAAGCAGTTAAGTGTGGGAAGTCAACGTTGGGTATAATTATGTTTACCTACCATTGGGTTCAAATTACTTACTTATGGGTAGACTTTTATCAGATGTAAGTTATTTATACCCAACGTTAGGTTAACATGATTTTACTCAATGTTGGGTTCCCACACTTAGCCATTCTACTGGGTATTTTTTTCTAAGCGTGTAGACATACATAACGCCATGGTGCGGTCTGCCCCAGTATTAGTTTTGCATAGATTTGTCTAAATATTTTGAAAATACGTGGAATTATAGTGAAGTTTCGATACTATCATGAAGTTTTGTTATGTGCGATACATGTGAAGTGAATCTATTATAAACCATAGATATTAACGCATGGTAAAAGCTTTTTTTTTACACTCTTTATTTATTCCAAATTTTACATTATTTTACATTCATATATTAACCTAGGTGATCCTGCTAAGTAATTAACATTTCAACCTTATATGCTATCATTTATATCTAATTGTGTTAATATTATTTTTACCTTGTCTATTCTTTTTTTAACAGGGTTCTTTTTGCCTGCGTGTAAGAATAATTATTGATTTCTTAAAACTAGTTCTTATCTATAGAGAGAATTGATCATTGCAATTGAAGCCTGCAATGATTTTTGTCTAAAATTATGAATTATATTGTTGGACATTTCTTCTAGAGTCTCAACGTTTGCAATTCTATGTAATTCAATAGTACTGAACCAGGGTGGCAGCTTCAAAATCATTTTCAGAACTTTGTTCTGAATCCTTTGAAGTGCTTTTTTCCTAGTAGCACAACAACTAGACCATATTGGCACAGCATAAAGCATGGCCGGTCTAAAAATTTGTTTGAATATTAGAAGTTTGTTCTTTAAACAAAGTTTGGATTTTCTGTTTATAAGAGGATATAAACATTTTATATATTTATTACATTTGGCTTGAATGCCCTCAATGTGATCTTTAAAAGTTAATTTTTGATCAAGTATCAGTCCAAGATATTTTACTTGATTTGACCAAGAAATTGGAACTCCGTTCATAGTGACCATATGACTATTACTTGGTTTCAAAAATGCAGCTCTAGGCTTGTGTGGGAATATTATAAGTTGAGTTTTGGAAGCATTAGGAGAAATCTTCCATTTTTGAAAATAATCTGTAAAAATGTCCAAGCTTTTTTGTAGCCTCCTGGATATAACACGAAGTCTTTTTCCTTTAGCGGAAAGGAAAAGTCTTTGTGTTATGGTAAAAGCTTATTTTAATAACACTATTAGTTACATGTGGGGTACAGTTATGACAATTTCTTCAATTTTGATCATATTTTGGTGTTTTTAGTGTCCTACTGTACTACAAAATTATGAGTTATGCTGTTTTATGTAAAAATTGATAAAGTTTTGAAGATTTGAGCATATTTATTGAGTGGGTCATTCTACCCCACCAGTGCATTTTGTACTGTTCTCCCCAAACACCTCACAAAAATATTTCGTTAGCTTTGTTCGGGAACGCTTGCTTTTATTCTATTATGTGCTCAAAGAAGAAGAATGCATGCGACTCAAAGTAGGCGAATACCAGTAATTTTGTTTTCACTTTGTAATCCTTGTAAACCAGTACACTGGATGTCCTACCTCCCTGGGTCCTCCCTTAGCTCCGTCGGTTAAGGCGCAGCTACAAAGCAATACCATGCTGGAGGCGACTGGGTTTTTTTAGGAATTTTTTGTTAAGGAAAATTGTTCGACTCCCACATAGTGTTTGATTGTACTTGCCACACAAACATACTCATGCAAAAATTGTACCTGTCATTGAAAGCTCTCAATTAATAACTGTGGAAGTTCATTTAGAACACTTCCATACCCATCTTAGCCCTCACCCCCTAATATTATATTTAAATTTTACCTTGATCATTTTTATGTTAAGTTTTAGTACTTAAATTTTTGTAATTTCCGTTAGCATTAATTTATCAAAAAAAATCAGTGGGGTTGTGTATAACACACGACCGGTTGACGTAGACTACGTTAAACCATTTGATTAGTTTCTTTAGTTTCGTAGCGGAAATTGCAAGGTAGGTGCTGTCTCCGAGAATCGGTACATGATCGTTTCAGACGGTTTTCTGTTTGTTCGATTTGACCGCGCTTCCGAAATTTGAGCATACGGTTGACATCAAATTGATTAGGCATCGTTCTTATTCTCACTTTTAGTTTCTCAAAACTTATTTCTTACTAGAAGTAAAACTATTATCCAACGCGAATCGTTAACGCAACATAATAACTATTCATAACTGTACTAATTGGAATGTGCAAAGAATTTTACTTCTGAATATCATGTTCGAGAATTAAAACGCTGTCCGTAATAGGGAGTTTCTTGATACTTGCAGGAACGCAACATTCTTTACAATTTTCCAACACCAATTGATAAATATTTAAGCGAAATATATTCATCTTTTATTTGTAAAATTTTTAATACTTGAGTAAAAAAAATAACAATCGTAGAAACATCTAGATTAACGCAAAAATCTCAGCTCAAAATTAAATCAATCAAGTAACGATCGAATTATTATCGACCGGTGCTTAAATTTTTCCAGACGGCAGCCATTTGTAAATTGTGCACAATGCTCAAGGTATGCAACGAAAAGAAAACTAAAATTGTTAAGGCCACCGTGTCAGCCATTTGGTAAGTTGTTAAATAAATTCTAATTAAACTAACTCTCAAAATTGGATTGTTCGTACTGAAAAGGACGGATTTGAAATATTCCGCATTAGAATTGAAACCTTCTCGGTCTTTTCACGAAGCAGGTTACTTCTGCCATGCACGTTGTGCTATAGATAAAGATGGCTACCGAAAATATCACACACACTCAGGCACCTTATTTTGCTCCTCGTGGTGGCGCCCACCGGCTGGCAACAAATCATCACCGGCTTGGGCAACCGACTGCCTAACACACCACTGCATATTTAGTGGCTGCCTAACAACGGTTGCCTAGCCAAGGGCTTGCTACAACAGCCTGTAGAGCAATCAGCCTCTCCACTGGTTGGTCGCCACTGCACCTTCTATGGTACGTGCCATCACCACCGGCCAAATCCACATTGGCGCTTTGCCGCTCCGCATTAGAGGCTTCGTGCCATCGAGGTTCCCTCCAAAGTTTATGCCATCGTCAGCTGCTGGTCCTCGATGGTTCGTTGGTCTGCCTAGCTCCAGTACTGCGGCATTAATGAGAAAAAATTTTTTTTTTTATTTTTTTTTTATTTTTTTTAACGTAGGACTACGTTTCTCTTTTCTATACCGTCATGTCATTTCAAAATTTTGAAAAATGAGAGCGTTACGCAAAAGTGAAAGGTTTTTGAACGCTAATAACTCTCGTTTGACTGAATAGAATGACTACATTAATACATCATTTGATCAGAAAAACAAATATTTTGTATTAAAACTTCAATTAAGTGCTGTTAGTATAAGTAGTTCAATGTTTTACTTAAAAATTAACTACTTCTGCTCCCATACAAATTGCGGTGGCAATGGGTCGTAAAAATCGATAATGCGAGGGTGGTATCCCATCAAACATCGGTGTTGAATTAGAGCTTGTTCAAACAAATTTGGAGAAGCTATTCAGCTATTCTAGAAGAAACAGCTGAATAGCTTCTCCAAATTTGCTTGAACAAACTCTAATTCAACACCGATGTTTGTTGGGATCCGCTTCCGGAGCCTTACCGGAGCCGGGCACCTCCCACCGGAAAACGATGTTTAAGACAACTACTAGAATCATTCCAAGTATCTTGCCGTCGGCCATGCACAGCGATGAGGAGTTTAATAAACTACTTTCCGTATTGAATACAGCACATGATGGTGTCCTGCTGGCCAAATAAACCGAAAATATAAATTAATTTCTAACGTGTATCATAACCATCGTCCTATTCAGAACGACCAATTAAAATTTACAATGAAAGAGTTTGTGTTTAATTGACATGTTCGTGATTTATCGTAAACAACCTCTGCATATTATCAAAAATAGTTCATTTTGGATTGTTTGAGGCATTCAGTCCAGAGTGGTAAATTCGACAGAGATTTTTCCTTAAACCCGAACTGATTTTTTTTTATTAAACTGAACTGAAAGAGCAATGGCTCGTTTTGTAGAAAACTTCATAAGAAAGGAAAGGGCAAAGCAAATTCATAAAAATATTCTAATATTTACGAATCATATGTATTATGATATGAAGAAACTAGATGATAGAATTAATACTATACATCAACGCGGTCCTACGTGAACCTCGCGGTTAGATCCCTGATATAACCCACCTCTTTTTTTTTTTGGACTTTAATCTTTTGGTCATTCGTCCCAAATGAGTAAAATTGCGAAGGTGTACCCATTTTATGTCGTTCAATGCTGCATATGAGACCTCCCTTGCTTACATTTGAAATCTGTGATAGGAACGTACTGTGCATTTAGTAAAATTAGGCTCCAAAACAAAATTATAAGACATCAACTTTAATTTGCCCCATTTTCAATATTTTAAAATTTTTGACGGATATTTTTTGATAATTGATTTAATACGCGGGAAAATTTCCAACTGATTGATGGACACTGATTGAAAATCTATCGAGCAATTATTATGTAATAAGCGTTTAATTTGTAACGATATTTCGTGACGGTCGCTAACTTTTAGATTTTCAATTTTCACCTTACCCTTGCCATAAGACGTTTCAATTTTTCATGACAGCAGCCATTTGTAAATTGTGCACAATGCTCAAGGTATGCAAGGAAGAGAAAATTAAAATTGGTTTAGCCACCGCTGTTTGCCAATTGGTTTCAATTGCTCGTGACGGCAGCCATTTATAAATTATGCACAAAGCTCAAGGTATGCAACGTAGAGAAATACCCAATTGTTTTAGCCACCGTTTCCTGCCAATAGGTAAGATAAATTCAAATTAAACAAACTCTCTCAGATTTCGATTGGTCGTCCTGAAAAGGACGGATTTGAATCAGTCCTTCTCGGTCTTTTCACGAAGCAGGTTATTTCTGCCGTGCACGTTGCGCTTCCGATAAAGATGGCTACCAAGAAGATCATACACTCAAGCACGTTATTTTGCTTCTGGTGATGGTGCCCACCGGCTGGCTACAAATCATCACCGCAACCGACTGCCTAGCACACCACTGCATATACAATGACTGCCTAGCAACGGTTGCCTAGCCAAGGGCTTGCTAGCAACAGTCTCAGAGCAATCAACTAGCTCATCACTGGTTGGTCGCCACTGCACCTTCTGAGGCATCCCGAGCAGAAGCGAATAACTTGATAACTGGCCTTGGTATTTATGAGCTCAGATTAAGAGGTAAAATACCTGAGGATAATACCATCAAATTGTTCCCACAATGTCATGCGAATACCGAATTGAGGTAAGACAATACCAAAATAATACCTCTAAGGTGACCAGATACTTACCCAGGTATCCGGAATATCAAGTTTAGTTATTCTAGAGACATTTTGCTTGCAATTCTTAGGTATTTTGCTTAGGTATTTTACCTCTTAATCTGAGCTCAGTTATCAAGATCAAAATTAGGTATTCATATGCTTTTGTGTTCTGCTCGGGATGTTCTACCACCTGCTACGTTGGCGCCATGCCGCTCCGCACTGCAGGTTTCATGCCATCGGGGTTCCTCCATCGCCAGCTGCTGATCCTTAATGGTTCCATGATCTGCGCAGCTCCAGTACTGCGACACTAAAAACTAAAATTGCGAAGATGTACGCGTTTTATATCGTTCACTGCTGCATATGAGCCCTCCCTTGCTTAAATTTGAAATCTGTGATAGTAAAGTAAAGTGAATTTAGTAAATTTACTCTGAAAAATCGGCATTATAAGACACCACCCTATGTTTTGGTTATTTTCAAAAGCTTAAAATTGTTTACGAATAATTTTTGATAATTGAATTGATACGCGGGAAAATTCGATTATGTAAACATCTTGGAAATTTATTGAGCATTTATTAAGTTATTAGCGCTTAATTTGTAACGATATTTCGTGACCGTCGCTTATTTTTAGATTTTTAATTGACACCCTACCCTTGCCGTAAGTCTACGTCAAAATGTTAATCATTCTGGTTCATACATTCCAACCTTAGCGCTGTAAAAAGCTACCTATATTGGGTCTATATCGAACGGCCTTCTTCATCCTCTACATGTTATGATTGAAGATATTTCATTCGATCTCGGTGAAATTTTATTAGTTACACGTGGCATCCCTTATTGGAACAACACACTTTAAATTGCCACATCTAACTTCCACCATTTAGGATTTAACCTTAATCACACACAGCGTGTCTGTTTTGAACCTTCCTTCAATTTGCATTCGGGTTATGTGAGGGCAGCTCACTAATCTATTTGCAGTACGTGATGCATATAGTGCACCCCAATTCCACCATAGAGGATCTAAGTAAAACTTCCTGGCGAACGATTTCAACCAGAACCGAATATCATGCTTCAGGTATTTCATAATCACTTTCTTCTACCATCACCTTCTGGAATACTGGATGCTTTCGAACAGAAAGTGATCCATACTCCAAGTTTTTCATCAACCACAGGAAGCTTTTATGAATAATAGCGGCAAAAGTTCTGCTCACCATAATTCACCAAACAGATTAAAACTTCCGTTTGCAGTGTTCGTATATGAAGGAGAAGATATAAATCATTTCACATTACACCGCACCAGCATACAAATTGCGCTGTGTGTATCTCTGTCGCGTCTCTTCTCTTGGCCACAGTTGGTTAAATCCAGGCAGGATTCAAGCTATTCGCGTCGAGGGTTACCTATCTCCCCACAATATCTTTCCCACCGTGAACCATAAAGAGATCATCATCCCACCGCAAACTCAAACCCAAGCCGAGAAGCAACCAAGGATACGAGATGAGATGAATGCGAGCATATCTTCCGCATTACTTTTTTCACCTTCACTCTAACATACACTAGAGTTTCCACAACTTGGGAAATCCGGAACCCGCTGGCTGGCAGTCGTCAGTAGGAAGTTGGGCAAAAATTTTAAATCCTTTTATAATTTAACATGATGTTTGTTATAATTTGTTTGCCGAGAATTAAATTAGAGTTTCTCATTCGTTGCGGAAACCTCCCGTGGATTTGACTTGTTTGCAGTTGCTTAACCACCATCGCTTCACCAATGGTACCTGAGTAAAGTATATGCTTCGGCTTCTCTGGTAATCTCAGTCAAAAATATTAAGTTTACAATGAACTAAGGCAGGATAGGCAGCATTGCCAAGCATATTTCTGAGAAAAAATCCCACGATTGTCGGGGGTTTCAGTTGATAAGAAACCGGCATAAATGTTGATGAACTGCCTTGTTGGCTAACCATAAAACGAGTGT
Source organism: Aedes koreicus (assembly GCA_024533555.2). Lineage (NCBI taxonomy): Eukaryota > Metazoa > Arthropoda > Insecta > Diptera > Culicidae > Aedes > Aedes koreicus. The sequence goes on along the minus strand of JAHHFK020005709.1, from coordinate 263,502 downwards.
TCCACTCAGCAGATCAAACCACAACAGAGTTTAAGGATGTTCTTGGAAAGGTACAAATTATGATGAATTTTGTTCGCTTATCCATTTTCATAAACAACAGTGCCAAACATCATTTTCGAACGGCTTGGGAGGGGTGAAATTATGTTTCTTAGATCTTCTCACACCCTTCCGTTTCAGAGATAAGTTTGATTAATTGAGTCGAATAATATGCTGTCTGCTTTCTCTAACCTTATTTGACTGTGTATTCTGACGATTAATAAATATAATCTGTTGATTAATTGAAGCATGTTTGTTTGAACTTTTTGTTTACCGAATGAATGTTTTCTTTCAATACAACAGTGAGTTTTTTCAATACCAAAACAAAAGCACATTTAAACTGTCTGTTTGTGTTGTTTTTTGTTTTTTGTTTTTTCAATTGAACTCATTTAAACCTGCTTATCTTATTTTTACCCTCTCTCACATACTCAACGTTTGTCTTATTAAATTTTGGATCTCACAATCAGAAGCATACATTTATCGGAATACTGTCAAAAACAAGAAATATCTATATCTAAATATATAAAACATAACAGAATACCTTAAACATATAATCAAACATTTGAAGAGACTAAGATGAATTCAATTCATCTTAATGTCTCCCACTCTAGTTGTTTTGGTCTATAATTTAATGTACATCGAACCTGAATTCAAGCAAAGGGCAATCGTGCATTGAAAGCTGAACACCCCTCATACAGTAGGTTTGTGCGTGCAAATTGATGCATCTATTTTAATTTCGTCATCTTCTCTTCTGTTATCAAACCGGCATCCAAGCATAAGGACAAAAACATCAGAATTAACCATATCGACTGTCACCAACGTAATAAAACAATGCTATAAATCTTAAAATAAGTTTGTCACAGTTGCGCCCGCAGCATGAATGCTGTGGAAGTTATTTGTGGTGGTTAAGGAAGGAAGTCTTCCACTACGGCTGTGCAAAAATAAAAGAGGAGCTATCAGCGGAAACCCGGTATTTTTTGGAGGTGTAAAGGCTGCCGCTTTGACATCTATGAACGCTACTGCAGTTGAACTCAACGATTTATAACAAAATCTGATTGAGAGGGAAGAGCGATATAAAGGACAGCCTAGTTGCCGAAATCAGGCAAGGGATTAAAGGAGGGTTTCATCAACTTTCCCCTGTGGTTTTATCTCCTCAATCTCGTTTTTTCAAGTTTGGCAACTCAAAAACCCCAAAGAGAAGTCGGGATGATGAAGCCTCGACGTCCGAACAACCCACCAAAACTCGGCGTTACAACAAATTAGCAACAAACGAGTTACAGCAAATAAGCCACAAATTAGAAACATATGCAAAACGTATCCTATTACCACACCGCTAACCCAGTTCTTGAGTACGGCGCGGGCAGTTAGAATAATACTCACACGGCCAGAAATTGAACTCAATTTGAGAGGCCATTTTACTCAGTCGCATGGGAGCTACTACTCAGTTTCGTCGAAAGTGGAGTCCTTCGTAGAATGAGTAACTCCACTTTTTACGAAACTGAGTCGCAGTTCCCATGCGACTGAGTAAAGTGGCCTCTCAAATTGAGTTCAATTTCTGGCCGTGCACACGGCCAGCCATTTTAACTCAATTTTGAGTCGTTTTTGACTCACTTTCGTCATTAGTGGAGTCACTCAAATTTGAGTAAATGTTACTGGTATTGACAAGTCGACAAATCAAAAACATCGACTCCAATCACATGGATGTTTTTGATTTGTCGACCTGTCTATCACAGTTACATTTACTCATATTTGAGTGACTCCACTTTTGACGAAAGTGAATCAAAAACGACTCAAAACTGAGTTGAAATGGCTGGCCGTACCCCCTAATTTCTCCATTATACTCTCTTTCTCTCAGAACTTAATGCAAGGCTTCTCCAATGAACGAGAATCAAACTATGTATCTAGCGTATAAATAGTAGAAGTTGATAATAAACAAACAGATTAACTTTAAATGTCATGTTTAATTGATCCGAACGTCAGATTGGTTGTAACCAATGGGAAAGTTATGGGAAAGTTATGTTGCATTGGTTACATCAGCACGCGTGTATAGACCTGTCGACAAGTTCTGGGTTTATCTCACAAAAATCTCACCTGACGTAACAGAGATTGACACCGAGAAACTTGCCAAGGAATGCTTGCATGTGCATGAAGAGGTCGTGAAATCTCTGATATCGAGAGATCGACCGCTATCGTCACTATCACTCGTGTCATTCAAGGTAGAAGTGAGTGACTCTCGAATCGAAGTCTAAAGCTATGGATCCTTCATCCTGGCCATAAAGGATTGAATTCAGGGAGTTTATTGAGAGCGGTAGGAGGACTCAGCATTTTTGCATACATCTTGTGGACTGTGCGCTTCTTTAACAGATTGCTGGGCAAGTTATCCTTCCACATCAATCACTTTTCCTGTGTTGCATCTACATTCGTCCTTGTAGCCAACCCGACAACTACATTAAACACGTCGAATCCGTTCAGCAGCTCCTTGAAATGGCTAATCCTCATGATACGACTATTGTTATGGGTGATTATAAACTGCCAAATCTAGTCTATGATTTTTGTCTGCATGACTTATGCTAATCAACGATCTTGTCAACACGAATGGTAAGCTTCTCGACCTGGTACTGGTCAGTGACTCTGAATCAATTGAGCTGTTTGAACTTTCTTCTGCGTTTTTGAAAGTTGACTGCCATCACAAGCCTTTAGTTTATTATGGGAGAGCATCTGCCTTTGCATCCAGCAGTTCGCAGTGAGCAAAACATCACGATGTGATTTCGATGCTATAAATGCGAGAATATTGGCATTGGATCGGCCTCAGTTACTCAACCTTCCAACCATTGATGAAGCAGTAATTGTTTTTTATGACACTATTTATCAGATAATCCGAGATACTATTCCCGTTAAACGTCGAAAACGATACATGAATTTCCAACAGCCATGGTGGAACCCGCAATTGCGTAATATGTGAATTCGTTTGCGTACGACCCGTAAACGTTACCGACGTGACTTCTGCAAATCTTTTCCCTGATTTTTTTTCAAAATGTTTCCTACACTCTTACACCACAGCAATACATTGATCAGTTGCCGAGCTACAACATTCATCTTTCGCAGTTTAACTTCAACCGTGAGGCCACTTACAAAGCACTTTGCTCGATTGATGCGTCAAAAGGGCCACGCCCGGATCATATTCCATCGTATTTTTTAAAAAATAACAGGGCAACTTCGGTGGCCAGTCCCGTGATGGTTATCTTCAATCGCTCACAAGTTGATGGCGTTTATCCGGATGCATGAAAACTAGCCTCAATAACGCCGATTTTTAAGTCGGGTGGTATTCACAGTGTTGAAAACTATAGACCTATCTCGATCTTGAACTGCTTAGCCAAAGTACTCGAAAGTTGTATACAGCTGTGCAATCAATAATATATGAATTTCAGTATGGATTCATGAAGAAGCTCTCAACGATCACCAATTCGATGACATTCACCAACACTGTCATTGACAGCCTCGAGAAGCGGCAACAAGTGGACTCCGTGTATATATACTTCTCTAAGGCATTCGACAAGGTTCCTCACGAACTTGCTGTCACAAAGCTGAGCTGCTTTGGTCTTCCACCGAGGATCGTTTGCTGGATAAAGTCATATTAATCTTCAAGGAAAACCTTCGTCAAGGTGCGTAATATCAGATCAGATGTGTTCGATATTCCGTCGGGTGTTCCTCGAGGAAGTCACTTAGGACCTCTTATTTTCCTTTTATTCATCAACGACGTGTGTGACCAGTTATCTTCGTGTAAGCTGTTATATGCAGATGATTTGAAAATTTACCATGTGATCAGGTCTGTTCTGGATTTTTGTGCACTTCAAACCGATATTGACCGGTTAACAGCGTGGTGTCAGGTAAACGGAATGCAAGCCAACATTGCCAAATGCAAAATGGTCACCTCCCCCCCAAGGACCCCCCCCCCCAAAAATGATTACCCCCCGAACCACCATCCGCCTCCTACAATAAACTCCACCAACGATCATCGACTCACCCTCGACAACAACAAACAAATTAAAAAGCACATACCTATGACCATTCCCAAAACAAAAACAACCCTCGTATTACCGCGCCGCGCCACACCGCACATTTAGACGATGTGTATGCTTTGACAGCGCTATACCCAGAAAACAAATTAAACCACCCCCAAAACCCCCTTTCAAGACCAAAAAAAATTAAAATAACATTTAAAAAAAATTCCAAAATTATCTCTTGTAAAAATGGGGTTTTAAAACTGTTTTAAAAATTCTAGCCGCTAATAAAAAGTTTCAAGACACAAAATAGCATTGATGAAGCATCATCATAGCATTGCAGTAAAACAGCCGTATATTCGGCCAAAAGCGGCATTTATGTTCCATTTAAGGTGACTTAATTGCTTGATAGGCAGCCGTGAAGACGCTTTGAAACTGCTTATTGGATACCTGGGTACTGCTCTCTGATTCGTAGTGGACTTTAATAGTGCAAATCTGGGGTCCATACCATGTATCGCGCAGGGAAAGTATCCAGGAACGCTTTGTGCGATTTGCCTTACGACGGCTGCCTTGGTCCCATCCCATTAACCGGCCACCACACGAACACAGATGTACATTTATTGGACTGGGTACTCTTTCAAATCGACGAATAATTCTACAAAGACTTTTATTGGGCCATCGTTTGAAATATTGAGTCATCGTCAAAAAGAACCTGTTTGAAGCAATTTAAAGTAAACTGGCTTACTGCGACTAAGAAAGTGGACGATGTGACATTATGTATGTAGAATCTGAAGGCAAGAGTTAAACGGCCCAGTTTAGACTTGGATAGCCGGAAGTTTGGCTGAATATTTATATTTCGGTACTCTATAGGGTACAGAGCTGGAGAGTCGTGGTTTCTGATAAACGGTAGCAACCGCTTTTGCAGACATTTTTTCTCGTTCATATCCTTGTTGATTGTGCAGGTAGGGCGAAACAATTATATTTTCGACCACAAGTACATATGGCCTGCCAAATCGAATACTTCTTTGGGAATTTGGACACCATCATTGTCTTGAAATGCTGCTGTTTGAAGTCTGCGAGTACGTACTTTTCGTCGTACATTATGATATAAGAAAATGTTTGCAAAAAATGTATGTAATGCTTCTTAGCACGACCTTTTGCACTGAAATTTTGCTTGTCTTAACGGCTGGGCACTTTTTTCACTTTGTACGCCTTCAGTCCTTGCCTCTGCTTCACTTTTTGTACGTATGATTTTGATTTCCCAAATTTGTGAGCCACATTTCACACAGAATGGTTGGGATTCTCTTCTGAATAATGGCTACCACCATCTTATCCATTTGTCGGGAGCATAGTTTTCGATTTGTTCCACTTCCAAAAATTCCAAAAAAAAATTCCACTTCGATCCACAGTCAAGCGCTAGTCAAATGATTTGCAAACACAAAACACGGTACTTTTAGGTAGTTTAAGTTTCTAGGCAAGATCGCGTACCGATAAATTCGGATTTTGCTACCGTTCGTACAAAATGCGTTTGCGCACTTGATTCGACGCAATTTTACTGAATGTAACAAGAATGTAAACATGTTGTACCACGAAATAAAGTGGAGAGTTTCAGCGCTCCGCGGTATAAATAAAAATCTACACTGAAAGAAAAGTGTCCGAAATATAATGTGGATAGGCTTTAATAGTGAAATCTACATCAAAGAGTGCCTTCAAAATCGCCTATTGCCACTTCTAAAGCAGCATTCTCAAAACGCCCTGTTTAAGCCCGATTTAGCATCTTGTCACTACTCAACAGTGAAGAAGAAATGGTACGCGGAAAATAATGTCATTGCGGTACCTCGTGACATTTTTCCTCCAAACTGTCCAGAGCTCCGACAGATCAAGAAATGTTGGACAATAATGAAGACTGACTGTCAAAAAATGAGAGGAGGGTCAAAATCTGTTCAAAAGCAGAAGTGCACAAAAACTTGCAAAATAAGAGAAAAGAAGCTTGTCCAAACCTTGATGCCAGGAGTCAAGTCAAAGGACCGAAAGTTTGGGCGCGAGGGTGAAATTTAAATCTATTATTGCTAAAGTGTAAAGGAACATACTTGAGGGAAATAAATGTTGAAAAAAAGGTTTTTTTTTATGTCTGTCTATCCTGTAAAGTTCCTGTGATGATACAAAATTCATTTCCGGACTCGCTTTATAAGCGTTATGGGCCACTTACACAAAAAGTATGCTATATTACTGATTGTTTATGATTGATCATAATTTGGGAGAACATCCGGAGTGTCATATAACTGACTTAATAACAGATTTATTCCACTTACGGCTGTTAATGTTGAAATATCAAATGGTATCTGAAAACTGTCTTGAATTTTATTAAAATCTCTTATCATCATCCTGGGTACCACCTCCATTAAGGAAACGTTTACTCTATAGATCCAGCACACGATATTTTGGCTTTGTTTTTTTGTTTGTGTTATTTAATCAGCGATCTCAGATAATCTAGATCAATCCAGACAGTTTGTTGATACCGCATGTAACTGGTAAGTCGTTTTCAATTCATTAAGACATAGAGTCAGTCATGTGAGAAAACACGACACCCTGTGTAGTATCACTAAAGCACGAATTCAACATCAGGGTCTAATTGCTTAGACACATCTCATGATTGAAATCATACCACAAGATGCGCAGTGGTTCCAAAGTTCCAAATAGGAATGAAATGTGTTTTTCGATGCTCTATCTAGAGAAACATGTCTTATTTTTCAAGAATTCAAAAACTTGTCCTTAAGGACAATGAGTCTATTCATATTTTCAAAAGGATGGACTCTTTTTTCTGCAATTAAAGGTCACTATTTTCACAGAAATGAAATAAACTAACAACTCAATTTATTTCCCTTCTGCAAACATTTGTAGGGTTTGAAGATAGCAGTAACTTGCACGTCAAGAATAATAAAACAGTAAATGCAGTGACTAATTTAAATTGGTCTATACTCTACAAAAATCTCTGAGATTAACGTTCACAACTGTTTTATTTATCAAGCAACTTTTCTGTATTTTTTTTGCACAATTGTTTTTGTGTTTTACATAATATTTATAATTGTGGAACGGCTCAGAGTCCAGTAATGGATACAAGAAATATCGGGCTGTTGCACCTATTGTTGTTATAGGTAAGATTTCAATAAAAACGTGTTAGTTTCGGTTGAATGTTTTTCGAATGGCTCATCTAAACACAAACCAAAGGAACAAAATCTGTGTAGAGTGAATTTTAATGTTTTGATTATGGAATGGCTGATATATCATATGTGAAAAGCACTACAGTGTTTCTAAGCAGTTTTTTAATAGTATGTTTTAAGAAATTTTTTGTTTTGTAGAACGAATTCAGCTGACAATGCCTTAAATCAGAAAATCAGAAAAAAAAAAAACCATACGTAGTCAACATTTAATAACAAATCTATCGAATGGGACGAAGTTGCATCCATAAATAGACCCAATTTGGTGCTTACAGACCGAAATTAAATCCACATTCCTCGCAAGTTTTGGACTTAATAAAATGAGTTGTGTAACATAACGTGATACATACTACCAAATGGCTTATTAAAAATATCTAGACAAGTGTATAGATAGTTAAATATTGCTTTCAGCTCGAATGTTTTATGAGTAATAACAAACAATGTAATCGATTGTTGCATATTAGGCTGAGTCAAGGGACATAAACCCTATATGATCTTCATTCGGTTGATCCTGAAATGCAAGAAATGTTGTAAAGTGTTAAAGTAAGCGTTCTGTGTACGCACGTTTTCATTCTTTTTCAGCGATAGTAGCAATTCACCAAAATCTTGACTTGAGGTATCCTGAAAAGGTTTGTAAAATCCATTGAAATTTTACAAAACTAACATTTATTCATTGTAATTTCCATGTTCACTGCTTGATGCTGATTTTATAACAGCAATCCGCTTTTATTTTTGCTGGCCTAATAGTTATTGCTCCTGGGTAAGGAAAACAGGGAAAATTTTTATTTAAAGGGAGTTAAAGACAAATGGACATAACAAACAAAACAATAAGTAATGTTTAAATCATCTATGAAGTATAATCAATTAAACAATATTATCAAATAGAATGATATTGTGCGTTATGATAAAGTAATGACAAAGATTGAACTGTAAAATCAGACATTAGCCAAATGGCACACAGCGCTGCATGAATCCGATCAGCTCAGATTTGGTAAAATGTCCATTTGCAAACCAGAAATGAAAAATACATTCAATAATAAGTGCAAAATCCTACCACAGATTCCGTTGCAGCTTCTTGTATTCAAGGCACTTCATACTTCTTAATCATAAGGGGAGAAGACAGGATCAAAATGATAATTGGAAATATAAGTAATAATAATAATTGAAAAGTTTATAGAACCTGTTCGGTAAAAATTATGAAATTATTTTTATGTTAATATATAAATCATGAAAACACAAGTAATGATAAAAATAGAAATGATCATGATAAAGATGAATGGTAATGGTAATGAATAACAATGTCATATAAGATAATATATACAGTGAAGGGATATTATAATATGAACTGAAAATTACATGTGTGCCGACTGCTGTTATGTTCCAACTGTAGACAAACTTGCACATTTATTATGAACCAGAAAATTTTGACAAGGTATAAACCATTAAAATGAAATGACAAAAATGAATTTTAAATTTTAAATTATTTTACAATACCTGATGACCTGGAAGACCTGAAAAACATCGTGCAAAAGACAGTGCATCCCAAATGTCGATCACCTGAAACCAATTTATATGCAATAATATATTATCATTTCATAACAACAACAAAAAATAAAAAATGTATTTTGTCTCTATTTCCCGTAATATACTTCCATGTTATTAGGGTAGATCTAAGGCAAGGATGATCACAAAGCGCGTTGCAACTACGAACCTAATAAGAATAGTAAAATTCTCAATGTGACCAGGTACATGATCCTCTGTGGCAGGTGCAAAAACTACTTAATGTGATATTTCCATAATGGAACTGACTCTTAGCTTCGGGTCTTCACCAAGAATCCCTACTGAGCGCAAGGGCCTGGAATACTTTATGATGTTGGTGAGGAACTCACATGAAGCTGAAAGCCTTTTCTTTGAAAGAACTCCTTTTATTCATGCTACATTAACCTGATTTTAAGCCTATTGGCGTAGTTTGTCACGTTTACTTCCCTTGATCAAAGATATTTCGTCTCAGAACATTTCAACGGTGCCAACAGGAATTTAGCCCACACCTACTGAGGTGAGAGAAAACCACCCTTAATTCTACACCGCCAATATATAGGGGAAGGTGCTCTAATGTGGGTCTATGAATCTAGGATTGCTTAAAGTTCGAAGTAAATATTAATTCACTATTTTTACGCTGAAAATCAAAAATATACAGTAGTATTGTCCCACTGACATATCAATATGAAGAAAAATGAAAGACAGGCAATTTTTAACGATAGGCCGAATTCTAGACCCATAGACCCATATTAGAGCACTTTCTTCTAAATAAAAAAATCAAATTCCAAGATGAAATTCCTTTGCGTGAAACCAAGGTTGCTTCTACTACAGCATACTAGAACAGACATTATTTTTAAAATATTATGATAATTGGCACCTATCTAAAATTTTAATAAATATTCTGCTTACATTTCAGATTTTTTCTAAAATGTCTTTTAAGACTTTGTTGTTGTTGTTGTTGTTGTTGTTTTTGTTGTTGTTGTTGTTATTGTTGTTGTTGTTGTTGTTGTTTTTGTTTCGTATTTACGTGACTTTCAGACTGAGGTTGGTCCGTCACGGCAGGGAGACGACCATAACCCCACATATCAAACATGGGCCTACATATCAACACATGTGCCGAGACCAACGGGTTTACTTTTCTTCCAAAGGCAATCATGATCAGAGATTGTTCGTCTCAGACGATTCTTTTGGCGCTGATTGGAATTGGATACCAGACCGACTCGGGGGGAGGCATCCACGCTTGCCACAACACCACAGGTGCCGTCTGGTATTTATGCTACTTGATTAGTAATGCATTCAACATTTCGCTTTAAATGATTTTGCCAAAGAACTGCAAAGTCCTTGTTTCCGATCCATGTACTCAACGATTAACGAATGAAGGAAACATTCTCATGAAAAGGTAGATAATCCAACATTTCTTTTACTAAACAAGTTCCGCCAAGATTAAAAAAAAATCATTCATTTCGTTTCTTATGAGTCAACTATGTGTAGAACATTTTTAAAGCCTCATCTATTCTAAATCTATTTATGTATCTCAATGTGTTATCTTAAGACCATCAGAAATGCTCTTAAACTTTATTTTAAAATTCCATCCAAACACAAACTCATGAATTATGTATGAATTTGAGTGTTACTACGCATAATTTCTTCTTCACCAATTTTTACGCTATTTGCACTTACCCAAATAAAGTTATTCATTTGGTATGAAGAGAAACATCTGGTCCTTGAAGTTTTTTTTCCTCTTGTCAGCCGTTAGCAAATAGTAACAAAGCAAAGCGTCCTTTGCTGCACAGAAAAAGGAAATCCAATTCCCGCGAAATCCACTTTCCTTTCACCCATGCTCTCTAAAACACAACCATGAAACTATAATAAAGAACATTACAGTGATTGCCAACCACATATGAGTTTAATTCTGTTATGGTGCTGAATTTATACAATCTTGTTTCTCTGTTTTTCTCCTTCACAGGGTACGTACGTGTAACTTTCTCTCCTGCCCGGGATAGAAGAACAGGATTCTGCCATATGATAGCTCTTGACTTAAATGACGACCATGAAGATGGTGACGATCGTGATGATGTTGCTGGTGGTCGATACATTCTCGGTGTGCTTATTTCCCCCTGTACTTGGTGACACATAATTCGATTACACGTTTGGTGGAGGAAAAACTTTTGCTTAGTCTTGCGTTCCCGAGCGCTTACCGAAAGTGAGTTTCACTTCCCCAATGGAGATAAAACAGTGAGTATAAGTAGTCACACATGAGCTGATGTCGAGCGGCAAACGAGCAGGAACATCTTTTTCACATTATCTACTTTATGTATCTGTCATAATCGTATAATTGCTGTCGTAATAATAATGCTCATCAATATATGGATGATAGAATCTTGACCAGATTGTCTGGATCGATACAGGACGTGATACTCAATGCTGACGAGCATACCTCTTTCCATCGAATATGTTATGTATAGCCAAAGGATTCACAAGATAGAAATGCCCATTGACAATATCTCTGTTTAGCACAGACAAGTTGACCACTGCGACAAAGGAATAAGGAATTGCGTAGGTTTAGGAAGAAGGCATCAGAAAACAGTTTGTATGCTTGCTTGAGTTGATGAACATCGTTAAATTAACATTATTAGCTCCACAGCAGTTCAAACTAGATGTAACGAATGGGAGTTTTATTGCTTTATCGGGTTGTTGCTTTTTGTTATGGCTGTCAGTAGATAGTCGTTATATGTATGTGGTACCAGACTTTTTTTTATTCAAGTTGTCAGACACAGAAATGTCTGGCAGGGGGAATGTGAAATTAAAGTTTATTCGTGCGGAAATGAAGACTGCGCACTGTTTACTCATTGGTTTGTGGGATCGATGCTGTTTATTTGTAGTTGGGTAAATTGTTAACCTTGCTGGCACGGCCGAGGACTTTCGTTTGGTAGAAGCTAATTAATTTGATTAAACTGGCTGTGAGTTCAAGTGTTTTTGTTTTAAGATTAGTTGATTTATAGACATGATAATGAATTAGAAGGATTTGCCTCCACTCTAGCTGATTACCCAAAAAATGTGTTTTTTGATGATCCCTAATTTGTTTTATTGTTCATGCATCAAGCAACACGAATAAATACAAATATTGTATGATATAGTAAAAAACAATATTAAATAATAAAAAATGAAAATCTACATTTGCGTCCGATTGATCTATAATCTATAAATAATCCAACAAATGGCAAATAAATCGATTGAGCAAAAATCGATGCGAGTTTAAAAGAAAACCACCCCCAGGCCACTCAAAGAACAACTCTGCAGCAACAATCGAATAGGACCTAACGGCATTTATAAACAATGTTCTTATAATCCCGTTTCTCGCATAGTGTTGGTTCATCTAAGCGGAACAAACAGAACAATTGGGAAGGATGACCTTTTCCTTTCATTATGATTTTGTTTCTTTGTTTCATTTACAAATAATGCTGTTAGGCATTCTTCTTTCACATTTTTGCAAATCTACGACTAGTCGAGCGTAATGAAAAGTTTCCAAATCCGGCCAAAACAGCATTTCGTGCTTATAAAGATATTCATTCTTGTACATTTACCCGTTTGAAGTGCCAGAATTGACTGCCATACAACAAATCTTGTGGCGCATTTGGACAGTTTGGTCTTCTAGACGGTCTCCGGGGCAGTCATTCTGGATTTGATGACGTGGAATTCCATCTCCGGCATCTACAGTATGTCCCATAACAAAATGCGAAAATCCATATCTCAGTTTCAAATAAGTTTTTTTTCATAGAAAATGATTTAAAAAATCATAATTTTATTTCGATCACCTTCTCCAAACGGGGACGGAATCGAGAGCATACCTTCTCAATGTATGAGTCAGTCATCGAGTTCCATGTCTTGGTAATGGAAGCTTTCAGGGTGCCAACACTGGGCTGACAACGTTCACAGGCCTTAGCCTGAACATATGCTCATATTGAGTAATCCAAAGGATTCAAGTCAGAGCTGCTAGGAGGCCAAATGTGTCTTTGGACAAAATTCCATGTTTTCGTTAAGCCACGCTTGAGTCCTTTTTGACGTGTTGGTGTGCTCCAAAGTTGGCTTTCATCCATGGCAGAACGTGGTCCTTCAAAATGGTTATGTAAACCTCAGTATTAACTTTTAATCCAGCTTTGAGAAATACTGTAGGCATTTTCAAGCCATTGGACGCAACTGCCCCGAAAACCATGACTCCGGCCGGATGTTTGGTTGTAAACTTGAATTTCACGTTCTCTGGAACATCCTCAATCTTCTTCGGCGAAATAAACCTATCTGTACGTGTGTTAGATACGGGATCGATGGTGAACATTTTCATATCGGAGAATATGATGATGGTATGCTTCTTTCTTAATGCTGACACCAAACGTTTCGAGCGCTCCAGCCGTAGTTGTTTGATTCGGTCCGTTACAAAGTGGCGTTATACTCTTGCCCTGGACGAACATTTCAAGTCATTTTTGACCAACCGTTGCATGGTAGTTTTTGAAATATCGGCTTCCTTAGCCAATTTTCGGATCGATCTGATAGGATTTCGCCTCACTTTGTCTCTCACTGATCGGATGACCTTCGGTGTGCGAGCGGACCGCGGACGGCCACTTCTCGGCTTCCGTGGACGTGGTCTATCAAGGAGTGAACGTTAAATACGGTAAACGGTAGCCAGGTGGCATCCCACAATCGTTGCAATTTGTTTTACGGGCTTTTGGGCGAGCAGCAAACTAGTCACAACCTTTGCATACATCTTTCTCAACTTTCTTCTCACGAACCACTGTTTTATTTACATCGTCTCGAGTATACAGTCAGATGATTACACAAATGCATTTAAACAGTAAAAATAATGTTTAAAGCTACCCAAAAATAAGTATTGAGAACTGTCGCATTTTTTTATGGGACATACTGTATTTGTTGTTGGCCTGGATACACTTCTCATGGTCAATAACAACGCACCTTGGCTTGGCGAGCCTCTACCGACAAAACTTTCTTGTGCGAGCTTTGGCCACCGTGTTCTGCTCATCTCTGCGGATCATTGCCTTCCGAACTTTGAATGCCTGTATTCCGGCACGTTTCGTATTTTTTTGTTCAGAATATATTGGAAAATTCGTCAACTTAGCGTATCACGAACCGAAAGGGTAGGTCGACGCTTGAATAGTATCTTGGCCATAACTGGATCTACTGACTTGCGTTTCCTGCTATTAGCAATCTCCCACTTGCTCGACTGATGCTTCTTGAATTTCCTGATCACACGGGATATAGTTGATTAGTGAATTCTGAGGTGTTTCCTGATCCATTCAGGGTGTGGAATAAATTTAGCACCCCAGAGATCGCATAACATGCACGGGACATACTTTAACATACAATGTATTATTTTTTTTGCCGTATGATGCTCCATTAGATGAAGCATCATGCAGCAAAAAAAAGGCTGCAAGTTATCGTTCACCCCGTGTGTGTTTGCCCTGGGCGACTTAATCGGTTCCTTGCCCATTGCGAAGCATTAAGATCTTCGAAGTGAGTGCAAAACATTTGTTTGTTTTTCTGTTCTTGATCTGAAACCATCACTTTAACTGCTTTGCCAATAGTGATGAAACTCTGTCGCTGTTAACATCATACTGTTGACTGGCAAAACACCTGCAATTTTAATCCATGTACTAAAAAGTTTCAAACAATTGCATGTGTCCATTTTTGGGTAACCTATTAAGCATTTTCCCGGGTAACACATCTTCATGATTTTATGTTGAGTAAGCTTCTATGTAACCAAATCTAGTCATGTAAAAGTATTTTCAACCGTTATAAAACTTGTGTGCTGCTTGGGTTGTACAGGTAAATTTCAGTGGAAGTTCAATGGGAAACTGATTGCATCGCTTGCTTGGTGATCTGTTCAGCATGGTGTTTCCAAAACGGGAACAATAATTTATTGTTCGGTGGCGTGACTGTGCACATAAAAAGAACCATAAAGCTGCTCCCTAATCAGACGTAGTAGCTCGTCAGGTGTGTAAGGTCGGTGGTGTGCATGTTAATAAATTAGGTTATTATTCATAATCAATATTATTGCTCCATAACACTTGTTACATTCCCATACATATGATCAAGTAAACAACTATTACAGTTTGTGACTGGCCCTAACAGTATCCTTACTGTTGGTTTAACTCGGTTCAATAGATTCGTTATTGACGTGCAAATGGCCGATATTATTTTTCATTTAGCGTCATTGTAATCATAAGAATTCTGTTTTGTATTAACGTGACTTTTAGCATGAAGCTGGAATGTAACGCCTTCATATCGAATCCATCAACACTCCCAAGTAACACGAAATGTTTAGACCACATAAATAGAACAAAGGAGAAACAAATAAGGGAAAACAAAAAAACAACCCTAAAGAAACAAATAATTGTCAGTTTTAAAAAAAGTGTATCGGTATTCAAGAACTAGGCTTGAACCATGAACACCAAGCTTACTGGATGGCCTTCTTACCACTCATGTGAGAAACGGAACAAATAGAAGTCTCTCTAAACCATACCATCATCATTATTATTTCACACTAGCACCAACGGGATAAGGCACACAGTTATTCATTAAAACATAAGATAACTCGGACCTAACACAGTAAGCGTTTGAATTAAATGGATTTGCAAATTTGATGATCGGTTGATTACACTTCAGTTTTTGCTTATTCTAGTTTTGCTCATACTAGCAATTGAACCCGTGCAACATAATGTGCAAGGCATAAAGTAATAAGCTACAGCAATCTTTTTATTTTATTTTTTCATAATACTGGCATGACTGAATCAGGTTCTTGAATGTTTCAGCGGTTAACATATGCGTGGATATAAATAGCATATTGTGGATAGTGCTTAGTCTTGTTTAAGGGTAAAAGAACGGGTCATTCGACGTCCAATATGACACGAACAAAACATACCAGAGGCATAAAACCGATTATCTCCGCGGCCGTCTCGAGGTTAATAGAAATTACAAATTACGGATGGGAAGATGGGTGGGAATTAAAAGTGTGGTTTACATGACACATTAATTTTTTAAATTCTAAATTGTCTTAACACTTATAACTATACAATGTATGGATTTCTCAATTTGACTTAAAAATATTTTGAAAAAGAAAAACCCATCCCGATAAAAAACTTACAACACAGGTTAACTACTACAATCTAGCTTTTAATTTAGTCAAACACATAAATTAGTTTCATGCTCCAAAACACTACACCAGATACATCCTCACCGTACTTGGTTCTCCTCCCCAGATTAGAGCTCAGATCTGACTCCACGATGCTCAGCACATGACCAAATAACGTGATCTGCGTCTTTGTAACCTTGTCTACATTCACAGAGATTGCTGTTGCTCAGCACAAAACGGTGTGTTTGAGCATTCAAAGAATTATGATTGCACATGAGGCGAGATATCACACGACTGAATTCTCGACCCACATCCATTCCCTCAAACCAAGATGTCTTCAACACCTTTGGGGTGATAGAATGTTGCCATCGCCCCAAATCTCCATTACTCCATTTTTGCTGCCAGCTGACGAGTGACTGTTGACGAAAAATAGGGAAAGAATCATTAAAGGCGATCATAAATATTGCCTTCCATAGCACCCACCGTCGCTCAGAATTAAACAATAAGATGGGACCCATACAATGGTGAGGATAAAATAACAGGGAGATAAAGCACTTAGAAGCTTTTCTATTTTCATGAAAAAATACGAGGAGTGCTTTACCAGCCTAACCAAGGAGCGAATAGCCTCTACAGAACTGAGACTATCCTTGAAAATGAAGTACTTATCCGGTAGTAAGTGAGGCAATAGTATCTAGCATATAGTGCTTTGCAGCTATTTCAAAGATATTCACGGAACAAGGAGCTTGAAGTTTTTACGATTGGCGCTAAATTAAATTTTATTCTACATACCAAAGCCGGCGGACTCCTCAATCGATGACCCGTCAGTGAAGAACTTTTCAATGGAATCAACTGACAAACCTTTGCAACATATATCACCGGACCACAGGAAAATGATGTTCTAGGATTCTATGAAGCTTCTGCTTCATAGATAAATCAAAACAAACCGAATTGTCGAAGTCGGAGAAACGTAAACGATTGGGAATATTCTGAGAAGGGCAGGCATCCTGTGTTATGTACAAGTGATATAAAGTCATGAAGCGAGTTTAAGGATTCTATCAGAAACTTCTCAAAGTTTCCGATCACCTTCAAAGTTTACGATCAAGTTCACACCATGTTAGAAGCCGGAGAGATAATTCTAAAAAAATCAATTCGAGAGTGGCAACATGCCAGCCAGCATTTCAAGCCTCATCTCATGAGTCGAGTGCATGCAACCATGCAACGCAATACGAAGACACCCATACTGAATATGTTCCAGGTTTTATGATGTACGACCAGGCACGCTGCCGACTGAAAACAAAAACAACTAATTCTAAAACTCACGAAACCGTTGCCCGGTACAACGTTAGAAGATCTTTTTCACTCCACACTCTGCCAATAAGCAAAATTTGATTTTTTTTTCTGCGAAAACGGCGCAGCAAAAACAAAACCCGTTAGTTTGTTAGCACGGCTTGTTGCGAGCTTCAATAAACTAATATTTCAGCTTTATAGTGAAAATAATCAACGGGGGAAAAGAGCGATACTATGCGACCTGGGTTTTCGATGCTGATCAAGGCCTAACTAAACGATTTTGAGATGAAGAAAATGTGTTGGTACACTGAGAATGGTATTGCTGGAATTCCATGGTTGTACCGACAACAAAATCATGGTCGAGATGACTATTGCATGTAATGGTTACAATAACCATGGAAATGGTCGAATTCACCACGATCATGGCATTGGTCACTGGTCATGGTAACAAGGACTATTCCAACATTATTGTAAATATTGAATCGACTATTTTTGATGTTTGTTTTGACCATGATCATAGTCGGTTGAAAATCACTATACTGCCATAGTCGTTCTAACCTCCAATAATGGTGAAATTGAGCATCAAATTTTTCTCACAGTGGATTGCTTTTCAGTCACAGAAAAAAATATAATTAATTTTAACAAACGCGTAAAATTTCCCCTGGTTTGATATCAAGCCAAAGCAAGGCGTAAACAACGTAATAGTTAGCAACCTTTCATGCAGCATACAACTTTATCTGCAATCTTCCATAAAACGGACCTGATTCCAGCTGACTTAAATTTACATGAAAGATTCCATTAATTTATGCAAAATCTACACAGATAGAAAAAAACACTTAATCTTCTGCGTTATCTAATGCACATAAAGAATGCTAGATTTGTCATAAATTAACTGATAATGAAATTTTGTGATTTCCCAAATAAATTCAATGATATTTCCTTATTTTCTCCGACAATGGTTGAATTCCCAAATATTCTCTGAATTTTCAAGGATTTCCCAAGTAGTCGACACGCTGATGATCTTAAACGTGCGATCTAGAAGCATAAAAATCATAAAGTGAAAGCCGATGGCTTGAAAATTCGCTAATTTGATCCAATTACTGCATGTTCAATAGTCCTAACCCGTCTTGACAATCAGTCATCATCATCGTCGTCGTCAGCAAGATCGTGAATAACAAGGTAAACAATCCTACGACATTAGACATGAATACTGTCACGAAAACATGAAATTGAATGCTCCGTTTTCGCTTTCCCGATTCAGACCCCTCGCAAACAGACGGTAAGTGCAATTACCGAGAGGCAATTTGATGCAACTTGTGTACGATTGTGCTCTGCACTATTCACATGAATAATGAACATACTAAACTAGGAATCGATTGCAGTGCCGCAGGCATTCTCGTCTCCGTGTGTCATCGCGCCGGATCTTGTTGAGGTTGCCGCAATGCGTAAGCCCAATCTGGTTGCAGGCCTTCCCCCTCTTAAGACTTCATGTTCGATTCTGTCCATACCTGCATATTATGAATAAGTACCCTCAGTGCGATCGCCCCTCATCCTCCGGGACAGTTCGGGCTTAATGGCTCCACATTTGCGTACATATCTATACCTTACCAATGGGGCACCCTGACATCCAATGGGACCTGTAGGCTGAGGCACATATAGTTGTTTGCAATTTTCCACTCCGCTTGTGATTATTCAATTATAGTTTATGTACAATTCTTTGCTAGACAGTCAGTTGCTGCTGCGACCGACAGGACTTGAAGCGCAAGCGACATTCAATGGCAGGTCGAACCAAATCCATGCCATCCATGCGAGCGGGAGCAGCTCCAGCAAAATCGACAGGCCATTTATTTATTATTTCAATTTAGCCGGAATAAATTAGCCTTATTTGGAGACGAGGGAAAACATTTGTAAATTGTCTACTTTGCATCTGCTCATTTATGCAAAATGCAGGCTTCATCGCTTGGGCATCAGGAGGGAGTACGTCTCATTTGGAAATGAGCTTCCATTGCACATAGCATAGATGCCAGTTGCTGCCTCGTCAAAGAACAGGCGCATGTGCTCGCTTGGTCGATGTTTGTCGGATTAGAGGGAGCGAGATATGCAAAAATGGCAAACAAACGGGGGATAGATGGAGAGCTTTGGGGGAAATTATACCATTACGACCCAAGTACCCATGCGTGGCAGCAGTAATGAGCAAACTTAATAGCTAATTTAGAGTCACGATGCTGGGGTCTAAAATAGTCATTACACAATCGGGAATGTATGAAAGAGTTGCAAGTGGGTAAGAGAATGCGGTGAAGATTGGATGCTTTATGAGGATGTGTGTGCAAAGTGATACGAAGTCGCTGAAATAAGTTGCAATTTAAACACCAAGCGAGGGATAGCAGAATAGTTTTGATGAGTGTACAGCACACAAACGCTAATTGCCACTTCACATGTTAGTTATTAAAAAGTATATAAAAAACAACAATGCATCACAGGACTCAAACGAACTTTTTTGATAATTCGCTATTGAGGTTTTTCAATTGAAACCTATTCGATTGAGGAATAACTAACAAGATTGCAAGGTATTTCATGAGAATAGAAAACTTCATGAGCTATACAGCATTAACAATTTTTATTGAACTTACTTAGAATACATTGTTCGTCATCGATTATGTTTATTTACTTCAGTGCCTTTAAAGCCTGTTCACGTCCAATTTCGGACACCAAAATAATAGCAGCAAAAAAAAAAAAATACACATAATTCAACAAAACTGATTGTTTATTTCACAATAATAGAGTTATATGTACATTAGAAACAGTTGATTAAGATGCTAATCCTTCTTTCTGTAAAATTTTCGAACTTTCTGTGCTACAACCGCCATCAGGTTCCGTACGGTATCCTCAGATACGCCCGCCGTGACAATTCTCCATCTTCTCTTAAAATCATCGGTACCATTTGCTTTCTTCTTAGTTTCGAAGAGTTTTCGCATAATTAGAGCCCAGTACTTCTCTATTGGGCACAGTTCTAGACAGTTTGGTGGATTGACTGTTTTTGGCACGTATTTGACCTCTTGTACCTTATACTATTTCAGGACGGATTTCGTATAGTGACAAGAGGTCAAATCAGGCCACAACAGAGCTGGAATTTTTCCCCAAACAAACCTCAATTAAAAAACAACCCGAAGCGTTTAAGGTTGAAGAAGTCGTAATTAATTTGGGCAATGATGATGATTGCCTGCTTCTTTTTCTTCTTCTTCCTGTCAAAAAATCTTTTTAGCCATTTTCGGTAATAAATCATGACTTACCTTTTTCTAAGCACGTTCACTGAGTAGAATTGTTTTATTCTCACTTTTTAAAGAACATTTTATTAAACAAAAAAGTATGAATTCACTTTAATCTGGTAGTTTTAAGAACCTGGTTCGCTAACACAATACACCAATACAAACTCGAAATTTGCTTCTCAAACTAACACACTTACAAGGACCCATCACTTATTTTTTCCATAAATCATTCGGGTTGATTTCCGCATTTTCACAGCTTTTAAAGGGATTCACAGCTCTCGTGCTGGGTTTTTCTTCCTAAGAAAATTCACTTTTTGTTCCTTCAAGTACTTTTAAATGAGAAAACTGCTTCCGAAATTTTCAAATGAGAAACAAGCCAGACCACTGTATTGTCAATGTAACAGAACAGCGCAACTCGTAAAATCACTTGCGCCCCAAGTAAAACTTCACGATCCATTTGATCGCATTGCAACTTCGAGATTCTCAACAATATAAGCCACACTTTAGACATCACACACACTACGCTTCAAGCGAGCCAGAGAATCATCGATCATCGACAGTTGCCAGATTTGCATCTTGATATTTTTAACTGATGGGTTTTGGCATGTTCAAAAACTGAGATACATCTGTACAAAACATGTTGTGCCAGATGTTTTTCGATGTCTTATAATATATTTAATGAGTTGGAAGCATAATATTTGCTAATTTGCTATGTAACATTACCATGTATGTAACATACCATGAGCAACAATTTTGATAGAAATAATATTCTTCCCTGAGCTGGCAACAATGCTCGTCAGCTGATATTTTCATTCCGCCCAGTTTTTTCCTATCGATTTGTAAACAATCTTTGCACAGACCGAGCGTAACTTTGTCAATAATTGAATTAAATTCCGGTGAGTAGTAATGCCGCAGAAAAGGAAAGCACAACGGGCGGCGTTAATTCGCGAAGCAACGAAGCGGTTTGCGCAGGAACAGTTGAGCGGGAGTGATCAGGAAGAATATTCATCGCTGGATCGATATTCAACAGCTCCAGAAGAGGACCCAGGACATGGTTTGAGATCCCTCCCCCTCTGTAAAGGGGGGCTCCCATAAAAATAAACACAAATTTTTGCATAACTCGAGAACTAATAAAGCAAATGGAACCAAATTTGGCATGTTGGGGGTTTTTGGAGGCAAAAAAATGTTTCAATGGTAGTTTGAGACCCTCCCCCATTCTAAAAGGGGGGCTCTCATACAAACGAAACACAAATTTCTGCATAACTCGAGAACTAATCAAGCAAAAGGAACCCAATTCGACAGGTGGAGTTTCTTGAACGCAAGAAATGTTTCTATGGTGTTTTGAGACCCCCTCCTTTTTAAAAGAGGGGGGTCTCATACAAATGGAACACAAATTTCTGCATAACTCGAGAACTAATCAAGCAAATGGAACCAAATTTGGCAGGTGACGGTTTTTGAAGGCAAGAAATGTTTCTAAGGTGACTCGAGACCCTCCTTTTTCTGAAAGGGGGGGGGGGGGCATACAAATGAAATACAAATTTCTGCATAACTCGGGAATGAATCAAGCAAATGGAACCAAATTTGGCATGTGGAGGTTTTTGAACGCAAGAAATGTTTCTATGGTGGTTTGAGACCCCTCCACCCTCTGAAGAGGGGGGTCCCATACATATGAAACACAAATTTCTGCATAACTCAAGAACTAATCCAGCTAATGGAACCAGGTGGAGGTTTTTGAACGCAAGAAATGTTTCTATGGTGGTTTAAGACCCCTCCGCCTTTTCCCCTACTTACCCACCACATACAACCACCTCCCACAAAACAAACATATTGTCCGAACACTTCTACAGCACGTAAAAAATGTAACCGGATACGATTTTAAGTTAACGAATATTTTCATTGACCAATGTCATAATTTCCTTTGTTGTATACCCGATGGTTTGTATAATAGACTACTGTAATCCATGTTAAATTTTATTATTGAATTAATCTTTCAGCTGTCACAGAGGATGGTGCTGTTATTCTGATAATTAGAAAAAAAAAAAGCAGTTCAAGGTACACATATGGAACAACTGCATCAAAACAAGCTGGGCCTGGGCTGCAGGTTCAAAGATGGTAAGGTTGTGCTTGATGTAAAAACATTCTACGAGATGCAAATATCATCGCATGTTACTAGTGCGTCGAAAGTGCTGTTGGTTTTTGTGAATGCACATAATTTGAACGATTTCATAACCGAAGAAATTGTGTATGATCCGCAATATTTTGCAGACAAGCTAGAAAATAAACTTCAGGTTTTCTTCGAAAAGGTTTTTATCAAAGAAGTGGTTAAGCAAGATGTGCGTGTCAAAAACTAATTGACAATAATATAATACTATTGTAATCTACAAATACATAACCACCTTAAATCTTTCTATAGTTCTATACATCTAACATGAAAAAAAAAGAGTTGTAAGAAAATATCAGACCCACCTCCCCTCCTTTCATAAATTGTGCCACTTATCTCGGTGTTCCTTCAGTCAACTGGTAGCTCATTACCATCACACGATTATTGAACGTCTCGCCGTATTTAATTCATATCATTGAATGTCATGTTCGTGAGTGATTAGTTTTAATGTAAATCTTAAGACTTCCCACGAAAACAACATCTCACATGTGACATGAAAACCCATTTATCGAAAAGCGATACGCAAGCAATTTCACCGCGCGAGTTATTAAAATAAATATATTGCAGGAAATTTCAATACTTCTCACGAAAACACATGTCTCAAATACGGATACACGTGTAGTGGTAAGCTTAAGACTAGATTTTGATTTTCATCTTCTCACACATATGTTCAAATAGATTTACCAATACAAGGACAATGCAATCATTGATTTCAAAAAATAATTACGAAGTCTTCAACCTCTCCTTTTTTTTTTTCTTCTATAATAAAAAAAAAAAAAAAAAAAAAAAAAAAATATACCCCCCACCCTATTTTCACTAGATTTTGTGTGCCCGGCGGGCCCCTCCCCCTTCCGCCCCCCCTCCCCCCCCCCCCCCTCCCCCCTTTTTCGATATTTTTTTCACCTTTCCCCACCACCCCCCCCACAGAAAAGTTTTTTTAATAATCCTTCTTTTTTTTTTTTCCGCGCTTTTTTTTTGTTTCGCTTCCAACCCCTCCCTCTTTTTTCCAACACCAAACCAAAAATTGCCAACCCCAAACAGGGTACTTTTCGGTAGTTTGAGTTTCCCGTCCACCCACCTACCCAAAATCCGTTTTGCTGCAGTTCGACAAAATGCGTTTGCGCACTTCTACTTGATTCGACGCCATTTTATTGAATGTAACAAGAATGTAAACATATTGAACCACGAAATAAAGTGAAGAGTTTCAGCTGTCATATAAGTGAAACGTTTCAGCGATCCGTGAAATAATTCAAAATCTACACTGAAAGAAATGTGTCCGAAATTTAACGTGGGCAGACTTTACACTGATTCGAAATGCTTTTCATTGCAAATGATAGTAAGTGATAAAAACAGACACTGGCTGTGTCCCTAAATCTGCTGACCTTGCACCTAGCAAAGATGGTCCTCTGGTGCTCACGTTGTCCAAACTGTCGGTGTAGGTATTTTGTGCTGTGTGGCTTCCGATGTCATTCCACCTCTGACTTCGCTGTCCCGGTGTTGCCATGCGTTGTCTGCACAAGTGCTACTATGTTGTCTTTATTGATGATGGAGTATTTTCTTGTTTAAGTTTTATAGCATATTTATTCGAATATATTATTAATTGGATACATACATGTTCTTACATAGGATAAGGGGATGTAATGTTAGCCTAGCTCCTTCATTCGGCCTATGTACCAAATATGTCATTAATTCAGCGATAACAACAAAATTTTGTTGCTTTCAAGATAACTGATTTAATATGAAGGAATCCAGACATTCTTAATCAATTAACTGTTGTTCACTTCGGTGTAATTTACGATTTTCATAACTTTTTAGACATCATGATTTCACTGGTTAGGCTGAACAGATTATCTCCATGATCTTCGAATGATCTATATTTGGAAAAATTGAACCGATAAACCTTATAATACAGCCTAGATGTACAAAAAATAGTTACACGTTACAATCTAACAGTTCATACGCATAAAATAACAATGTCGAGAAAACCGTGGACCCAATGTTAGGGACATATTTTTTTCTTTGTTCTCAACTATGGCCCGTTGTCTGGAAAACTTATTAAAAATGTTGTTATTGGTAAAATTTTCAATGTTAATGTATGAGTTTCGGTTGTATATTTTCCAAATTGCTTATCTAAACACAAACCGAGGGAACAAAACCTGTTCAGAGTAAATTATAATGTTTTCACTATCGGAGGGCCAATAAATCATATGAGAAAATCTCTTAACTGTTTCAAAGCAGGTTTAGTTTAGTTTGTTTTGTGAAATTATATGTTGGGTAAAGCGAATACAGATGGCAATGTATTAAATCATAAAATCAAGAAAAAACAGTACCAAGACAGCATTTAATAAAAAATCAATCGAATGGGACGAAGTTGCATCCATGAATAGTGGGTCTTGATGCTTGTAGACCGACATTACATCCATATCACACGAAAGTTTCTGACTTTATAAAATAACGTTTATAGTTTTTCATGGTACATACTACCAAAAGTCTTACTAAACGTATCTAAGCAAGTGTATAACTAGCTAAATGTCGCTTCAAGCTAAAATAGTTTATGAGTTATCATAAAAAATGTAATCGATCGTTGCTTATTAGGCTAAGTTAAGGGACACATACCCTACATGATCTTATGTTTAGGTTGATTCGAGGTGTGCTGCAATTGGCGTTCGATGTTCTCTTGCTTGTTGGAGCGCTCCTTTGCTTTTGGAGGATAGTGGTAGTTGCACTGTTGCTAACCTTTTCCCAACTATCCAACATACCCTGATTTCTCGTGGAAGTGCATAGGATTTCTCGGCTTCCTTCAGAGCAAGTATCACGTCAACGCGTTCCTTCCCATTCCCTACTTGACCATCATTCGGGCATGGCCGGCACCGGTATTGCTTCATAATGGGTCACCAGTTTTTACACATTGAGGATGTATGTTAGTCCCAAACATCATCTGTGGGTTCTTTGTGTAAGTACTGCTGATCTGTCAATAACAGAAAAGCATCCGTGAGTGGTCAATTATGCTCATGATCATGCTCAATTCTCAGACATTTGCTTATCTGCCATCTGTTTCCACAACTTCTGCAAATCAGATGGTTTTTATTGATTGTTTTGCCACATTCCTTCAGTTTGTTTTTGATAACGTCAATATCATTCATTTTTTATATTTTTCAATAACATCAATATCATTCTGCTTGTATCATTCCATGATATCCCGGCTGTAATGGCAGCTGGCTAAGTCAGGCCAGAACTTCACCAGACCGTCATGCGATTGAATGAATTGCAAAATTCGCTTCTAAAAACACTCCTTCTCGTAGACCTGCACATTCTTAGTCACTCCAGTGATAAAAACCTTCGTTTTCCTTCGACAACTGCAGATGCCGTATCATAACTTGCCAGCAAACTTGTCTGCATAGACAAATTTGAATCTTCATGGAGCATCATCGTTGCGTTTGGCATGATTAAATTTGTATCCCGGAAGTTATCCAAAGTCCATTTTACCATATGTTTCATTGTCCATCAAAATACATCCCTTGTATTTCGTCAGAACTTGCTCGTACAGCATTCTTGTGCGGGTTTTGGAAACTAGTATGGTACGATTGGAAATCTTCACGCTGACAGATTCGTTGACCTGTACTGTACGGTGCAGAGAACTTTTTCACCAAATCACGTAAGGAGATTGTTCCGGACTGCTCTACGGACTTTCACTCGTAGTCTCTGGTCGTATGTTTTACTTCTACGGTCAGCACGGTATTTACAATCGATTTTGGGAACTTGGCACACTCCGTACTAAGTGTACCATGTACAAGACGCTGATAAGACCGGCAGTGCTCTACGGGCACGAAACGTGGACAATGCTCAAGGAGGAGGACCTGCAAGTAAAGGGTGTTTCGATCAAAATTTGGTCGACTTAAACTGGACGCATTTCCTTTCATCGTGCATTAAAAAATTTTGCACACCCCTCATTTTGAAGATGTGTGCGGTGTAGCATCATGCCTCTATTTTGATTTTGAGATTAGCACTTCAGTTATCAAAATGTCGTCGAAGGAAGGGAAGCAACGCATCAAAATTTTGCACGTTATTTAGCTGGATTATTCTAAAAGTACTGAGGTGCGAGTGATTAAAAAGTACTTAGAAACTCCCACAACTACCCGCAAAGTGCAAACCAAACATCGGAGTGGAAGCGTTTATCGTCAAATCAAGGCTAATCTCACCAACTCGGATTATAATTGGAGAAAAAACTGAAAGTTGACTGCATACTGCGCGGTGAATCCGTCTCCGAGAAGAATTCAGCCAACCGAAGCTTTTAACAACAAACAGTACGACCAGGTGCAGACGAAACTCAATGTATGTGTCTTGATCAACATTGAATCCTAGTCAGCATTACGAGTACATTACAATTACAGTAAAGAAGTGCTACAATAGTAAAACGACAGCGGAGTCCAGTTCATATAAAAAAGAACTGTATCCCCAAATTATCTTCATTTCCGTCCGTTTTTGAAGATGAAGGGAACAGTCACCTGCGACATTGGTCGGATGAAGACTCAGTACAACCAGCTAAAATCAAATCCGCGACTAAAGAGGTGTGCGCCGGCTAATGAGCGCCATCAACAGAAAAGTGCGAGAATTTCTTCGAAACAACAATGAATGACTTGTTTCAGTTATTTACATAAAATAAAATTTGTTTCCATAGATAATTTTACGATCGAAAGAAAAGCTTAAAAATTCAATTTCATTTCAATTATTGTTCAATTTCTAAATAATCTAGTCTTTATTTGTGAAGACGACTTTTAGATATTTTCATTATAAAAGAGAAGGCGCTAGAGTATGTTCAACAAGCTGCACTACAAAGAGTAGATTCCCTTTTTGACTGATTCCCTTCTTCCATCGAACTCCTTTAGACGACAACGCTCGATACCCAACGTCCTCAGGCACAAATGTTTGCAAATTTACGACCACTTTCAGTTCCAAAAATTTATTATAATTGCATGCTTGCTTTCCGCTTCACACAAATCCACATTTCGGTTGCAATTTACTGTAGCATGCAAAGCATTTCGCGAGAAACGGGGATTTTCAGCTCGGAAATTTTGATTTAGGAACGGAACGTAACGAGCCACTTGAAAGGGGTACCTACTTATCTTCGCTCAATTTTCCAAACAAATAAACCACCGACCCGGCGTTCCTTCGCTCCAGCCCTGCTGTAAGATAGTTTTAGCTTACGTTAGCACCACCAACCCGACAGACAGTTGATTATGGCCAGAAGGAGGAGTAGGTAAAGTAAAACATTTCCACCCAGTAAAGTACATAATCATATTTTAGCGAAAAACAAAGTACCTTCAGCGATATTATTAATGTTTTTATTTTTCTCACTTTTCTCTCGTTGCTGACTGTGAGATGGACCCCAGTCATAAGGACCTGGTGCGGACTTATCATTATCCACACGAACCGACCAACGACGACGACGACGACGACGACGACGACGACTGATGATGACGGTTGTTGGTTTGTGCAAATTTCCTTCCCCAGCAGACCAGTTGGCGAAAGCGATGTGAGTAAACGGAAAAACGGGGCTCTTTCCAGTTCCGGGGCTTAGACTTTAGAATGTGTGATCTGAGGGAAGAGGGAGTGGTGCAGTCAGTTCAAAGCAATGTTCATATTTCATTTATGATAGCAACTTTGCTCAAACTTGTTCCCCCTGTCTGTGCCATGTTTGGCTTTTTTAGGATTGGGTGTATGTGTGTTCTTCGGCCTGCGCGGGTTAGTCCCAGCCCTTTCGGGACCCACCTAGCCGTGTCGGATCTTGTTTTCTCCGGTTGGTGTCTTGTAGGGGATTTTCTTTATTGCTTCATATAGGCCGGGAGTGGATCGTTGTTGGCATGTTGGTTAAGGCATATCTCGCATCGTCGGTAAATTAGGGGGCGTTGATAAAGTATTTACACTATCGATGAGTTAGTACCTGCAGTTAGAAGGTGAGGAATGCTCACAGGTTTTTTTTTTAAAGCCCAAGCTATTGCAATATCAGCGGCAATGAACGAGCAGAGAAACTTGGACAAATATTCAACGTCAGATTTGGGGTATTAGATAGCGTAGTCGATGAAAGCATGGTTTTGCAAAGTCGTCGGCTTTGACCAGAGCTGCTAAATATCGACAATACACGCTGACAAAGCTTGATTTACCTCAAATCTGGTCGCACTGCGTATTTTTTTACAGCGCTCCTAGTGGTCGGTTTTCAAATGTTTTGACAACAAATTGTTTGGGAAGCTTTCCTCTTTCAGAGGTAAAAGTTTTGTTGAAGCTGAAAGAAGTAAATTAATTTTGGAAAATCCAACGTGGTCAGGATGAAAAAACGGCAACCGTGTGCAGTGTCTTCAAACGTTTCCGTGAGCGGAAACTTACTGTTCAGTAGGACATTGACAGTAGGCGTTGACATGGAACTTATAATAGGCAACAATATTAGAACAATTAGAGCACGTCCAGGACTCTCAGATGGCGATATTGCTATAAAATGCAATTCCAACTAGAGCACCCTACGGTGGATCCATCTACGCAAAGGCTATCGTTCTTATCGCGCCAGCAAGCAGCCAAACAACGAAACAGAGCCGAATGGCCAAAGAACGCACTTGGAAGTTATACAGAGAGGTTCTTACGAGGTTCCTTCATAATTTTAATTAAAATTCTAATAAACTTCCATAATCCATTTGAAGTTCCTCCATTTTTCCTCAATTTTTGGAGTTCTTTTTCGGGTTCCCTAAGTTTTCCCAGAAAACGGGTACAGATTTAATTGTATATTTCATCCTCCTCAAGGCCAAGAAAATCGGATAACTTGCCAAGAACCTCCCAGACGTCGCTAAGAGGCACATGTTGAACTCGTTTAATTAGTTGTTGGAGCATAACGTTGTCCCTGATGATCGGATACGGGTGAGAGGTATTGCCATTCAAACATCTGGTAAACCCGCGTCCAACCACAACTCTTATCGACCCATGGCGATGTTATCTTGTATTCGAAAGTTGTTGGAGAAAATTATTCGAAAGTTGTTGGAGAAAATTACAATAAGAAAATCCAAATGAAGATCCTGGGTTCTAACTTGTGAAAACATAAGCAATACTCCGGAAGTTGCAATACTTTAGAGGGCACTTGCAAAGGATCATACGATTGAACTTGAAAATCTGAAAAATGAGGATGGATTTTTTACAAAAACTCCTAGTGAAACGTTATAGTTGATTATGGAAACCCATTTTCCTGGATCAGTTTTGTGTGTAGATCCAAACAGTGATGGATCACTGGTAGGTGAAAAATGTTCTACGAGGACACCCCAAATGTCTGTTGAAAAAGAAAACGCCGCAAAATACTTGACTGATCAAACCATTAAGAATGCCAGGGTAGAAAATGCATTGAGATCTTTTCAGCCTTACAAAGCTGCAGGACCGGACGGAACATTTCCAGCATTGCTTCAAAACGGTGAAGCAGTGATGATCTCGTCATTAATTGGGATTTTTAAGGCAAATTTGAGACTCAACCATATTCTAACTGGATGGATACAAGTAAAAGTTATCTTCAAATAAGAAAGCGAGATGTGGCGCTTCCTAAATCATACAGATCCATTAGTCTTTCATCAGTCCTATTAAAGACTATGGAAAAAGTGTTGAACAATTATATCAATTCAAATTACATGAACAAGTATCCACTATCTGAGTTCCAGTTTGCTTACCAGTCTGGTAAGTCAACAGTTACGGCACTGCATATTGTGGTTTCAAAGGTAGAAAAAGCTCTGGTAAAAGTAATAGCACTTTGTTCTTTCTTAGATATTGAAGGAGCTTTCGACAACGCTTCCTATTCGTCTATGGCTCGTGCCGTGAAGAAAAGGAACTTTGACCTGAACATAATCAACTGGATTCACACCATGCTTGCATAAAGATAAATCACTTCAGAGCTGGGAGGTTCGTCTATTACAGTACGGGCAACGAAAGGTTGTCCCCAAGGAAGAGTCCTCTTACCACTAATGAAAAAGGTTTCGAGGTTGTAGGTTTTGCAGACGATATCGTCATCATAGTAAGGGGAGCATTTGGCAATATAATTTCTGAGAGAATGCAATGGGGCCTAACATTTACCCAGTCTTTGTGTATTCAGGAGGACCTTAGCATAAATCCCTTAAAAGTAGTAATTGTTTCTTTCACCAGGAAAGGAAGTTGAATCTAACAGCTTTTAAGCTAGGAGGATTGGAAATCCATCTTGGTGAACAGGTGAAATAGCTAGGAGTAATCGGCAAGGCAACCAATGCTTTCTGGATATGCTCAAAAACGTTTGGCAGAAAATGGGATCTAAGACCAAAAATGATAATGTGGATTTATACATCCATAATTCGTCCAAAACTAACGTATGCTTCTCTTGTGTGGTGGCCAAAAACAAAAGAGGCTACTGCACAGAAAAAACTGACAGAACTTGAACGATTAGTGTCCATTGCTATAACGGGAGCGATGCGCAGCTCTCCATCAAAATCCTTAGATGCAATTCTAAATCTGCTGCCTTTGCACGAATACGTGCAATTAGAAGCGGAAAGAGTACGCTTAGACTCAAACGGTTGAAAACTTTCAAGTCTGGTGACTTTGTCGCTCACCTGAGCAATTCACAAAACTTTCAAAATGGGCCAGTGATGTAAATGAATGGAGACTAGATGAAACCTGTGGAAATGACATGACATCCCTTAGAACATATGTGAGATGTCACGTATAGATTGGGAAGTCGGAGGTCCCACTGTTCGTCATGGTTCAATAAAATTCTTTACATATGGCTCAAAAATTGGAACGAAAACGGGAGCAGTAATCTCCGGTCCTGGGGTAGAAATCTCAGTGGTGATGGGAAACTAACCAACGGTCTTCAAGGCGGAGATGCTACTATTTGTATTTTTACAGACAGCCAAGCCGCACTCAAAGCGTTGAGTAATTATAAATGTACATCCAAACTTGTCTGGGAATGCATTCTTTCACTGCGAAAGGTGTGACAAGAGAACTCCGTATATTTATTCTGGGGTCCGGGACACTGTGGCATTGAAGGCAATGAAAGGGCAGACGAACTTGCTAAACAAGGGTCAAATGCACAGTTTATTGGCCCAGAACCATTCTGTGCCATAAAAATGGAACTGAAATCTTGGGAAGTGCAAAGGGTGATGACCAATTGGTTGGTCACCACAAAGTGTGTCCAATCGTTTATAATTCCAAATATTACAATCAGTAGAAAGCTTTTGGAGCTCAATAAGAGAGTTCTTTGTACCTTTACTGGTCTAGTAACCGGACATTGCCCGAGTAGATATCATTTGTAAAAACATTGGCCAGGTTCAGAATGAAATCGGTAGTTTTTGTAACATGGAACGTGAAACCTCGGAACATGTGCTCTGCAGTTGTGATGCTTTGTACAAGAGCAGACTTAAATTTCAGTACAGTGGCTATATGCAACCTGAAGAAATTTGGACTGTGGGTTTTATAAACTCAATTTTGCCTGACTGGGAGAAGCCGCGTCATAGGCTGTTTACTTGACAAATGGTGATCAAGATTTAAGATGCGAATAGTAACAGTAAACAGAGGTATACCACTCAAGTTCAATTCAGGGGACGCAGTGGTACACCCCAATAATAATAATTATAAAAAAATATCGTTTAAATGAAATGCATACATTCACACACACCTTAGGCCAAATGAAAGAGCGCCCGGATAAAAATAAACATACAATTTCAGTACAATAATATAAAATAACATTCCCTGGGCACTGACAAAACCTTGAGGTATTTTAACTTCAACTATCAGGTCCCAGGGCTGGTCTGGTTCTTTACCATTCTGGAAAGAAGCACACAAGTGTTGCCAGATCAGTGGAAATGCAGCCCAAATGTGCTTCTGAAAATCCTCTAGTACTTCTTATCGATGAACATTATAGTTCTGAGATGGTGATCAATGGTCAAGTACAGTATTTGCAAATAGTAGAAATGCTGCATTTGATCATATAGAATCAGTTGAAAAAGCTAAAATAGTTTATTATCAAAAATCAGCACACTTTTGGAAAGCATTACCACATAGGGGAACTGTTCCATTATTCATCTCATAATCCATTATTCATATTAATCGGAAATGTAGGTTTGATGTATCAATCAATTGATTTCTTTTTGTGGCTTGCTTTCCACAACAAATAAAAAAAAACTAAAAATAACAATGAATAAAAAGTACGAGCTCTGAAATGAGATGAAAATGGGAATGGTAAGCCTAGATGCTATACTTTTATCGGGGTCTTTTAGCGTGAGGCGATTTTGCTTATTTAATCCTAGGAACATTCTAGTTTTGAAGTAAATGCAGCTTTTAGAGTTTGCACCAGCAATGAGTGATGTATTAACACAACAGAGCAAACAGAAGATGAAAGCCAAACAAACTACTCAAATCACGACGGCGCCAGAAGACTACTAATAGCCAAACAAACTACTCAAATCACAAGCGGCTCCAGTCAAACAGAAGATGAAGAAATTCACAAACTACAAAAGACTACCGAAATCATGCAGAAATAACGAAGATAAGTAAAACACCTTATTAAACTTACAAACTGATGAACTAAATAACAAACCGACAAAAAGACGACACGACACCATACAAAACAGTTGACATGAACATGGCTGAGAGAAAAGGAAAGCCATCTTGAAAATGTAACACCTTTTGAAAAAAAAATTTTAATAATATATACGTAACACTGACTAACAAAATAACAAACAGACAATTGAAGAAACAGACGAAAGAACTCAAAAAACTCAAACGTGGCTCCTTCCGAATCATTTGCAACAGCGTCTTCTTGGACGACATTTTCCGTGTACGGAAAAGTAGGATTTACGCAACGATATCATCATGGCAGAGGTTGTAAATTATCTATTCAGAGTCCCGCCAGTAAACCTACAAAAAAAAAAAAATAAAATAATATAAAATAACATTAAAATCTATTGTCGACCATGATTCAAGTTGTTCACGTATTAGATAAATGAAAAATGCATATTGTCATTACAATAGATCTACATTTCACCCTATGTGCTGGAATTTTTAACAATTGTGAAACAATACAATCAATAGTAATTGGCTCAAATTTGTTTGGGAAAAAATGATTTTATTTATCATTAAGATACATAACAACCCCCTTATTCTATTGTCGATGTCACAAGTTACATTAAATTATATTGTATGGTTACAATGCATTTAATTTTAAATCTATGAAATTTTATGAAGTTTTCTTTCGGGCGAGTATTCCTCGTCGTCTGCTAACGACGCACTACTGGCAGCAATAATTATTTGGTCTAACAAATCCATGGCAAAAAGTTTGCGAAAAATCTCTCAAAAAAAAAAAAAACTTCTGATCTCTGATGTTGAATGATTGACAGGATGACAGGTGTTGGCGGGTATAACAAAAAGAAATACAACACCGGTGCGGGAAACACAAAGTTGGCCTATTTTAGCTGGTTCTATTCAAGTTTTGCTGATGCAAATCAAGTATGAAGTTGATCCAAAAATAGACCACCGCTGAAGATGCCCTAAGGTGTTTGAATGAATAAGGAGTGTATCGAAAATAAGCTATCCACAAACTTTCTTTCAAATTATGTTGAAAACCGATATTTTATTCATACAAAAAATTGATCCTTTATTGTACGAGGTTAAACTTGAACATAATGAAGACCGGATGAAATTTAAGTTATTCCTTCACGAATTTTCGAACTTTGGATCGAATGCTCTTCATCAAGTTCCGGACAAGTGTTGCATCGCATTTTTTGGACGCTTGAGCCCAAATTTTTTTGAACTCCTGCATGTTCCCAGCTGCCTTACCAGTCTTCTTGAAGACCCTCTTCACGATTGCCCAGTAACGTTCGATGGGTCGAAGCTGAGGGCAATTTGGTGGATTGATATTTTTCTCAACGAAATCTATACCCTTTTCCGCAAGCCAATTGAGAGTGGTTTTGGCATAGTGAGCCGACGCTAAATCCGGCCAAAACAGTGGAGGTGTACTATGCTTCTTATATAAAGGCAACAATCTCTTCTGGAGACACTCAGATCGATAGATTTCCGCATTTATAGTTCCGGTAGTGTAAAAAATGGTTGACTTCAAACCACAGGAACATATTGCTTGCCATACCAGTACCTTTCGACCGAATTTCTCCACTTGAATCGACCTGTCCGCATCGCTCACATCCTCCCCAACGACGGCAGTAAAGTATTGTGGACCTGGAAGGGTTTTGAGTCCTCCTTTACATAGGTCTCATCGTCCATCAAAACGCATGCATCCGGACGCTGCAAAAGACGCGAATACAATTTCCGGGCCCTTGTTGCTGCTCGCTTCTTCTGTTCTGCACTTTGTTTCGAGATTTTCTGCTTCTTGTAGGTCTTCAGGTGGTTTCGCCTCTTGATACGCTGGATCATTCCGACACTCGTTCCTGCTTTTTGGCCAAATCACGTATTGACATTGATTTGTTCTTCATGATTAGAGATACCACTTTCTGCTCCAGTTTCGGGTTGGAAGAACCGGGTTTTCTGCCTCTTCCTGGTAGCTCATCCAAAGAATAGTGTTCCCCAAACTTATTAATGATGGTTTTAACACTCGCATGATGAATTCCAAACCGCTTCGCCAATTTTCGCATAGTAATACCCTTCTCACTTAGCCATGTGTCCAGAACCTTAATTTTCACTTCCTTTTCAATACGCGACATTTGAAAACGCAGAATTTGAACCGCACAAACAAGTAAACAAAAGAAAGCTGACAGTCAAACGCACAGCATGCAGTGTTCAGAGCATAAAAAACCATCACAAATACATGCGTACAACGCAAATGTATGTGGATAGCTTATATTCGATACACTCCTTAAAAGTCTGTCCGCAAGGAAGTGTGCTCTCACCACTTTTGTGGTCCTTAATTTTTGATGATCTGCTGAATAACTTGGTGGCAATGGGGTATGAAGTCATAGGCTGCGCGTATGGCATCGTAATAATAATACGGGGGAAGCATGATGCAACGTTATCAAACAGAATGAAATCAGCATTAAACTACACTCTTGCATGGTGCAGGAGGGAGGGGCTGAATGTAAACCCTTCATAAACAACTCTTGTAATTTTTACAAGGAAAAGACTTATTATAAAGGCACCGTCTTTAGATGGGGTACAGTTGACTTTCTCCTCTCAAGTTAAATATCTAGGAGTCAAACTAGATCGGAAATTGAATTGGAAACACATGCTCTAATGTAGTGAACAAAGCAACTGCTGCTCTCTGGGCCTGTTGGAGAGCGATTGGAAAGAAATGGGGACTGAGGCCTAGAATAATCCGTTGGATTTATCTGGCAGTTATAAGACCCAAGATATCGTATGTTTCTCTAGTCTGGTAACAGGAGCTATTCGAAGTACTCCCACTATCACTCTGGATGCCATAATGCATCTGTTACCCTTGCATAAATTTGTACAGGTAGAGGCCGTAAAAAGTGCCCTAAAACTTTAAAGATACAAAAGGATCTTTGAGGGTGACCTGACAGGACATTTACAAATAGTAAAAAATGTCAACATAAATCCGTTGGTGACACAAAATGAAGACTGGGTGCAACAAAAACCCATCTTAGATATATCATACAAAGTAACGATCAATGATCGGAACACGTGGAAATCTGGTGGGCCAACAGTTTCACCAGGATCTATTGTATTTTACACAGACGGTTCTAAAATGGGTGATAGAACTGAGGCTGGAGTGTATGAACCCAGGACTAAACTCGCCATACCAATGGGTAAATGGCCTACGGTATTTCAAGCCGAACTTCAAGCAATCTTAGAATGCGCTGCCATCTGTCTTAAAAGGAAATACAGACACGTCAATATCTGCATCTTCTCAGACAGCCAGGCGACTTTGAAAGCTATCAGCGCATTTGAGTGCTATTCCAAGCTTGTGTGGGAATGCATTGAATTACTAAAAGAACTGGCGTCAAAGAATAGGGTCAACCTATCCTGGGTACCAGGTCATAGTAACATTGCAAGCAACGAAGTTGTTGACCAACTTGCTAGGGAGGGGTCTCTGGGCACCTTCTGTGGAGTATCCTCAAGTGCATTATCGATGGAGCTTAGAAACTGGGAGAAACAGGCTGTAGGAGCAAATTGGCGCACTGCAACTGGAATAAACCAGTCAAAAAGATTCATTGTTCCAAGCGTGAAAAACACGAATGTACTGCTAAAACTTAGCAAGCGCGAATTAAGTGTGTATGTAGGCTTATTAACCGGCCACTGCCCATCTTGACACTTCCTAATGAAGCTAGAGAAGATTCATTCTGAAGAATGTCGGCTCTGTGGGTTCGAAACTGAATCCTCAGAGCATCTACTTTAAAGACTGTATTCGATGAAATTTGGACACACAAAATAGGTCACCAAAAATTTTCCTTGAGCCCGATTCTTTTCAAACTTTCTGGAAATAAAGTAATACTAAATGGTTAAGTTTTGACATCATTGGTTTATTGAACCTCTTCTCCCAACCCAAATGCCCGCACCTTTGCCTTGACCCCTTTCATCAAATTTTGGGCAATGATAGGACCGACTTGCTTACTTACTTTTAACCACACTTTTTTTAGTTCAAGTTCATTTTCTATCAGTTTTGGAGTTTTAACGAGCTTTGCCTTCATGATTGCCCAAAATTTTTCAATTGGGCGAAGTTCCGGAGTGTTTGGAGGGCTGCCGTCTTTTGGTACAAAAACTACATTATTATCTTTGTACCAGTCTAAGACGGGCCGGGCATAGTGGCAAGATGCCAAATCCGGCCAAAACAGTGTCGGGCTACCGTGACATCTCAAGAAGGGCAGAAGTCGTTTTTGGAGGCATTCGTCCTTGTAGATTTGTCCGTTGACGGTCCCAGAGGTGATGAAGGGCTGACTCATTTTGCCACATCCGCAGATCGCTTGCCAGACAAGGAATTTTTTGGCGAATTTCGACAGTTTCTTCTTCCGTACACTCTCCGGAACGGCCAACTTAGAGGTGGTGACGTAGTGTTACTGTCCTGGCATTTGTTTGGTGTCAGCTTTAATGTAGGTCTCATCGTCCATCACAATGCAGAACGGTTTTGTGAGCCACTCCCTGTACAGTTTTCTTGCACGAGTTTTGGCCACCGAGTTCTGTTTATCGCTCCGGTTCGATGCCTTCTGGACCTTGTACACATGTAATCCAGAACGTTTCATTGTTTTCTGCACAAAACAAACTGAAACTTTCGCCTTTTTTGCAACATCACTGATCGAAATGTTGGGATAACGCAGCGTTGCCAGGTGGATTTACACAATATCGGTATTGCTTATTAAAAAATATCGGTATTTATCGGTATAAAGTAAAATTCAGATTTTTTTCAAGTGAACTATAGTTTAATTTTGATATAAGATTACAATATATTTTGGCGATCATTTTTCTTCTATTTTCAAATTTTATATGGACAAAGTTTGACGTAAACATAAAAAATAAAATAAAAAATACATTAGCCATTTTTTTATATTTACCATCTCGAGGTTGAATATGTATGTTTTGAATAAATATACATTTCAATATATATTTTTTAGAATACACATTAGGTTTTTGAGCCAACTCCCGTTGTGCTAAGCACATCCCTTATTTTTTTTAAAAAGATTTTAACACAAAAACGGATTAATTCTAGTGTATACCGCTTCCAATTTTATTCACTTTTCCATACATACCACTGGATTTGTTAGACACGAAAAGCTAAGATATGATCGATTATTCAACACTGCTTCTTGAGCGCATAGTGAATTTGATATTTTTGATTTTTTTTTGCTTGATAGAACGAAAATAGGCGACTACGACGAAGTAGCGCTCTACCCTATCAATAAACAGACAATTTCTTTTGAAAATCCCGTATTAAAAGCTATTTTAGTATTTATATGTAACTAAATTTTCACAGTTCAACAAAGAGTCGAATAACAGTTTATAAATCCGTTGAAACATCGTTTATATAGCCTATTTATAGTTATGCTGTATAAATGATGCTATATTCATTGAATTCAGTTAATTCCTATGTTTTTGTTTATGAGTTTAATTTTTGGTACTGGTGAAAAAGTATTGACCTGTTTTCAAGAGTTGAAATTATAGTCAATTGCTTGAAGCAAATAGCTCAAAGGCTACCCTTTACATTGCCCATCAGAATAGAAAACAGCGCAGTGTTTACAAATAACATCAGAAAACATTGTCATATCTTTTAATCGTCTCTTGTTCAATATGCCCTTGCCAGTAATGCACGTAGTAAAACCGAACATCAACCATCAAAGCTTGGTAATTCAGATGCTTAATAACAGCATTTAGAAGGTTTATTTTAGCACTGATATTGCTTATATACAGACAACGCTATAAATAGCATATCAATGTAGCTCAATAAGAGCATCACTTCTGCTACTATTCAATATATAACATTGAGCTTATATAGCCGATTCGTTTGTACTTCATTCAATTCTAGAATAGCGCAGTTGGTAAGTCACGTAGTTGAGGATACGAAAGTTGATAGTTCGAATCTCGCTATTTAATGGTAATAAATAAATGTTACAAAATGTTTCTGTTGATGTCTATGCATAATAATATCAAATTAAATATGCACAATATGAAATCCAAATAAAAATGTTTGTATCATATGGAAAATCATACAAAAACCCCAACAAAGTTTTATGAAAATTTAAAAAAGTTGAACAAAAGTTCTATAAAAGACACCACAGCTTTTTTAATATGCTCAATGATGTTGAAGAAAAATATATTATTCTTAACAAACACTCGCTTAGCTCAACAAAGGTCTCTTCGACTCTCGGAATTACCCTCAAGTTCTGTAAAGCATTAAAACAGCAGTTATTCAATTATCAGTTGAACTCCATTGCAGCAAACTTGCTTCTTAAGCATATTCAATTGGAAGTGTTCAAAAGCATTTAGCGACAGCTTAATAACTTCTCCAAATTTGTGTGAATAATGCCTGAACAAAAGCTGTGATGGAAAATAGTTCAGAGATTATTCAACACGCTGCTGAATTAAATCGCCATAATGATGTTTATTGAATGAGTGATTGTTTTTTGGGTATTATGCTTAAAATTACAACCTGTCTTCATTTGTTAACGCATTTAATATCATAATTAAACTCGATCATTTTATCACAGACATACAACCATAACACATCTACTTTCAAATTAAATGCTTAAAATGGCAGGCATCCATTTACTCTAACTTGAAACTTTTTCCGTTTCTCGCTCGCCTTGCATAGCACGTGAGCAACGGAGGAAACAAAAACAGAAGCTAAAGCTAAAGCTAAAAACAAAATACAGTGATCATTCGCTCATTGCAACATGTTTACATTCGTTTATTAAAATCCCGTGATGTGATTTTCTCACGTGCGGATAAGGGCAATACAGTAGTGATCATGGACAGGGAAGATTATGATTCACGCGTACACGACATGATCAATACAGGTCCGTACGAGGAACATAAATTCAAGAACGGAAACCCTAAAGACCCTCTCAATTCGATGGTGGAAGAAGTAAACTTTGCTCGGCACAATGTAGCGCGTTTGATGGGTGATGAAAAACTCCAAAGAAAGTTTCACGTGCCAAATCCAAAAGTAGCATCACTGTATTGCCTACCGAAGATTCACAAAACACCAATTGGAATGCGGCCCATTTGCTCAAATATTTGCACACCCACCGAAAAAATGGCAGCGTGGCTAGTTGAAGAAATGAAAAAATACCCTGTATCTCATGGCAAAAGCGTGAAAAATTCGGTCGATCTCGTCCAGCAGCTAGAAGGGCTTAAGGTAAGACGTGGTGAGATTTTGGTATCGTTTGACGTTGCAGCACTATTTCCAAGCGTACCAATCGCCGATGCTCTTCGAAGCCTGCGTCGACATTTAGAACGCAGTCGAGCACCTCACTATCAAATTGAGGCGTATCTTCTTGTGGCGGAGGTTTGCATGAACCAGAATTTTTTCACATTTAGAGGAAAATTCTACAAGCAAACGTTTGGTTTAAGCATGGGAAGCAAACTTTCACCTCTTTTGGCGAACCTCTTTATGAGCGACTTCGAGGTAGACACTGAGAAGGAAATGTTTTTCCCCCGAGTTTGGTGGCGTTATGTTGAAGATGTACTGGCACCGGTGACGGAACGCTACCTAGATCAAACGATCAGGATGCTTAACTCACGTCACAGCTCAATTAAGTTCACGGTAGAAAAAGAAATTGACGGAAAATTACCTTTCCTGGATTTAATGATCACCAGGAAGGAGGACGACACGTTGAAATTTGGAATTTACCGTAAACCGACATCGACTGATAGGTACATTACATCCGACTCCAATCACTTTGGATCCCAAAAGCAAGCAGCTTTCCAGTCCATGGCACACCGCTTATATAATGTACCTGTGGAGGAACAAGAATTTGCTGAAGAAAAAGAACGTATCCACCAGGCAGCGGAGATGAATGGCTACGAGAAAGGGTTCACGGAAAAAATTCTACAACAACACAAACGAAAGCCACACATAAAAAACATCACCACACTTAAGCCAGAGAAAGAAAATGTACGAAGAATCAGCCTACCGTTCTATCCTAAAGTCACGAACCCAATAAAAAACATACTCAAACGGCAAGGAATACACATAGTTTACAAAAGCGAAAACACTTTACGCGACGTTCTATGCAATTTGAAGGACAAGGTTCCACCGGACGAAAATTCGGGGATTTACCAAATTCCCTGCCAGGACTGCTCCTCGGTGTACATCGAACAAACCCGCCGCAAAGTAAAGGTTCGCTTAAAAGAACACAGAAACGCTGTTGATAAACAGAAACTGCAGGAATCAGCAGCAGCAGTACATGCGATGGATTTGGACCATCATATTGACTGGAAAAATGCAAAATTAATTAAAACAGTAAGAAAACCATCACACCTAAACGCATGGGAATCGATGTTTATCTCCAACTCATCCGAACCGCTCATGAATGAAGACGATCCTCCCATCACATCATGTCTGTTTAATATGACAAAGCTGAGAATTCAGTAACCATCTCTTCTCTTCTGACGACTACGCAACAGCGTACGAAGATTTGTGTAATCAGTCGGACATAGTCCCGTAGATGGGCAGCATCGCGCCCGAAACCGGTCGACCAAAAGGTAATTTTTTTTTAAATTGTAAGAACGATAAGTGTTGTGTCTTGTCTCGCGTCGCGTTTTGTTAGTACCATTTTTCCGCTTGGTTGTCTTACGGTCCTTGAACGTTTTGATCACATGAGATACAGTTGAATGTGCGATTCCGAGCTGTTTTCCGATCCATCGAAGAGAAGCGTTTGGGTTTTCGAAGTGAGTGCCCAAAATTTGTTGGCGCAATATTTCTTCATTCGAAGCCATCACTGAAATCACTCGACCGATTTTCACGAAACTCATTACACAATTGACTCAACACAATGAAATACATTCAGCTAAAATTTCAATAATTTTTACCCACACGCTAAAAAGTTACGAACAATTGCGTGTGTCCAAATTTCATCGAATATAGTCTTTATGAATGCAGTTTGCTCTTTAATAAGAGGAATCGTTATTTCGGGAGTTGCATCATGCGACCTCGAGATATCTGGTGGAATATAAATCCCAAGAAGGTAGTAGCATTCATTATGGATGCTATTCCAGACTGGGGTATAACGCAGGCCTAAAAAACAACCTTCAGTCCTAAATACTGGTGGGTGTAGAAATGAACTGCGCACAATAAATGGGTTTTACCACAATAGGTCAATAAATGGCCGCTTTCTGAAAATAACTCCGAATGCAAATATTGTGCATATTGATCCCAGTTAGTTTTTCTAGGATTCCTAAACGTAGTAGTTGACCGATTTTCCCCACTCCATTCAAACCCAACGTGTCTATCATCTGACAATGACGTTTCCTCAGAAACTTCCCAATTTACAATTCTTTCACAAATGGTGTCAGATCTAAGATTTCTTGTCTAATAGCATTTAAAAATGTAGGTACGTTTCCCTTATTGCATATGTCTATATTATTTGCTGAGAGATATTTCAATAAGTACTCCCCTGGAATGTTGATATCCGTATCACCCCACACGGTATGATGTGCGTTGGCATCACAGCCAATGATGAATGACTTGTTGTTAGCTCTACAGTACTGCACAAATGAGTCGATCTTAGGAGGAGGCACCTCACGAGCATCACCCGGAAAATACGCTGAAGCCACTATGACCTCAGTTTTTCCTCCGGTGGTAGGCATGACCACAACAATGTCCCGTTTGAAGAATTCTGTAATGAGAAATGGTTTCCTTGTAAACATCCGAACCTGCTAGTGCTGGAGCGTCAATCAATTTAGAATAAAATATCTTAATCCTATGACCGTTTTCAGTTGTCCAACGGGTGCCGACCGAAATGTTGGGATTCATGCTCATAATTTTCTTGTTCGTGTTGTGGCTATTCAGCTAACGATTTCTCCTCTGCTACGCAGCTCTCCCGCGCAGAAATTAGAGGTTATGTTCACTTTTCGACTAATTCACACGTCTGTTTAACGGGGATTTTTCTGACGTAAATAATCCTCCGGGAAGTAACAACACAGTTTCTGA
This sequence comes from Aedes koreicus, assembly GCA_024533555.2. Lineage (NCBI taxonomy): Eukaryota > Metazoa > Arthropoda > Insecta > Diptera > Culicidae > Aedes > Aedes koreicus. The sequence goes on along the minus strand of JAHHFK020005709.1, from coordinate 220,257 downwards.
ATCCGGTACGGTTCTAAATAAAACACAATCAATTCCCATTGAAGTCTTTTCAAAAATTCAATTTTTGGTAATGCATGATTGCAGATTACTTAAATCCCGCGTCATGTTGGTCATTTTTCAATCTGAAATAATGCCTAATAATGAAACTGCCTTTGAATTTATCAGAAAGACACCAATGTAAATTGAACCTTAATGAATGCTGTTGTACATACAGTGTTGCCAGTTCGATGGCTTATTACCAAATCATATCAGAAACTGAAAAACCACTAATCCTCCGCAGCTTTCAACTGTGTCTGTTCAGACACGTAGACCGCATGACCTTTTCCAGAGCGCTTCAATACCCGGTCCTGCATCGTGACGAGCATCGCAGATTACCTGAACAACTCACATAAAGAAACATGTAAAAACTTGATGACTTTTTGCACGCTTCTGACAAAACAGCCAGTGGAGAGATCTCGCGCAAACGGCAACAATCGGCGAACGTTAAAATTAAATTGCTATATCAGTTTCAGAGTCGTTACGCTTTCATGTCCACTGATTGGACACCCCGTAAGTTCATCCATCCAGACAAAGGCCGTCGTCGTCGGTGGAACAATGAAAAAAATCCTACGGCGAAATCTTTATCCAACCGATGGATCCAAAAGCAATTTTCTACCTTTATATAGAGATACATAAGTTTCGTCGCAGCCCCCCCCCCCCCCAAAAAAAAGCCACACAACATCTTAAAAGTGCTATCTTAAATGAAATCACACACACCGAAAGCTGTCCTCCCTCGAGGACCTTTCGGTATCCTCCTGCGCATCTCCCATACAAAAGGGCATTAACATTCCTTACTCGCCCTCTTCTCGCTATGTCCGATTTCGAGATCTCGTCCAAGATGAAACTTGTGTCCACCAGGGCTTCATCGACGATAACCGCTTATTTTAGATGGCCGAAAAAGGAACAACTCCTTCCTCTGCCACCATGGCACCAAAGAATCGAACACAAAAACATGCCAACAGGCCAAAAAAGATTGCTCACTCCTAATAAAAGCGGCCTCTGTCGGACACGCGGTTCCCAAAAGCTGTGGCAAAAACAATTTACTTTTCACCGCGCACAATTTTCTCATTTTCGAAGCTTTAAATTACCTTAAATTGCAAAGCCAAAATTCGACTTCGGCGTCGTCGTTGGGTGACCGCTCTTATTGCCGGTTTGGCCCTCTCCCCGACGAGCGAAATTATCTTTTCGTCATCCGTCGTCCGATCGGTGGATGGTGGTTAGTCAATTTGGCGACTTACTGTTCGGCCAACGGGGAGCCGGGAAGTAACGGGAAAGTGTCAAGATAACGACTTATTACATCAAAAAGTCGCTGAGCTGATTTCGAGAAAATTGAGACCTGTCCGTTCGGGGAGGGTCGATCAGAAATTACAGCCCTCTGGTCGATCGGTCCCGTCGGTTTTATTTCTGCCTTGGTCACATGTGCGAAGTAGAACGGACAACATCAGACACGGCAAACACCAGTCGGAGACCGATCGGCAAGTGCTGATAATTGTGATAATGTTGTCGACGAGTACGGGCTCGTTGATTGGGACTTGCACCCGGGAAAGTTGTAATGAAAATCGTTTTTTTTTGTTTTGAAAATCGAGTGTCCTAGAGGTGTTTTGGGTCGGTTGACAGAAGGGAGTGATCAGGGTTAATTGATACGGAATTAGCTGACATGCCCAGAAGAATGTTATCAGTTAACATTGTTGTTTTTGAACGTTCGATAATGATTAGCAAATTTTTTGAACAAGTCTACTCTCCTCACGCGATATTCTCTCTACTGGAGATGTGTTCGATCAAAATATTTCGCATTTTGTATTTTTCATATTAAAATTTCATTCCATCATTCATCATGGAATAAATTGATTGACCTACATCCTTGAGGACATTTTCAATACGATGTTGTCAGAAATCACATTGAATCTTAGTGTACTCCCCTAAGCGATAAAGCTTAATTTGACGAGTTTAAAATCAGGTTGAAATGTTTGTTATCAAGCATTTTATGTAAAGGATGTACCATAGCACGTCCTTCGTGTAGTGGCATATTGCCAAATCTGGCCAGAAGGTCGTCGGACTGTCGTGAATCTTCAGGATAGGGAGAAGCCGCTTTTGGAGACACTCTTCCCAAGTAGCACAACTTGTTTCAATAGAGCATAAAAATCTCTCTTGAAACAAATTAGGGATAGTTTTGTATGGCTATGTACCTCAAAATCCTACACAACAGCAACAGAAAAAGCGCCTGGGTGGAGCCTATTTGTAACTTGACATTCTTTCTACAGAGTTGCAATAGCATGTTTTAAAACACTCAAATATTGTAAATCGTGTTGCAAAAAAAGTGAAATAATAGCGATGTTTAAAAAAACGCGAGAATAACGTTTTTTAAATGGATATCGTTATCAACCAAATATTCGTGATCAAAATATAGGGAAATAAAATGAACTGAAAATCGTGTTGGAATAAGTTAATTTTTTAAAGGCTTTCATATTTATGGATGAATATTCTGCCCTACAACAAAAAATACAAAAGCCCTTGAACAAATCCTCGAGAATAGAGATTCCTTCAGAACTTGAAAAAGATTTTTTTTTGTAAAATTATGTTTACTTTTGGAAGAATCAGATTTCTGATTCATTTGAATAATAATAAATCGTAACAAGTTTATGTTAGGTTTAAATTGTGGAGGAAGGAGTGAAATTTTGAAATCTCATTTTGTATTGCAAAATGTTGGCAGAACAAACCAAACACACTGCCGGCTAAAATAATTATAAATCCATTCCTAACACGTAAAGTGCTTCTATGATATTTATCTATGCAGACATCTTTATATAATAGATATCTGGACACAAGCGACACCGACAGTAATGTTTTGTAAGTGGGTTTTCTTTGTTTACGTATACCTGATTTACTAAGAATTAAGAACTACTGAATTCTACATAAAGATTGTACGGAATAAAATTGCACCACTTTTAAATGGCTGTAACTTTTTACCCGTCGGGTATTTTCTATTGAAATTTTGGGTGGAATAAGTTCAATGTGTATTTGTTTACGCTGTGTAAGTTCCACTAGCAGATGTGCAATCGTTGCGATGATACAGTCGGAGGAACAGCAGAGGCACAAAGAAATTTTGTGCACGTACCTCGAAAATCTGGATCTTTCTCATCGTGCCATCAGCAAGAAGCTGGAAATGGTACATTCTACGGTGTCTCGTGTTTTAAATCGGTACCACTATCGTTTGACCATCGATTGAAAAAAAAAAAAAAAAAATGGCAAAATGGATCTCCGTATAGTGTTAAGGATCACAAGCGTTCAAGCATTCAAGAGGTATCCCAACAGTTCAGTTCGAGATGTGGCGAAGAAACTGAATCTAACCAAAACTTTCGTGCACGATGCAAAAAAACGTGAAGGACTACACACGTACAAAGTCCAAAAGGAGCCTAATCGCGATGAACGGCAGAATACGGTAGGTAAAACACGTGCACGAAAGCTCTACACCCAGACGTTGACGAAACCACATTGCCTCGTTATGGATGATGAGACGTATGTAAAAGCAGACTTCCGGCAGCTTCCGGGGCTCCAGTTTTTCACTGTTCATGATAAATTCGATGTTCCTTAGGACGTTAGAAAGCAGAAGATGTCAAAAAATATATGATTTGGCAAGCAATATGCTCGTGTGGAAAGCGGAGCACCCCATTCGTGACAACTGGGACGGTCAATGGGCAGCTGTACCTAAAGGAATGCCTTCAAAAGCGTCTTCTTCCTCTTCTGAGGTCACACGATGGTCCTGGCAGGATTTAGCCTCGTGCCATTACTCGAAAGAGGTTTTGGAGTGGTACAAGGCAAAGGAGGTCAATTTCGTGCCGAAGTTTCTCAACGAACGCACCGGAAGTGCGGCCAATTGAAAAGTACTGGGCCATCATGAACAAAGCACTTTGGAAGCATCCTAAGGAAGTGAAATTGGAGGAAGATATGAAGAAAAAATGAATTGCCACTCAAAAAAAAAAGTTGGTCCAAATGTTGTACAGGACCTTATGAGTAGTGTGAAGAAGAAGGTTCGTGCATTTTGATATGGAACTGAAATTGAATAAAACAAACATGGGAAAATATTCATAACTTGTTTTATTTTACTCTCTGAAAGTTTGAAGATGATTGGTGAATTTTGCCGAATATTTGTGTGTGTTCTAATTTGATTCCGTACACCCTTTAATTGAGTTTTAATAAATTAAATATTAAATTAAACTAATAACTGCTTTTTTTCAAGGGATAAACATAATTTCCGGAAAAGAGGATGCGAATTTGGCATTACAAGTAAAACAACAATGTCCTATACGCCTTCAATAAAAGTGTTCAATCCATTGGATCAAAGAATTAGGATGATTCAGAAGTCACACCATGTTTTTTAATTTAAAAACTGAAGAACAATTCAGTGAGGATTCCGTTAAGAGGTTCAAACGGAATAATAAAATAAAATCCTAGGGTTTCTTACTCTTCCATGTATTCTAAGCCTTGATTGCTCGCAATTTTGATTATCCGTAATTTGGGTCTAGATCACGCAAAAAATCTCCAATTGTAAAATATGTTATTTCAAAAAATTAAGACTCAACTGTTTCTAAAGGAAATTATCTTAGCATTCATGTGGAAAATATCTAGCCATTTCAAACATGTATTTGTTTAGTGCATGTTTGAAGTACTTATAGTGCAATTAATTGCATTGTTTATGACATGAAACCACTAACCAAAAACATTCAATCGTATGATTGCTCAAAGGAGCTCAATAAGACGTTTCCTGTTCTGAACCACAAGAAGTTAAATAAATTACTTTTAAAAGACGAAAACGCCCTCCCATCGTTTAAGTTGGTCGTTTAAACCTATATTGATGAAATTTATTTTTATAAAGGTGATACTTCGCTGTCATATTTTTTCGTTCCATTCTGCGAAAATTTTCATTATTAAGTTTTCGAATTAATGTGAAAGTGAAAAAAATTAGTCTTCGTGCGTAGTGAATATCTTTCCGCAATAAACGAAGTGACTGAAACCGGTCCACAAGTGGCGAAAAGCGTTGTGCCGTGTAGTGTCAATCGTTTGCGCTAGCAGTATCGAAGGTTCGCGTAGGTTTTGCACGTGAAAACCCATTTGAAAAGATGAATTACCTTCATCATTTTGCTCAGCGATGGAATGAAATGAGCTTTTTATGTAAGAGAACGAACAATCAAATCGTTTAAGCAGTGATTAAAAAGAAGCAGGTGTGCGGACGACACCAAAAAGTCCAGAATAGTGAATTCGGCGGTTAAATTCAAGGATCGGTACAAGGGAGAGAGAGAAACCTTCTTCACCTCGCCCTGCATGCGCAAGTTCATAGATGATCATTTTTCCACCGTTCTGTCACAAACTAAATTGTATTGTAAAAAGAAATTTCAGATTTGTTATTATAGAGTCAATTATTTCCCTTGCAAATCCAATCGATTGAGAGGGAGCTGAACCTTGCATGTGTGTAAACCGTGCTTTTGCATTCAATACGTTTTATTTGCTGGTTCTCTACCACAAAAGCAATTTTAAAACACGTGTTTTCTGATTCTCTGAGTTAGAATTACCGTCCTAAAACTATTACTTTTTACATTTGGCCTTCTTCTAAACATGTGCTATCCTGTGCAATTATATTTATCAGTTGATCGTTGGCTTATTTATTTTGTTTTAATAGTTGTTGGCAAGTTCTTCGCTTCACTGAATGTTTCACTTTTGTTTTATTATTTTTCTTAACATGAGCCTTTGAATAATGTTGTTAATTTTGTTTTGGTGTCTTTATTTTTCATTCAATATAGATTCCGTGTTTTTTGTGAAGTAAATTATTCCGGTGAATGTTTAGCGGATTTTTTTTTAAGTACTATTTTTTCTGTGTGGTCTTTTATGGAATCAATGCAATTCACCTTCGATAGCACTCAACAATTATTAAATATATGCAATGATTAAGTTTTTCAACTAGGATTTTTAAAAGGACCGAATCTGCGAGTGAGCATCGTGACGTTACACTTTTTGTGTTTCCTGATGCGCTATACATTCGGCTCGAAATGATCAACTTCACCGCTGCCATGTATACTGGATCTGGCGTCCCCTGTAGAGCCATGTTTTCGTGTAGTGATGCAATTAGGAGCGCAATTGAAGCCAAACTAACTGCGACGACGGAATTCCACCTGAGGAGGTTCAATAGAATGATGATATTGTCATCGAGCTGATCACTGAAGCTGTTTTTCGGGCACGTTCCGCTTTTAAACATCTATGATATTATGAATCACTAAATACGCGTCAATCAAGCATTGCACATACGCTTGATTGAAAGTTTCAGTATGTCACTAATGGAGCGGGGCTTATTGTGTACAAAGATAGCTTCGGAATGCTTGCGTTCTTGAAATGGGCTATTGGAGTCGCGGTAGAGCTGTCACCTTCTAATCCCCGGATCTAAGCTATTTGCAACTGTAAACAGCAAATATGAAACAGTTGCAGGAAGATTCTATCCATAATACCGCTGCCAGACAGTGGGAATTAGATTGTAAACACACACACACAATTGATGAAATTTATTTTTATAAAGGTATATTTGTTTAACTCAACACAAAATTTTATGTAACATATTGATATCAAACTACTTTTTTATGATTATTTTCGCATTTGATCAATCAATTTTTCCATAGCCAAAACTTTAGAATTAAGATATTGTTGCTTGGGTTTTGATTTAAATAACCCATTTGAAAATCAAGTACTGATACATTGAAAATTTTCCCAATACCAAAATGTTACTATGTGATAAATACATTAGATTATAGTTGGAAACATAGCAACATTTATGTTCTTATAACTGGGTTCACGGGTTTCTTGTAAAAGCATTGATTTTGCTTCTATGTAAACAATTGACAGAATTAATTCAAAATCATAACAGCTAATGTTCATTACTCACAACTAGTAATCTCACAACTGTTTATTTTGTTTGGGAAGATAATTTATTTCAGCTTTACGTGGTTAGCTATTTTATTTACAGGGTGTCTCACAATAGGTGTCACTAAAACAGAATGGGATTACAGCAAAACAAATCAACCAAATCATAGCATTTATTTTTCATTTGAAAGATACGTGTTATAGAAATAAACCATAGTGTGTGAGAGTGTGTGAGAGAGTGTGCTTAGGTTAGTTTGTTTATCTTAGGTTTAGTTTGTTTATCTGTGATTGATTGTAGATAATTACGTTAAGCGGTTGAGACGTCATAAGCTCCCACGGGTGCGACATGGATGATTTGTCGGAAATGATTCATTTTTGCCGCCAAATGATGGGGTAGCTCTTAAAGTTACCCGATCGCGTGCTTAATCCAGATAGTTCAGCTGGTCCTTGGGTTGTCTATTTTCGGCCCAAAAAAAACCTCTCAATGTTTACCAGATTTCAACAACGATCTGACGAAACGGTTCTCGGCCGTGACCGAGATAGTAAAGGTAAGACCGAGTAAACTTCGAGTCGTTGTGTCCGACCTTAAACAGGCAAATGAAATTGCTGTCTCTCCAGTTTTTTACACTCGAGTATCAGTGTACATCCCAACTCGAGGTATTGAAATCGAAGGGGGTGGTCACCGAAACGAGTGTGACCCCTGAGATCCTGCTGAAGCGGGGGTTGGTCGCTTTAAGAACCCTCTGCTGTCTCCAGTCAAGATACTTGATGTGCGACAACTAGGCACAGTATCGACCACGAAGGGGTGAAAAGAAAGTTTACACCGTCAGACTCGTTTCGGGTGACCTTCTCTGGTTCAGCCCTTCCTCAATACGTCGAGTTGGGAAAACTTCGGCTACCTGTGCGGTTGTTTGTACCTCGGGTCATGATCTGCCAGAAATGCCAGCAGATCGGACATACGACCTCCGGTACATTGCGGCTAATAAAGGCACGGTGCTCTAACTGCGGGGAGAAAGCATGAGGATGGCGCTTGCGCAGACAGCACACCAAAATGCGCTTTCTGTAAAGAGTTCTCCTCACTCATGCTCTCTCGTCGTGCCCGGCGTACAAACAACGCGGGGGAAAATTAGAACGCTCGCTAAGACAGCGTTCCAGGCAATCTTTCGCTGAAATGGTGAAAAAGTCTCATCACCACCCAATGCCAATATAAATCCCTTTGTTCCTCTGTCAGATGACCAGTCTGACTTTGATTCGGTGTGAAGAGGGGGAACATCAGTCACTTTTCCGGAAGGTGCTTCACGGAAACGAGGAACGCGTCCGCCCACGGAAAATTGCTGAAGAGTTTGCCCATTTCAAGGAAAGGTGGAAAAAGGAAAAGCCAATTCCTCCTGGTTTCCGTAGCACTAACTACTCCCAGGACTTTCCATCTCTTCCGGGAACATCCAAAACCCCTGACGCCCCTATTTTAAGAACAGAAGCCCCCTCCTCAAGTGGGCTATTCTCATTTGATGACATTGCCGAAGGTATCTTCAAGTACCTCGAAATTTCAGACTCTCTCAAAAGCATTGTTTTGGTAATGCTTCCAACAGTGAAGACTTTTTTGAAGCAATTGACATTTAAGTGGCCCCTCCTTGCAGCAATCATTTCTTTTGATGGATAATTTTCCAAATGAGGTCGGGGATTTGATCACTGTTCTTCATTGTGGAATTGTCGAAGTCTTTTTCATAAAATGGAATCTTTTAAATTTTTAGCTCACAATACCGGTTGCGATGCATTCGGGCTTCAAATGGTGAGTTGACAGTTTCGAAGGAGGGTGCGACCGACCTCTCGTCCTCACAAGTTCCTACCTCACGCCTCCACGAGTCATATGATCACAAAAGACTGCCAGCTGAAACATGGAGACGCTGGTTGGCGTAGCCTGGGCAATGTTGTCAATCTGACAATAGCGAAGTGATGGGGTGCGACTGAAGATCATGTACACCTATAAATCATATTGTATATTTTTCATTCTCATTTTATTAATAATTTCACTAAGTACGCTTTGGAATTATCTTTGCATTCCAAAACTATGTAAAAACCTGGAGAAACATGACAGGTAACAAAGTCTCAATTTGCTTTTCAGCATTTCAGCATAACATTTAATTTAAAATTGCACTTCTGAACTTCAACTACTATATTCATAAAAGACTGGCATGTGCTTATAAGCAATGTAGGATTATATTGTGTTTAGTGGCATTATGGTAAGATAAGCCATTTATTTCGGAAATCATCAAACCGGACTCTTCGATCACTCAAATTGCTATCTTTGAAATGTTACTAGAACAGTATAAAGAAAAAATATTGCAACATGTCTGATCAAATAATATCTTTTATTGCAATTTATCTTTGATATTTGGAATGATCTATTCTGTTTTCAGCTCTTCCAGGACTAGTAGGATATTGATACATATCTAATTTTTATTTATTTTTCAGTGAGATTAGAGTGTTTTTCCGCTATGTCGCGAGTGAATCGATGATTATTAGCAGTTTTTAATCTCGATATAGAGTCGCCTCATAGCGGGGATTTGCATTATTGGCAATGTAGAGAACGGCCATTTGCTGGTCAGAAGTAGCAAACGAAAACAACGCGCATTGGCGGGTGAAAAGCTTGCACACCATTTTAGGTGCATTTACCACGGGGTGTACAGAGTTTTGTTATGTAAGTTGCATATCTAACGGGTGGTTTAGCAACGTTAATTTTTGTGCATATTTAATCGCGAGGGCATGAAATTAATTACGAATTAACGTCGAAAATTTTTATTTTTACGAATGAACAAGATAGTGTGATTAAGGAGGCAGACATGGGTGAGATCTATCTGATTATAACTATTTAAAAATATTCTTATTTTCCAATAATACCAAATACGTGCCTGGTTTGGAAATTTAAAATTTCCAAATCTGGAAGTGTGTTGCAGTGCCCTTATCCAAATGATATCGGTAATGTTTACATGCGGGGCTTATTGTATGTGAAAGTAACCTCGGAATGGGCGTGACTCTCCAGACATTCTGAAATGGGTTGCTGGATCTGCAGTAGAGCTATCACTTTCTAGCTCCCGGATTAAAGCTGCTTGCAATGGTCACTTGTAGGATTGTTGTAAACAGATTTCTTCCATAATACCATTGCCGGCCGATGGGTGTAAGATTGGATACACACACAATACCGGTTGTGATGCATTCGCTCTTTGTGAAACATGGCTCTCTTTAAAGACTGTATTCGATGAAATTTGGACACACGCAATTGTTCGTAACTTTTTAGCGTGTTGGTAAAAATTATTGAAATTTTAACTGAATGTATTTCATTGTGTTGTGTCAATTGTGTAATGAGTTTCGTGAAAATCGGTCGAGTGATTTCGTGGTGACGGCTTCGAATGAAGAAATAGTGCGCCAACAAATTTTGGGCACTCACTTCGAAAACCCAAACGCTTCTCATCGATGGATCGGAAAACAGCTCGGAATCGCACATTCAACCGTATCTCATGTGATCAAAACGTTCAAGGACCGTAAGACAACCAAGCGGAAAAATGGTAGTGGCAAAAAACGTGGCACATCAAATCCGGAGAGGGCCAGGATGGTATTGAACCAATTTAAGCGTTATCCCAACATTTCGATCAGGGATGTTGCGAAAAAGGCGAAAGTTTCAGTTTGTTTTGTGCAGAAAACAATGAAACGTTCTGGATTACATGTGTACAAGGTCCAGAAGGCACCGAACCGGAGCGATAAACAGAACTCGGTGGCCAAAACTCGTGCAAGAAAACTGTACAGGGAGTGGCTCACAAAACCGTTCTGCATTGTGATGGACGATGAGACCTACATTAAAGCCGACACCAAACAAATGCCAGGACAGGAACACTACGTCGCCACCTCTAAGTTGGCCGTTCCGGAGAGTGTACGGAAGAAGAAACTGTCGAAATTCGCCAAAAAATTCCTTGTCTGGCAAGCGATCTGCGGATGTGGCAAAATGAGTCAGCCCTTCATCACCTCTGGGACCGTCAACGGACAAATCTACAAGGACGAATGCCTCCAAAAACGACTTCTGCCCTTCTTGAGATCTCACGATGGCCCGACACTGTTTTGCCGGATTTGGCATCTTGCCACTATGTCCGGCCCGTCTTAGACTGGTACAAAGATAATAATGTAGTTTTTGTACCAAAAGACGTCAACCCTCCAAACACTCCGGAACTTCGTCCAATTGAAAAATTTTGGGCAATCATGAAGGCAAAGCTCGTTAAAACACCAAAACTGATAGAAAATGAACTTGAACTAAAGAAAGTGTGGTTAAAAGTAAGTAAGCAAGTCGGTCCTATCATTGCCCAAAATGTGATGAAAGGGGTCAAGGCAAAGGTGCGGGCATTTGGGTTGGGAGAAGAGGTTCAATAAACCAATGATGTCAAAACATAACCATTTAGTAGTACTTTATTTCCAGAAAGTTTGAAAAGAATCGGGCTCAAGGAAATTTTTTGGTGACCTATTTTGTGTGTCCAAATTTCATCGAATACAGTCTTTATTCTATAGATTTTTCCCCTCCGTTTTGTTGCTTTGGTTATATTAAAAATAAAAGCTTTTGCATTGTTTTTGTGTATATTCCTCCTAGAGCCTCAATAAACCAAAAACAACTTTCAGATATTTGTTCGGTTCTTCCTGCTCCGCGGTTGGTCATGGGAGATTTTAACTCTCACGGTACAGGCTGGGGAGAACTGTACGATGACAACCGGTCTTTCTTGATATATGACCTCTGTGATAACTTCAATATGACAGTACTTAACAATGGATAAGTAACTCGTTTGGCTGGTTCATCCTCAGTTGGCAGTAGATTAGATTAGATCCCCACAGTAGTGATCATTTGCCAATAAAAATTTCGATTGCCACCGGGTTCAATCCGTCGGAATCTATCAACGTCGCGTATGATCTTACCCGTCACATCGATTGGACAAGGTTTAGGGCAGCAATAAATGAAGCCGTAACGACGGTAGAAGGGCTTCCTCCACTGGAAGAATATAACTTCCTCTCCAACCTGATTTTGGAAAGCGCGCTTCAAGCTCAAACATGACCTGTTCCAGGAACGTCATTTCACAGGAAACCTCCTTCCCCATGGTGTGATCAGCAATGCACCGAGGTTTACCGTAAAAAGTCCGACGCGTTTAAAGTTTTTCGTAGACGTGGAACACCTGAGCACTTCGAAGTATACACGGCTCTCGAACGCGAACTTAAGAGCCTCATCAAGGCCAAGAAACGCGGATACTGGCGAAGATTCGTGGACAGGCTATCGCGCGAGACGTCGATGAGTACTCTTTGGAACACGGCGCGAAGATTGCGTAACCGAACTACGAACAACGAGAGCGAAGAGTACTCAAACCAATGGATCCTCAAGCTCGCGCGAAAAGTTTGCCCAGATTCTGGCCTGCATGAATCATTCCTCGCGAAACCGAAAATCCGATAGATGAGATCAGCCAACCCTTTTCAATGGTAGAACTATCTCTCGCACTTCTTTCGTGTGGCAATGAGATCAGCCAACCCTTTTCAATGGTAGAACTATCTCTCGCACTCCTTTCGTGTGGCAATACGGCTCCAGGGGCTGATAGGATCAAGTTCAACTTGCTTAAAAACCTCCCATACGTCGCTAAGAGGCGCATGTTGAATCGCGATGTTATCTTGTGTTCGAAAGTTGTTGGAGAAAATGATCCTCTTCCGTCTGGACAAATGGGTTGAGACGAACAACCTGCTTTCAGATACTCAATATGGTTTCCGTAGAGGTAAGGGAACGAACGACTGTCTCGCGTTGCTTTCCACAGATATTCAGTAAGCTTTTGCTAAAAAAGAGCAAATGGCTTCTGTATTCTTGGATATCAAGGGGGCTTTTGATTCAGTATCTGTTGAAGTTCTTTCAGATAAACTCCACGCTTGTGGCTTTTCACCATTAATGAATAATTTTTTGTACAATTTGCTGTCAGAGAAACATATGAGCTTCTCTCATGGAACCTCTACAGCTTCCCGATTTAGCTACATGGATCTCCCCCAGGGATCATGTTTAAGCCCCCTTTTGTATAATTTTTAAAAGACATTGACGGTTGTCTAAGTGACAACTGTACGTTACACCGATAACTCATTCTATGTCCTTTAAAAATCTCTAAAACTTTCTCTAAACTTTCTCTGCACAATTACCGGGACCTGGTGGGGAGCGCATCCACAAGATCTTCTAACGTTGTACCGGACAACGGTTTTGTCGGTCATAGAATACGGTAGTTTTTGTTTTCAGTCAGCGGCTCGGTCACATTTCATTGAACTGGAACGTATTCAGTATCGGTGTCTTCGTATCGCGTTAGGTTGCATGCACTCGACTCATACAATGAGTCTTGAAGTGCTGGCTGGCATGTTGCCACTGTCGGATCGGTTTACAGAATTATTTCTCCGGCTCCTCACCAGGTGTGAAGTTATGAACCCTCAGGTAATCGAACTTTGAGAAGCTCCTTGAGTTGAATCCCCAAACTCGCTTCATGACTTTGTACCATTTGTACATAACACAGGATGTCAGCCCTTTGCCGAATATTCCCAATCGTGTTTGCTCCTCCGACTTCGGCAGTTTGGTTCATTTTGATTTATCCATGAAGCAGGAGCTTCCTGGAATTCCAGAGCATCATCGTCCTATGATTGCTCCTGTGATTTTTGCTGCAAAGTTTGGCCAAGTTGATTCCACTAAAACGTTCTTCACTGACGGATCATTGATAGAGGAGTCCACTGGCTTTGGTATATTTAATGAAATTTATAGCGCCAATCGTAAACTTCAGGTTCCTTGTTCCGTATATGTCGCTGAATTAGCGGCAATACACTTCACGCTAGAAATTGTTGCCTCACTTACACCGGATCAGTATTTCATTTTCACGGATAGTCTCAGTTCTATAGAGGCAATTCGCTCCTTGAGGCCGCTAAAGCACTCCTCGTATTTTCTCATGAAAATACAGGAGCTTCTAAGTGCTTTATCTTCGCGTTATTTTATCATCACCTTTGTATGGGTCCCTTCTCATTGTTCAATTCTGGGTAATGAGAAAGCGGACTCGCTTGCAAAGGTGGGCGCTATGGAAGGCGATATTTATGATCGACAAATCGCCTTCAACGAATATTTCTATATTTTTCGTCAACAGTCACTCGTTAGCTGGCAGTATAAATGGAGTAAAGGAGATCTGGGGCGATGGCAACATTCTATCATCCTAAAGGTGTCGAAGAAATCATGGTTTAGGGGTATGGATGTGGGTCGAGTCTTCATTCGTGTCATGTCTCGCCTCATGTCCAATCATTATTCTTTGAACGCTCATTTATACCGGGTTGGGATGAGTGACAGCAATCTCTGTGAGTGTGGACAAGGCTATCAGGACGCAGATCACGTTATTTGGTCTTGTGTTGAGCATCGTGGAGTCAGATCGGAGCTTAATGATTCATTAATTCATTAATTTCATTTATGTGTTTTTGAATAACATTAGCCTTAGATTGTAGTTAGTTTAACCTGCATGTTTACTATAAGTTTTTTTTTATCTTCTTTTTTATCTGTGTTTGTGTGTTTTTTTTTCTTACTCAAAAATGTTCAAGTCTAAAGAAGAAGTTTTAGAATTTAAAAAAAATGTGTTATATAAACCACACTTCAAATTCCAGCCCACCTTCCCATCCTTTCAGTTGTTATTCCTATTAGCCTCGAGACGGCCCCGATGAATCGGTCCTATCCCCTTAACGTTAGGTTTAAGATAATTGATGTATATAAATATGAAAACTTGGCTCTGTAAAGTTAAATCGATTGAGCCTGTACAAATAAATGAACTGAAAAAAAAGTGGAGGAATTTCTTCCATATCACCAGGGAAATAGGTGGATGCAACATATCCCGACCAGAAGGAAACAACAAAATTATTTCAAGTGTTGTTATTCAGTTATGCCGTTTTTATAACAGAGGTTGTTAGAATTTAGATCGCGGATGTAGTTAAAATAACAAAAATTGTTACAAAAAATCCTCAAGAGGTAACAAAATATTAGCAAGCTATGATATAGATATAACATAAACAAATCAAAATTTGTAACAGTTTTGTTACGATGTAGCAAAATTATATCAGCTATTGTTAGAATTAATCTATTTCTTCTCGCAGATTGTGCCTCACAGGGTATTATATCTTAATTTGTTATAAGTATGTTTTGCAATTATCCAGATGAAAACGTCTTTAACAAATTTATATCATAATCAGTTAGTTATAATTTTGATATTTTTATGTTATGCCCTTCTGGTCGGGATATTTATGCTATTCCACGGGAAGTAGGGACTTCCATCAAAATTATAACAATATCTCTTTTTTATAACTTCTGTTATTGGTAAAAATTTCGTTTTACTATTGACGAGAATAGCTGTTCGAGGGCGACCTGATTCTCATCATATATTTGCTTGTGAGGCGATATTGGTATTCCCAACACCCTACTGTTAAGCGTCCACGACTCTTGAACCAATGCAGCGTCCAGTTTGCTTTGAGTGAACTTTTTGTAAAGGACAGCCGTTGCTCCTTTCGCATGATGTAAATTTATTTGAATGAATTTGATTGGTTCATTAAGTGTAATTTTATTAGTGGCGTTGTTAGGGTTGTTGGAATTTGTTACATTAATTTTATTTTGTTGGTTGTTATAAATGATTCTAGTTGTATTAAAATTATTGTTGTGCATTATTATGATTCTGTAAAGTATCGTTTCCATGGGGTGCTTTTAACCCCCAGTATTAGTATCACGATCACCCAAATTTTTAATGTTTCTATGAATTTATTTTTGTGAATTTGTTTATCAGTAGAAACAGTATTTGTATAACATTGGATAGTAGGAGATTTTTGGGCATTCCGTCTAGGTCTCAATATATTTCTTGATCGTGGAGATTGTCGGGAAGTGCTCTTTGATCCTAACTCACTGCTGTGAGATCCTCTAGAATATTTTTGGAGCCCACTATTTGCATGCGTAATCCAACTAGGTCCTGGTAATGACAGTGCATCAGGATTTGGCCCTTTTCCCAAATCTCCATTGTCGTTGAAATTTTTCAAAGAGACCTTCGTCTGTATATTTTCGTCTACCTTCGTGACCTTAATCCTTCAAACTGTCCAGGGCTCCGACCGATCGAGAAATGTTGGGCAATAATGAAGGCTGATTGTCGGAAAATGGGAAGAGAGTCAAAATTGGTTCAAAACTTCAAGCAGAAGTGGACAAAAGCTTACAAACGTGGAGAAAAGCTTGTCCAAACCTTGATGGCAGGAGTCATGTCAAAATTCCGAAAGTTTGGGCTTGAGGGTGAAATTTAAACCTATTATTGCAAAAGTGTAAAGGAACATGCTTGAGGAAAATAAATATAGTAAAAGCTATGTTTGGATTTCTGTTAAAACTATAACATTTCTGTGATGATACAACATAAATTTCCTGATCCGCTCCAAATAGTTGCTTATCAAAAATCAGTTGTTTTTTTTTTAAATAAACACAATTTCTTGTAAAACAACCTAGTTGAAAAAGCAAATTAAGATTATCGAATTAAAATCTAGTATACCTTTTTCCATAGAAAAAATTGGTTCCGTTTGATCCTAACGCATTTAAACCACAGTGGATTTCTCACATTCTATGAATTCAGGCTGATCCAAAACAAATTTATTTCACAGGGTCGATAATGGATAGTTCTCAGTTTCTTTCTTGGCTTCTTTCCTGGCAGGGCTTGCATTGGCGTAATCGCTAAATGTACGCCCATCGATCCGATAAAGTTGAACTTTACATTTTATACGATACTGCAGCTCAAGAGCTACCATATGATAGCTTAAAGAGTGACATTTATTAATGATTCCCTCATTTGTTTTGGAAAACAAAATATTCTCTCCCGCCGAACCCCTTTTTCTGTGCTTTAATAGGTCAAATTACAGTCACCAAACGTGATTTTGGCCAAATGAAGTCAGTGGGTCAAGTTTTTTTTTTAAATCTGTGTGAGTAAAAATTCTTGTAAAGATCTGTTTGAGAAAGCGAGACAAAAAACTGTTTGTAACAAAGATCAAAAACTGGGTCAGAATCTCTATACATATCACAAGAAATGCTGACTTTTCAACTCGGGACATCTTTGTTCAATGTGTGCTTGTTTATGACGGAAGAAGACCACCTTGTATCTAAGCAACCACGAAACTATTTACACGAAATGAATGTCAAATGATAGATACCAAGAACTATATTATTTTTAAGAAACTCTAGCTTCAGAAGTAAAAGTAACTGCGTTGTTCAGCAGCAGTGTCCTTATTGAGAGGTAGAAAAAATTGTCTATCAGTGCAGCTGCCAAGCAAAGCTGTCTTCAAGTATTATCAACCCATCCAAATCAGAGCCTTTTCCCAGCCTGTTTGGTCACATAAAAAGTCTCAAACGGGGTAAAGCCGTTGATTTATTGATTATTTATCGATTGCATAACTTTTCTCTCATCTTCACTCGCCGAGCAGTCTCGCATGGCAGATTGGCTGCGCATCAGCGCCGCGATCGGGTCTTCTTCAACTCGACGAAATAGAGGTTTAGTACACGACCAAAGGCGGATAAATAAGTAGGTAGGTAGGTTGGATGATCTTCTCCGTCGAGCCTGATATGCCAGTTTTGGGGTTTGCTTTTATGTGCCATTGCGTTCGTTTGTGCCCATCGAAGAGTGGCGTCTTCATCCATTCCTGAGCTTACCTCACCACGGTCGGAATGGAGACGATTGTCTTGCAAGCTAATCCGTTTTTGGGCGAATTTTCAAAACTATGCGTTGGAAAACATAGACAGGTTATTTGGTTTTTGCCGTTATATTATATGATTTCTTCAAACACTTGAAAAAAAAAAGTGTTTTCAAAGCCTATAGGACTACTACTACCCGGTGGATGGTAGCTAAATGACAGTTGAAAAATTTGAGTAAGGGTGGATGACTGCGAACAATGAACCATGCGATTGATTTTAAAACCACGATTCAGCATTCTCCAATTTACTTCCTGCTACGACAGCCTGAAAAATCCGTTGCCTCAGTTTCCCAGACCTATATTTTCAATCCTGCATTAAATTCTCATTTGTTGTATTTCTGCTCAGTATATCCCAGGAAAAGGTTTGCACTTTTGGTGGAATGCAGCAAAAAGTCACCCATTTATTTACCCCAACGAACGTTGTCGTGCTCGTTCTACGTTTTAAGCCACGATCATCGAATAGCATCGTGTTTCATTACACGTAACCCGAGGTTTTATGTTTCCACTTGTGTTCTACTCACCGCGGTAGGAGAGGGCATTGTCTTCTGTTTTCTTGGCCCGCTCGAGAATGGTTATATTATTTTTTTCAACGATCGCGGAAAACAGTTGGTCGACAAGTCGGTGCATGACCGGTTCAGCAGAGCGACCATTGACACCGCCGTAATGTGGGATAAGATCATGGATCACATAATATATTATACGTAGATGGACGTAGACATCCATGGATTGATATTTTTATAAAGTACAACGTGACGTCAATGGCATGTTATTAAGATGAACGGTTTATGGGAGTCCTGTTTGCCTTGATCAATTAATTTCATCAGACTATTTATGAATGACCACGGCTCAGCAGACAGATTAAAAGCTCATACAGCTTAAAAGCTCATTCATCATACAGTAGGCTCTGTAGCATTAAACGGACCACATGTACTACATAGAGCTATCATTGGAATATTTCAATGCACCATGTCTCGTACTCCTAAATATATAGAAGGTTACGATCTTCAAAAAAGTTGAGCATGAGCATACTGTTTATCCATTGTTTGCTACTCGGTGATTAATGGAAGTCAGCTGAAATTGCACAGAGAACTAACAGAATGTCATTTGGAAGCAGTGTATCATTCTCAATGTGTAACTCCTTGTGTCCTCATTTAAAGTGTCAATAACGGCGCCGGCGTCCTTGTACATCAATTAGGAAAGGGAACGAATTTTTGATACTCGTTAATACTAGTTAAAGGGCGAATCAAATACTTCCCCCCCACGAGTATCTCAGGAAACGAAATTGTTGGTGGAAAGTTTTTTGTAGGTTGCATCTGAAACTATGAAACTGTTAACCTGAATTTTTATTACATTTCCATTTATAATATTCCACGGAGCTGCACAATAGGACTATTTGAATAAAAGTACCAATTTATACGAACAGTAAGAATGCTATTCGGTAATGGTCACATAGTGTGATGGGAGTTTTTCGTTTGGAAAACATGACGAATATGAAGAAACACTTGAGAACCGATTTGGCCTCGTTTAAAGCAACAGTAAGGATGCTGTTAAGGCTACTCACATAGTGTGATCTTGGTTAATCATTGAGAAAACACTTTCAATTTATACAACTACAACCTGGTACCTCATATCTAGATGCTAAGCAGTGGATCGGAAGATTCGATGAGCAACCACCGACAAACCGACATGAAACTCAATCTTCACTATTGATCAAGAATCCATAACGATCGATTCAAATGTGCAGCGATCCCATCTGTCAAAATTTATAGAATCATTTTATCTAGATCAAATAATTGTGTCCAGAATTGCTCAGACATGAACCTTATTAGCAAGTTCCCAAGGGTGTTCGTGGCTTCAATAAACGTTCTCAGCGAACACGAGAATAGATGTCATTAATATAATTTGAACAGAAATATTGAGACGTTTTTTATTGGCATTCATGTCGGTTTGTCGGTGGAGCAACCTCCCATCAGAGGTATCCCTGTACAACTATTACCCATTATCGTCCAGATTGCATCGTTGTTTCAATAATTATTTTTTACATAAATAAGTAGTGTTTTACAGGAATTTCCTGGAGTCATCAAAAAAAGATTTCTTGTAAAATTGGTGTGTTTGATTGAATTTGATTTCACATCTCTTTTTTATGTGCTAAAGGATGCTTGCATGTGTCGGTTTCAGGGCACCGAAATGATATTTTCGTAGTGTGTACACAAGTGTTGAAAATACAATTTTTATTAGATAGGGTAACGGGATGTAATGTTAGCTAAGCTCCTTCATTCGGCCTAATATATCTTTAATTCCACCGATTTATTTCGAAGCAACTGAGACATTATTAATCATTCTAGGGTTGTTCAGTTCCACGTAATTTTCAATTTCCTTAGCTTTTTAGACATCATGGCTGGCTTAGCTGAATAGATTACCTACACGATCTTCGAATGATCTGAAATTTGGCTAAATTGAACTTATAAACCGAGTAATGCAGCCAATAACTACAGAAAATAGTCACACGTTAGAATTTAATTGTTCATAAAGGCAAGTTCATAATGATTTAACAAGAAAACCGTAGACCCAATGTTAGCAACATATGTGTTCTTATGTTCTCAACTATGGCCTGCTGTCTGAGTGTCGGTTGTATATTTACAATATAACACCCCAACACACACCCCAAAAACAAAAAATGTGTATATACTGCCCCAGCGGACCCCCAAAAAACACTATATTTTTTTTATAAAGATTTGGTAGGGTTTGGTGTGTTTTGTTTTTTGCAGTCGCGTGTCTTTCCCCAAATTTTGAGTGTTTAATTATTTTTTTTTTTTTTTTTTTTTTTTTTTTTTTGTTTGTTGTTTTTTTCTCCAAAACCTACCCGGGGCGCCCCCCCCCCCCCCAAGGGGAGCCGCCCCCATAGCCCAAGGGAATAGAGTTGGGGACAACCGAGACACCGCAATTCCCCCCCAATGTTTTTTCTTCCAATCCATTGCCAAAAAATATCACGTAAATGGCCCAAATCCTTCTAAACGTAGTACGTCCCCAACCCCTCTAAAACAGAAAAATTCAAATTTAAAATTGACGATACTCCATCGTTCGCCATCGGATTTTGATGCGGTTTTTTGCAATAGATCACGAAATTATCCTAGTTTATAGAACTGTGCTGGTTATTCCGAAACCTAGTTCCTTCTTTCCCCACACATCCACAATGCCACTTGGAGATCACCTGACCAACGAACAGAGAATCAAATCGACCATGTTCTAATCGACGGGAAATTCTTCTCCGCAAGTATCAACGTTCGCACTTACTGCAGCGCGAATATAGACTCGGACCACTAACTAGTTGCAGAATGGATGCGCTCAAAACTCTCGACGGTGTACAACACGAAAGCAAGCAGTTAGAAGAGGAGAAGAATGCAGCAACACCGTACGAGAGCGAATGTGAAACGGTCTTCGAAGGAAAAAGCGCCAGAGGGATGATCGAGACCGCGAAGAAATGGAAGCACTGTACCGAGCTAACGACACACGCAAATTCTATGAGAAGTTGAACAGCTCGTGCAAAGGCTACGTACCACAAGCTGATATGTACAGAGACCTGGATGGCAACCTTCTCACAGGAGAGTGTGAGGTGATTGAAAGGTGGAAGCAGTACTTCGACGAGCACCTGAACGGTAATGTTACATCGAACGAAAGTGGCACGGTAATAAATCTAGGAACACGCACAGAAGATGACAGGACCCCGACCCCAACCCTTCAGGATGTTGAGGAGGAAATTGGTCTGTTGAAAAACAACAAAGCCGCTGGTGTTGACCAACTCCCAAGCGAGCTATTAAAATACGGTGGTGAAGCACTGGCCAGAGCGCTGCACTGGGTAATTACCAAGATTTGGGAGGAGGAATGTTTACCGGAGGATTGGATGGAAGGAATAGTGTGTCCCGTCTATAAAAAGGGTGACAAGCTGGATTGTTGCAATTAACGTGCGACCACGCTACTGAGCGCTGCCTACAAGTTGCTCCCCCAAATGTTATGCCGCCGCCTGTCACCAATTGCAAAGGAGTTCGTGGGGCAATACCAAGCAGGATTCATGGGTGCCCGCGCTACTACGGACCAGATTTTCGCGATTCGGCAAGTGCTGCAAAAATATTGCGAATACAACGTGCCCACACATCATCTCTTCATCGATTTCAAATCAGCCTATGATACAATCGATCGAGACCAGCTATGGTAAATCATGCACGAATATGGATTTCCGGAAAAACTGACGCGGTTGATTAAAGCAACGATGGATCGAGTGATGTGTGTCGTCCGAGTATCAGGGACGCTCTCGAGTCCCTCCGAATCTCGGAGAGGGTTACGGCAAGGTGATGGATTGTCGTGTTTGTAGTTTAACATTGCACTGGAGGGTGTGATTCGAAGAGCTGGGATAGACACGAGTGGCACAATCTGCAGGAAGTCTGCCAAATTATTTGGCTTCGCCGACAACGTTGATATCGTAGCACGTAACTTTGAGACTAGGCGGAAACGAACATCAGACTTAAGGCTGAAGCTGGTAGGATCGGGCTTGTGATTAATGCGTTGAAAACAAAATACATGAAGGGAAGAGGCTCACGAGAAGACAATGTTAGCCTCCTAGCACGAGTTCAGATCGACGGTGATGAAATCAAGGTAGTAGACGAATTCGTGTATCTGGGCTCATTGGTGATCGCCGATAACGACACCAGCAGAGAAATACAAAGGCGCATTATGGCTGGCAATCGGGCTTACTTTGGACTCCGAAGGACGCTAAGATCGAACAAAGTTCGCCGAACCACAAAGTTGACCATATACAAGACATTAATTAGACCGGTAGTTCTCTACGGCCACGAACCATGGACATTGCTAGTGGATGACCAACGCGCCCTTGGAGTCTTTGAACGGAAGGTGCTGCGTACGATCTACGGTGGAGTGCAGATGGAAGACGGAACGTGGAGGAGGCGAATGAACCACGAATTGCACCAGTTGCTGGGAGAACCTCCCATCGTACACATTGTAAAAATCGTTCGACTACGATGGGCTGGGCATGTCGTAAGAATGTCGGACGACAGCCCTTTGAAAATGGTTCTCGAAAACGAACCGAAAGGTACAAGAAGAAGAGGCGCGCAACGAGCAAGGTGGATCGATCAAGTAGATGGCGAGCCATGGACCGATTACAATGGAAACAACTTCTGTGTACAGCAGAGGCCACACCGGCCTTAGTCTGATTGGTAAGGTAAGGTAAGGCTGGTTATTCCGAAAATTTCCGTCGTTTAGGATTCCAAGGCGGGAGTACTGGGATAAGTACCTGTCCAGGGATGGTGGAACAAATATTTTTAGATGCGAAACATGGAATGCGGCATATCAAACTTCATGATTTTGCAAAACTAGGTCATTAATAGACATTTTGAGGATTTCTGGCCATGCTGGCCACTAAAAGAAGCCCTGCGGGATCCGAGTTCCTCCGGAAAAGTGGCCATATTCAAAGAGTTTCCAAAGCCTGGCTTGCGACCCATCAAACTTCAGGATTTTGCAAAACTTGGTCTTCAGAGGACATTCTGAGGGTGTCTGACCATACTGGCCACTTAGGGAGGCTCTGTGGAATCCGAGTTCCTCCGGAAAAGTGGCCATATTCAAATCTTTTCCAAAACCAGGCTTGCGACGTATCAAACTACAAGATTTTGCAAAACTATGTCTTCGGAGGACATTCTTTGAATTTCTTACCATATATCTAACAAAATCATTTTCCAGGAAACTTTATTGTACTGCTTTTGCTCGTATGATAGATTGAACAAAGTAGACCTCGCCTCACTTTTGTAATCCGTCCGTGTTCTTCGTACTCTTTTTCTGAATGTCGTTACGCTTTTGTGCACTAAAATGTGCGTGTCTTTTCCAGCTCGACAGCATCCTTTTGTAAAAAAAGGTTTAGTGTGAGCATGTACCGCTAGTCGTGGCAAGCATAGTTAGAAGAGTTTATGCCAAACAGATATTGTGGTTTTGCGGTTGAATTATTTGTGTGCAAAGTTTTGAATGACTCGGAATCCAATAACATGAGCATTGCGGATCTGGATTCAGCCTGAGTGGAAAAGGATATTAATCCATATTGATCCAAAGACAAAGTTTTGCAAAATCATGAATTTTGATATGTCGCAAGCCAGGTTTTGGAAACGATTTGAATTTGGACACTTTTCTGGAGGAACGCGGATGATGCAGGGCCACTTCAAGTGGCCAGTATGGTCAGACACCCTAAGAATGTCCTCTGAAGACTAAGTTTTGCAAAATCCTCGAGTTTGATATGTCGCAAGCCAGGTTTTGGTAACGATTTGAATATGGCCTCTTTAAAAACAGATCGTTATAAAATATGAATAAATAAATAATTTGATCAATCTTTTGTAGTAATATTTTGAAGAATAAATTTTGTTAAAAAGTATTTTTAACGAATGACTAACCCATATTTTAAATAATATTGTGGTAAAAGCCTACGTCAAAATGTTGAGTTTTGTTCGATCAAATCCATTCCATTCGACTAAATGCCAATTCGACCAAATTAATTCTGACCAAATGTCCGAAAAAGCTTCATGGAATCCCAGAGCATCGTCGACCTATGATTGCTCCGGTAATATTTGCTAAACCGTTTGGCCAAGTTGATTCCGCTAAGACTTTTTTCACTGACGGGTCTTTGATAGAGGAGTCCACTGGCTTTGGTATATACAATGAATTTTATAGCGCCACTCATAGACTTCAAGCTCCTTGTTCTGTTTTTGCTAATGAATTGGCGGTAATACATTCTTCATTAGAAATGATTGCCTCATTTACACCGGATCATTACTTCATTTTCACGGGTAGTCTCAGTTCTATAGAGGCTATTCGCTCCTTGGGGCCGGTAAAGCACTCCTCGTATTTTCTCATGAAAATACAGGAGCATCTAACTGCCTTATCTTCGCGTTATTTTATCATCACCTTTGTTTGGGTCCCTTCTCATTGTTCGATTATGGGCAATGAGAGAGCGGACTCCCTTGAAAAGGTGGGCGCTATGGAAGGCGATATTTACGAACGACAAATCGTCTCTAATGATTTTTTTCCCCATTTTTCGTCAACAGTCACTCGTCAACTGGCAGTATAAATGGAGTGAAGGAGATTTGGGGCGATGGCAACATTCTATAATCCCAAAGGTGTCGAAGAAATCTTGGTTTGGGGGTATGGATTGACATCCATACCCGAGACTTCATTCGTGTGATGTCTCGTCTCATGTCCAATCATTATTCTTTGAACGTCCATTTATACCGTGTTGGTCTGAGCGACAACAATCTCTGTGAATGTGGAAAAGGTTACCAAGATGCAGATCACATTATTTGGTCATGTGCCGAGCATCGTGGAGTCAAATTTGAGCTTTATGATTCCCTTCGGGCTCGAGGTAGACAACCAAATGTACCGGTTTGAGATGTTTTGGGTCTACGTGATCTGGAGTTTATGAAACTCATTTATGTGTTTTTAGCTAACATTAGCCTTAGATTGTAGTTAGTTTAGCATGTATGTTTACTATTAATTGTTTTTATCTGGTTTTTTTTCTTTCCCAAAAATGTTCAAGTCAAAAGAAAACCAAAAGTTGTATAGTTATAAGTGTTTTGCCAATATAGAATTAAAAAAATTTGCCATCTAAATCATACTTCAAGTTCCCACCATCTTCCCATCTGTTAAATTGTTATTCCTATTAACCTCGAGACGGCCGCGAGTAATCGGTTCTATCCTCCTAACTTTAGTTTTAAGATAACTGATGTATATAAATATGAAAACTTGGCTCTGTAAAGTTGATTCGATTGAGCCTGTTCAAATAAAATACTTTAAAAAAATGTCCTAAATACAAAAAACTAACGGTTTTTATGACATGTTGAAGTCTTACATGTCGTTGATGTCTCTGACTAATGGATCAATAGTGTTAATTCATTTGAGAGACACATACGATTTGCATTTTCCCCTAAGACTGCTTGAAAAATAAATGTCAATTGTTCATGGAGGCAAACATTCAATGCAATCTGAATTTCTGATTGAGAGGATTATCTTCTCAAAATCTACAAATTTAAAATTCATGTAAAATATGTTTTGTGTAAATATATTGCCAATTCGGTTGTGTTTTTAGTACAACACACTGTGGAGATCACTTATGCAAAATAAAAAACTTTTTATCA
Organism: Aedes koreicus; assembly: GCA_024533555.2. Taxonomy (NCBI): domain Eukaryota; kingdom Metazoa; phylum Arthropoda; class Insecta; order Diptera; family Culicidae; genus Aedes; species Aedes koreicus. Next base: position 194,359 of record JAHHFK020005709.1, on the reverse strand, counting down.
GACCGCAAACAATTGACAAGTCGCAGCAAACAAGATTCACTTAGATCGTCTTTTTTAGAAGCCCGCGATGATGTAAGTCTCCGCTCAACAGCAACAGGCTCTAGTGAATATCATCAACATCGTCATCGGTAAGCGACACGATGACGTTTTGTGTGAAGCACTCACTTTTATTGGCTTCTGTAATTTTGCTATCTCATCAATGTGCCTCCGTCCTCTCTGTCCCCGCAGTAACCAGGGGCAAAGCTGCGAACTCTGGCTGCTGCGCTGATGCTCTAATTTCTGAGTTTTTCTTCTGTCAGTCTAATTTCCATCCAGTTATTTTTTCTTCTTCTCTTTTAGTACCATGGCTGCCTTTGTTTCTTCGTGACATAAGCTGAAAGCTCTCGTGGCTATGCTCCGAACCACCATCGAGAAGTGCATGCCAAAGCTGCACTCTTTGCCTTTAGTTAGCAAATGACTTGCTCTTGGTTATGCAACTAGTCGGAATAGAATGTGCTGCGAGCGTTTGCGGTGCTTGGAGAGGATCGTTTTGGGTGTCGCAATCTTGCAAGACTTCTGGAGGGAAATAGAGCTTTTGCGACCAGTTTTGTGATTCGTGGTTTGGTTGATCCAATTGTTACGTTGGTTAGATTTTTTACTTGATATACAAACGAACAAAATCTAAAATCGAAAGTCGAGAACGGCCACTCAGGGGTTCTGAGGTAGCGATCACTTTTCATGACTGATTCTCGTGGATCTCGGCAACCTTTCCCATGATCTCTGCCGTTCAGAACAGTTAGAGCGTTTTTTCGACTGTAGTACAAGAAAAACGAAACCGGTAGATCTCACGATGGAGGAACGCTGATAAAAGTAATGTTATTTACGAGCCAGTTCACGCGAGCTTGTTAATAATAATTTTAATTTCGTCGGTATAATTGTCCAACATGCTTCATTCCGCATAGTTTCGGTTGATGCGACAGCGAATGAAGCTTGAGAGGTGACATCTGTTACCGGAATGAAGACAAAAAAAATTCGGGAATGCACCGTAAGGATGGCAAAGGTCAATAGAAGGGATGGAAGAACATGAACATTAAAGTGAAAATATGTTCGGCCATGTGTGTAGTAAATGACGGGTTAAGCTCGTTTAAATTCTCAATTCTTGTTTTTCGTGTGTAGCTTAACCGTTTTGATACTGTTTGTTCTGGTTCTGCTTGAGAATTAATGTAGTGACATTGCAGTTCATAAAAAAGAAAACTTGGATTAATGGAGGAAAAATAATATTAAAGATTCTTACAAAAGTGACAGAAAGGCAGTGAAAATATGAAAACATTAAATATTACTATTAATTGTCCTTTTTCCATCTTGTTCAGCAGATATTCTTGAGCGTACCCAAGTTGTTTAATGTTTTGAGAAACTTCAGAGAAGGAAAAATTTAAAATAGTTTGCATGAGACCACTCATGGAAACTATTTTTTTATTTTAAACTTTTGATCAATCTTATATCTTTTTATCGATATGATATTGAGAATTGAGGATAAACAGACCATGGGAGCTTCCCACAACAACTGATGCAATTCGTGGTTCATTTACCACTTCCTTGTCCCGTATTTTATTTGTAGTCCATCTAAGATGGTACACAATGCTCAAAGTCCGATTAGATATGATAAATTAAAGATGTTTTTGGTATATTTGTAGAAATTTCATCGCAACTAATTAAATCGTGACAATTTAGTCCGTACTAGTCTCTCCCCTACTTGGCTTTGAACGATTAGTGTTCTTTGAAGCACTTTTCCACAGATGAAGGCAGTTGAAGTGTTTATGCTCCAGAGTAGTCGAACGAATTTTCCACCCGAGAAGACATTCGAATGTACCGGGAATGGAGCTCTTGACCTCCCGAGTCAAAGACCGATGCGTTTACCTACTACGTTATGTGGCCCCAACCAGTGTCCGTGGTAATGCACAGCCCAATCATTCAGATTAGTATTGCCCTCACACGCTCCTTTGCAGTTCATAACACAAAAAGGGTTTTCGAAGTATATTAAGTTTATTTAGAATCTCCACTTTGAAGACGAGGGAAATGACAAGGAGGTAGTGGAAGAAAACCGGAACATTGGACCAGCGAAAACTGATTTAACTCTCTTATTTTAAAATTAGTGTAGGGAATTGTGTTGAACATCTTATATATTTACTAGACAACGCATTACTTCCGACACTAAATAAAACGTTCAGAAGGAGAGCAAAATCGGTCTTCGCTAGCACCTGTTCTACAGGTTTCTCTCGTACTACAGGGTCAGGCAACTAAATTGCTGCAAAACATTTAGAGCTATTACAATGTTGCACATAAAATTACTTCGGGCCTACCATGGAACATTTTCCAGGATTCATGTCTAGCACGACGCGGCTAGCGAATACACCTGAATTAAATCCAGTGGACTTTTCTGTGCTGAGTATGTTGGAGACATAATTGTCTGCTCTACAAAACATGCAAGTTTGGAAAACCTGAAGAGATATCTAGTGGCTGAATGGGATCTAATACCAGAAGAATACCTGCGGTCAGCATTCAATCCGTTTTTTGATCGTTTGAAGCAGGTCATTTCTTTCAAAGGTGGTCACCTTCAATTTCATCGGTGATTTTTCAAACAGTAAACTGTTTCAAGTGAATTGGTGTGAATTTGAAAGAAACTGGTTTTGTTTTGTTGTTTTCAATGTAGCACTTGAGTTGTTGGACCCTGTAACAATATAAAGGGTGATACGGTCAAAATTTGGTCAAAGGAAAACGCGTGTAAATCGGTGAAATCGTTTATTTAAAAAATCAAATTAAATTTCTTTTTCAAGTTCAATTAGTATAAAATTCAGGAAAAATATTCAGTTAGGCTTCCGCTTTTCCAAATCCGAATTGCCGGGCCTTACGCTTGACCCCTGCCATCATATTTTGTACAGCCACCTTGTCCACCTTCTTCGCCGCAGAAAGCCAGTTTGCCTTGAACTGCTGCTCGTCCTTAGCAGTTTTTTTGGTCTTCTTTAGGTTCCGCTTGACAATAGCCCAGTATTTCTCAATTGGGCGGAGCTCTGGCGTGTTGGGAGGGTTCTTGTCCTTGGGAACCACCTGCACGTTGTTGGCGGCGTACCACTCCATGGCCTTTTTACCGTAATGGCAAGATGCCAAATCCGGCCAAAACAGTACGGAACAACCGTGTTTCTTCAGGAAAGGCAGCAGACGTTTATTCAAACACTCTTTCACGTAAATTTCTTGGTTGACAGTCCCGGAAGCTATGAAAATGCTGCTTTTCAAGCCACAGGTACAGATGGCTTGCCAAACCAGATATTTCTTTGCGAACTTTGACAGTTTCGTGTGCTTGAAAATATCTGCAACCTTTCCCCTTCCTTTTGCCGTATAAAACTCCTGTCCCGGAAGCTGCTTGTAGTCGGCTTTGACGTAGGTTTCGTCGTCCATTACCACGCAGTCAAACTTCGTCAGCATCGTCGTGTACAGCCTCCGGGATCGCGCTTTGGCCGTCGTATTTTGTTTATCATCGCGATTTGGAGTCACTACCTTCTTGTAAGTCGATAGTCCGGCTCGTTTTTTGGCTCGATGCACGGTTGTAGACGATACACCCAGCTTATTTGCGGCATCTCGGAGAGATAGGTTAGGGTTTCGCTTGAAACTACCGGCAACTCTCTTTGTCGTCTCAGCGGCTTCCGGTTTTCGATTTCCCCCCGATCCAGACTTCCTGGCTGTCGACAAACGTTCCCCAAACACTTTAATTACATTTGTAACGGTTGATTTGGCAACTTTTAGCGATTTTGCCAACTTTGCGTGCGAGTAGCTCGGATTTTCGCGATGCGCGAGCAAAATTTTGATACGCTGCTCTTCTTGCTTGGACGGCATTTTGACAACTGAAGAGTGAATTCCAAAATCAAAATAGGAGCAACATTTTACACACACACACCTTCAAAATGAGGGGTGTTCAGGTTTTTTAAATGCAAAATTGAAAGAAATACGTCAAGTTGATAATGACCAAATTTTGACCGTATCGCCCTTTAATTGCAACGTAGGGTAAGAAACTGATACTAACGAAGCCATTTAAATTCAATGTGTAAGTTATCATGGAGAATGCAAATTTTTCATACCTCTTGCCGATTCCCTTTGATGAAAAAATCTTTAACTATTTATGTTTTCTTAGCTGACAACTCGAAAATCGCTAATTAGCCTAATGTGGAATGAAAAGATTTTAATCACACTGATAACGTAAACGGGAAAACCGAGGATTCGTAAATTGAATAAGCTCGTTAAAATTCTCGTTATTTCGAAACTCGTTCGTAAAAAAATCTCCTTTTTTTATTTTCTACGTAAAGAGAGGTTTAGTGAGTTCATATAATATTCAAAAAAGTTGACGTGAAATAGATTTAAAGCTTTTTGCATTGTGAAAGAGAACATTGTACGAAATGAACATTAAAAAACCAGTGGCTATGCTACAATCGGTAGATGTTCTAGGTTTTCCATGAACTTCGTGGAGTAAAGGTTTTTTTTTTTTTATCTAATAAAAAAAACCGTCTATCAAACAGAGACGATATTGGAACACCATGTTTTTTCAACGGAGCTTCACAAAACTCTTTATTTTAAAAGATATAAATGTTTTCAAATCGATGCCAATACACAACAAAGTTGAAGCAACAGCAAAGATCTTGGAAGACATTACAAAAAATAGGCTGATTTTAGCTATCTTTTTCTTCTCCTCCCCCCCGCCACCGTCTGTCACTGTTATTATCTCCACTGCAGCACCACAACAAACACCCACACATATTTTTTTTTTTTTTTTTTTTTTTTTTTTTTTTTTTTTTTTTTTTTTTTTTTTAACTCTTTATTTATTCCAAATTTTACATTATTTTACATTCATATATTAACCTAGGTGATCCTGCTAAGTAATTAACATTTCAACCTTATATGCTATCATTTATATCTAATTGTGTTAATATTATTTTTACTTTGTCTATTCAGTATTTTTAACAGGGTTCCTTTTGCCTGCGTGTAAGAATAATTATTGATTTCTTAAAACTAGTTCTTATCTATAGAGAGAATTGATCATTGCAATTGAAGACTGCAATGATTTTTGTCTAAAATTATGAATTATTTTGTTGGACATTTCTTCTAGAGTCTCAACGTTTGAAATTCTATGTAATTCAATAGTACTGAACCAGGGTGGCAGCTTCAAAATCATTTTCAGAACTTTGTTCTGAATCCTTTGAAGTGCTTTTTTCCTAGTAGCACAACAACTAGACCATATTGGCACAGCATAAAGCATGGCCGGTCTAAAGATTTGTTTAAATATTAGAAGTTTGTTCTTCAAACAAAGTTTGGATTTTCTGTTTATAAGAGGATATAAACATTTTATATATTTATTACATTTGGCTTGAATGCCCTCAATGTGATCTTTAAAAGTTAATTTTTGATCAAGTATCAGTCCAAGATATTTTACTTGATTTGACCAAGAAATTGGAACTCCGTTCATAGTGACCATATGACTATTACTTGGTTTCAAAAATGCAGCTCTAGGCTTGTGTGGGAATATTATAAGTTGAGTTTTGGAAGCATTAGGAGAAATCTTCCATTTTTGAAAATAATCTGTAAAAATGTCCAAGCTTTTTTGTAGCCTCCTGGATATAACACGAAGACTTTTTCCTTTAGCGGAAATGCCTGTGTCATCAGCAAAGCAAGATTTTTGACAGCCCTGAGGTAAATCAGGGAGATCTGAAGTGAAAATGTTATAAAGTATTGGCCCAAGAATGCTACCTTGAGGAACACCAGCTCTGACAGGCAATTGATCAGATTTAGAATTCTGATAATTTACTTGCAAAGTTCTATCAGTTAAGTAGTTTTGAATTAATTTCATGATATAAAGCGGAAAATTGAACTTTTTCAGTTTCGCAATCAAACCTTCATGCCAAACACTGTCGAATGCTTTTTCTATGTCTAGAAGAGCAACTCCAGTGGAGCAGCCTTCAGCTTTGTTTGAACGAATTAAATTTGTAACTCTCAAAAGTTGATGCGTAGTTGAATGCCCATGGCGGAATCCAAACTGTTCATCAGCAAAAATTGAGTTTGTATTGATGTGAAGCATCATTCTATTCAAAATTATTTTTTCAAAAAGCTTACTTATTGAAGAAAGCAAACTGATTGGTCGGTAGCTAGAAGCTTCAGCCGGATTTTTGTCTGGCTTCAAGATAGGTACGACTTTTGCATTTTTCCATTTATCTGGAAAGTATGCCAGATGAAAACATCTGTTAAATAGTTTCACCAAGAAAGACAAAGTACTCTCGGGGAGTTTTTTGATTAGGATATAGAAAATTCCATCATCACCTGGTGCTTTCATATTTTGAAATTTTTTAGTTATAGTTTTTACTTCATCCAAATCAGTTCCCCAAGAATCATCAAAAATATTTTCTTGTGAGAAAATATTCAGATACTCCCTGGAAACTTGATCCTCAATAGGACTTGTAAGACCCAAACTGAAATTATGGGAGCTCTCAAACTGCTTAACAAGTTTTTGAGCTTTTTCCGCATTTGTGAGCAAAATTTTATCACCTTCCTTAAGCGCTGGTATAGGCTTTTGAGGTTTTTTTCAATATTTTAGAGAGTTTCCAGAAAGGTTTGGAACTCGGATCTAATTTTGACACATTATTTTCAAAATTTTTGTTCCTCAGGGCAGAGAAGCGTTTTTTAATTTGTTTTTGTAAATCTCGCCATATGACTTTCATAGCGGGATCACGTGTTCTTTGATATTGACGCCTACGTACATTTTTCAGACGAATCAAGAGCTGAAGATCGTCATCAATTATAACTGGATCGAATTTAACCTCGCATTTTGGCACTGAAGCAGCTCTTGCTCTATTTATTGAGAAAGCCAGAGATTCAAGAGCATTATTAATTTCATTTTTTGTTTGCAATGGAACATTGGGATCAAAGTTGTATTCCATAAATGTTCGATATTGATCCCAATTAGCTCTATGGTAGTTGAAAGTAGAACTGATGGAATTAGAAATGATTTCTTGAGATATTTCAAATGTAACTGGAAGGTGATCAGAACCAAAGTCAGCATGGGTAATCAATTGACTACAAAGTTGACATGAATCAGTTAGGACCAAATCAATAGTTGAGGGATTTCTGGCTGAAGAAAAGCAAGTTGGACTGTTTGGGTATTGAATAGTGTAGTAGCCTGCAGAACAATGATCAAAAAGTATATTACCATTGGCATTGCTTTGCGAATTATTCCATGAGCGGTGTTTTGCATTGAAATCACCAATAACAAAGAATTTAGACCTATGACGGGTAAGTTTCTGGAGGTCACCCTTGAGCCAGTTCTTTTGCTGACCAGTGCATTGGAAAGGCAAATAGGCAGCTATAAAAGTAAATTGGCCAAATTTTGTTTCAACTGAAACCCCCAAAGTTTCAAAAACTTTGGTTTCAAATGAAGAAAGAATGTGATGTTTGATACGCCTATGGACAATGATGGCAACGCCACCACCAGCTCCATTAATGCGATCATTTCGGTAGACAAAATAATTTGGATCTCTTTTGACCTTATGGGCAGGTTTGAGATAAGTCTCAGTTATAACAGCAATATGCACGTTATGAACTCTTAAGAAATTAAATAGCTCATCCTCGTTATCTCTGATGGATCGGGCATTCCAATTCAAAATATTTAATGACTTAAAATCCATTACTGAACTTCAATGTCATGACAATATTATTGGCAAATTTAATACCAGTTTGGATAGCTTCAAACATGGAATTAGTTTTTAGCATATCGGTTATCATATCGATTAACGATTGCTGTAAAAATTCTAATTTAGGAGCGGATATGTTACCTAAATCAAATTCATCAGAAGTCCCGTGGGAATTTTGGTTTTGGTTTCTTACCTTGTGTCGAAGACAGCCAACCCACAGCTGTAAACGATTGAAAGTTTTGAAAGAACCTCAAACGGAGGATTTACTTATATACGTTCTTGGCCACAACGGAGGAGCAACTGATCGTCAGACGAAAGAGCTTAAGAACATGCTGATATCTATCTTTTCAATGGCCATGGCTAAGGCTCTGGCCAACAGCTATAAAATCAGTATTTTTCGTCGAAGAATTATTGTACAAGGCTGAATAAACATAGGATTCTAGGAAAATCTCTTCTATTAAATTACTTTTGTATTTGTTTAAAATCACCATTTGGAAAGCTCAAATCTTTGTGAGGGTATGTGTCGGGACCATCATCATCATCTTAGCAGAAACAAGAATTTTGGTGGGGGCGACCCCACCTAGAGGTTAACATTCATACCTCTCACGCCAAAGTCACGAGTTCGAATCTCACCCCCGGACAAGTTACGAAAATACGCAAAAGGTATTTGAGTGACAACGACGGGAGATGAACCAGCCCAGGGCTGAAAATCTCGATAATCAAGGAACCAAAAAAAAAAGAGTTTTGGTGATAAATTATTCTTGATTATAAAAATAATATATGGGGTTATGTCATCATATCTTCAAGGGCAACTAATCGTTTTATAGTATATGGTGCTGTACCTGATCCAGCCACATTGCTCGCTGGGATCCACGTCTTCTTGTACCGGCCGGATTGGAGACGAACACTATCTTTGCAGGGTTGTTGCCCGCCACTCTTGTAACATGTCCTGCCCAACGTATCCTTCTAGCTGACGCCGCTTACTGAATGCTGAGTTCGTCGTAGAGCTGAGCCAGCTCGTGATTCATCTCCTGCATACCACTTCAGATGGTCCTAAACACTCGACATTCAACAAAATCAAGTACTTACCAAGTCCTCCTCGAGCATTGTCCACGTGTCACGCCCATAGAGAATCACCGGTCTATTCAGCGTTTTGAACACAGTACATTTAGTGCTGGGGTGAATCTTTATTTAACGGAAGTTCTACTGGACCAGGCACGTCGTCCACTGATTAAGCGTCTTCGGAGTTCACGACTTTTGTCGTTATCCGCCGTAAGAAAGGATCCGTAGTAGACGAATTTCTCCAGCACCTCGAAAAAAAAAATTCTCGTGTCATTTTTGTTCCGTTTTGATTTTATTTTTATTTGCATTGTTTTTTTTTTTTTTAATTTTGGTTGTGGAGTGCACTCCGGAGTGTGCTTCCATTGATTGTTACGGGAGTGCCGACCGACCACCATTATACTGTGTCCGTTACCCCAACGATGTCCTTGCTACGATTGTTTGTGCCTTGCTCAATGCCCTGCGATGTGGGTCAATCGTGTCTATGAAATCTAGCATGTGAAGTTTTTCGACAATGTTTCGACGTAATTATCAATTGGACTTAATTTTGTGCTTACAGTCGGATTGTGAAGAAATGGTGCGATTAAACGATACCCGTGTCTTCAGTCTTCAGCTGGAGGTTATGGGCATTGCTCGATACTAGTTGCCTGATCGGGCTTTTTGGATCGGAGACGTAATCAAATGGAATTCAGCTAAGTACTTTGTACTATATTTTTTATATCAGTAGAGTTTTAGCTCCCGTAACGTTTGTTGTTCAGCGGGGGAAATTCCGTTAATCGTACATACATTTTTTTACCGTTTGGTTCAATCTAAAGCTATTTACAAACCATGAATATGTGAATATGTGAGTGTAAGTGTGCGTGTGTGTGCATGTGTGTGCGCCTGTATGTGTATATGTGTATGAGCGTATGACTCTGTGTCGGCGCGTCCTTCTTTTCCTTTCAGAAAGCGAGTAATGGCGCTATAACCATAAGCAATAAAAGGCTAGGACAAGAGTTAGTGCTCATGCCCCAGCCGACAGTCAAGCTCTCATGCAAGAAAAGGCGCTACACCCTTGGATTTGGAGCTTGGATACAACTAAGAATAGCCTGTGTGGGCAACAAAGGAGTGCATTAACTTTCTTAGCTTCGTTACTCCCAATGACCAATATACATATGCTTTCTCGCCAAGGAAAGCCTCCCGCACAATCCCATCCAACTTCCAACTCCAGATGTCTATAAAGGTAGCATGAGTTCTCAGCATCTTCTTAAGTAGGCATCTAATCAACACTTCCTTCCCATCCCTTGCTGATCCTAAGGATCTGGCCAGGTGTTGTGCAAAGAGATTGATGGATGAAGAGCCTGTCACACCCAAGGCAGCTCTTCTAACGCTTCCAACGTCTTTACAACAGCCAACCCAGGATTGTGTATGGTCGGAAAATGCTATGCTATGCTGCTATCTACCGTAACGCTGCTTCCAATGCGGGCCCAGTCTCGTTTTTTTCTCTTCTACTAGCATGCACTTGGTTTCCGACGCATTCAACACGAGTCCGGCTTTTGAAGATTTTCGTTTCAGGCGGGTGTACAGCATTCATGTCGTCCGCGAAACAAACTAATCGACTGGAGCGAGTGAAGATCGTACCCTAGGGGAGGGGGGAGGTGTAAGCCCGGCTCTTCGTAAATATGACCTGAACATAATTATGAGTGACGTTTCTTACATTAATATGAAAGTTGGTGGTCATTAAAGTTCAAGCTTTTCTTCATGTTTAAAGTAAATTGTTATGATGATCTATTGACTAGCAGCCAAAACTAAATTTGGAAAACCAGATGGAGCACTACTTCGTCAGTGGTCATTAAGGTCTGTATCCACAATAATTCGGACGCCTCAAATCTTAAGTAAAACACAAATTTTGCATGGTATATCAATCGTAGTTTTTTATTTCAGATGCCTGCAATAATATTTAACAATTCACGGAGTCAATACGTAATCAGTATTTACATTACATTTTTAAACTTTGTGCTTAACTCCGTCCATTAGGGTTTGTACAAACTTTTCAGATACCTTGGTGGTGGTCCTTGTCGAAATTTGTTGAAAATGTTTGATATCTTTGATTCTTTTTTTCTATTCAGAAAGCTACCCCTTCATCAGAGCCCAATATCTCTCGATTGTTTGTAACTCTGGGCAATTTGTCGGATGTGTGGTTTTTGGTACAATATTCACTTGATTTACGCCGTACCACTCCATCAAAGTTTTTGCATAATTAAAGACATTTACATTTATCCTGATGCCAAATCAGACCAAGATTTTTCTTGTGGTTTATGATGAAGGGTAGCAACCGCTACTGCAGGCAATTCTTTTGGTTAATCTCGTAATTGATTGTGCCTGACGAAAAAATTAGTCCTTCTACCACACGTACATATTGCTCGACAAAAAAGGTTTTTTTTAATTTTAAATTTCTAGGCTTTCTTCATCCTGAAATGCTCAGCTGTACCATTTTTGGCCATAACAGAATAGAAAATCAGCCCTGGAATTGGCTTAAAGTCCTCCAGGATTTAAGTTTCATCGTCCATAGCAAGGAATAAAAAACTTCGTCAGATTTTCACAGTTCAAACGTCGAGCCCGTGATTTTGCTGTCAAATTCTGTTTGCCGTTGTGATTTGGAACTGTTTTTACATTATACGACTTCAGCCCCACACGCTGTTTTGATTTTTGGACAAAACCAGGTGACATTCCTATTTTATGAGCCACCGTTCTAACAGAGAGATTCGCATTTTCCTTCAATAAATCTCTTATCCTCTTCACCTTTCGGTACTTGCAAGGATCAGTACGAGCACGTCCGGCCTTCAAACGTTCAGAAAATTATTTGAGCACACCGCGAACAGTGAATTTAGGTAAATCCGAGTTTTCTTGCTAGTTCCCATATTAGCAAGTCCGGATTTGCCTTTCGTCCGTAATCGAATGTAAAAACCTTTTTGAGCAAAGACTCCCAGCTATATCTCAGCGAAATTGAAGGAGATTTGAAGGTTCACGTACGGGTCATTGTTAAAAATATCAAGACTTTTGAGTTGAATGTGGCTGAGTTATGGCAAAGGAAATTGTGGAGAATTATTCCACTCCAGAATCTGTGCCTCACTTAATTTTATTGTAATTTTGAAATGAATTACAAACGGATTCTACGAGGTCAAATTTAAACAAAATAATTTTGGAATCGCGTAATATTGTAGTGCATAAACCTAGTGGAATGAAAAGTAATATATTTCCATCAATGTTTCAAGCGATTTGTAGAACATCAAATAGACACTTGTACTGTAATCGTGTTTGCTGCCAATCCATGCCAACCCAGAACGGCTCTGAACTATCCAATGGTCTAGCATATGCCAACACAATCATCATTCTTTTCAGGGACATCACAGTATCAATTCAAAGCATTCAGAGTAGGAACGAATAATTATTCTTATTATTGTACTAAGTATTAATGAGCGCAGCATTAGAGCTTAAGTTAAATATTCACATGTTATTTTCTCCTCTTTGGATTACGCTTCTTTTTAGGATCATCGCATTATTCCTAAATTCAACATGTTATTGCAACAAATTACCTCACGTAATCTACCTCAACTATGCAGGCCTCTTCTGTACACAACCCCACAGATTTTCTACAAAAGTTTTACAGTCCTTTGCTTTGCATTAAACGTAATTCGTAATCGTAAATAGTAACTTATCTCGAAGAACAAATCTATCTTTACTGCTGCAGCAGGATATATCAACCAAAATATTGCAAAACTTCAAACAGACTTTACAACCAACGCTACCTTTGCTCTATGACTCAACAGAAAAAAAAAACTGTGATCAAAGTTCAATCAGATACTACGACATACGACAAAAATCTCGTACACGCACAACAAGAAGACCGAGCGATACCCACTCCGAAAATCGGAGCTCTCTAATCAATCTTTTCACGGTTGCCAAAGGCCAAACCATTCATGAATCTGGTCCATCATCTTCGCCGGCGCCTTCGTTGGTAGCTCTCCTCGTTCACCACGTGATGTGCCCGCCATGCCGTTTTTCGCATCTCTTTCGCGGTTGCCATTCGGAGGTCCACCGAAGAAAATCGCCTAGAAAAGCATGATTGAGGAAAATTATATCGTTAAAACCATACTCCGTGGGCAAGCGCCGGCTGACCGATGGACGGACCGAGGTGGTGAGGTGGCGAAGCTTCATTGTACGGGCCTCCTAGACAAACCATTCACTATGGCCGCCAGTCGCGTTGGTCGGTGGGTTGATCGGTCCGATAAATGGTAGACTGATGGCGAATGGCAGAGGCCGCAAAACGTATTCAGAGCGTAGCCAGAAAAATCGTTGTTGTGCCTTTTTCTGCGCACCGGTCGTAAACGCGTAATTCAAACCATAGTTACATGAGTTTTTGCTCTTTTTTGACCGACTGTGATATAACACTTGGTCTAGTTTTTTTTTTCTTTCATTCGTTAAATAGATTTTATGTTCGCATTATAATTTTCCAATAAAATCAAGTGTGAATTGTTGACGGTTCGTGTTAAACTGAGAGCGTTCATTATATTCGATTATATTCCATGGACAGTAAGACCTTTCAAAGCACTTCAGAGGTTAATGAAACGAAGCTTTAAGAAATTGAAACTTCATCTTGAATATGGCACAATATGATACAATTATAGAAATGTAAACTTGTCTAGAATGCTATCCTGAAGGATTAAAATAGGTTGCACCTTATGTACGATATCCAAAATATAATATATCCTGTTAATTGAAAGGAAAATTTTAAATTTTCCATCGTGCGCCATGAAAATTTTATGTATCGTTTGCCAATTCTCCTGTTAAATTCGTTTTTAAATATCTTCTCCATTCAAATTTTAATGAACATTTTGGAAATTATAATTTGTAAATAAAACTGTGGTATGTTTGTTGGGTGCAACATTGTATTTTGTCAGGAGACTTTGGGACTTACACTTGAAATGATAGAGTTACAAACAAACTTTTGTGTGACGGCAACTCTGGGATATGTTTTCTAGAGGTCATCTCGATGAGATTTTAGGAAAAGACCCTTTTTAACATTGAGAAAACATTTCTTAGTTCATTCCTGGTGAGTTTGAGTTTTTAGTGGAATACCTGTACTAGAAAATGGGAGGAAAGATTAGTAATTTCCATTATATTACAACTACCTTTATTGCTTATCATGACAGATACGCGTATTTCGTCTACAATGTGTACAATGTGTGACACCTCTTCAGTGTCATGTACTAATACTCGTTTTGCCGAAAATCATTTATGAGAATCTGAATGCTAGAAATTTAAAGCAGATAAATAAAATAAACATATAACTGTTAAGAATTTGATGGAATTTACTGTAAACTAAGTATAGAATATTTCAAAATCGTTTATTTTTCACAATATCGGCGGATACATTATCATTCAATATGAAGACTATTGTAAACAACAATGCAATTCAAAAGTTGGTTATTATAAGTTGGATTGGATAGGTACTTCATAGTTTTCCCATTTTTTTTTTTTAGAAATCTGTGAGGCCGCTTCAGTTGTTTGCTCGGAGAAACTTCCTAACCCCTTTTTGTTTGTTGTTACAAAACTCTTCCCCATGTTGATGAATAATGTGGAACTTGGGAGTGGAATGAAGCTGAGCAATTTTACACGCTTTATAGAACTCACTGATGCAAGTGCTGAAATCCTCTCCCAAATTTGCTCCGAAACAAGCATCAACAACGTTCTGCAACGTTTCGAGAACATTGATATACTTCAACATGGTTGAATCATCGGCTTCCATTATACTTCGCTTCACCAGGAGACAGTGACAATGCCGTTCTGTAAATCAAAACTGTGCATCGCGATTGGCGCTAGACGCAGTGGTCCAAGATTAAGCTTAATCGGAATTATAGTCTGAAATCTTGTTGTGCATCGTATTAACCCTTAAGGAATTAACAGGAGATGCAGCAATTGAGGTGGGCAAATATCCAGGATCAAAACTTAGTCGCCCCCATGAAAAAGAGGTTTATCAACGCAGTTTAAGAATTTCTTTGCGTCAGCCTTGATCGCTCCAGATGCACTCCACGATACGCTTTTCTCTTTAATATCTCCGATTGTTCGCAATGCTCATTACTTGTCACCCAAATCTACATTTTTCACTGTACAAAAAGCAGAAGGGAACGATGAACTATTGCTCATTACACCCGCTATGAGATAAATGATCTTGAGTCACCTATAAGAATATTAGCAAATAAAAACCTTTTAAGTATGGTTAAACAAATGTTGTACCTGAGATCACTGCGTTAACTTTTCCATGTTTTAGCTTTGGGCAAATTTTGTTCATTTTCTACTATTGCGAGGATGAAACAGCGCTTAACTCCAGAGTCGTTGTACTTTGAATGATTAGAAGCTTCCTGCTTGTCTTCAATTATAAGGATAAATTTGAGCAAACCTTGGCCGCCATTGACTAGCACAAGCAAAGTTCATCCTGTATGTAACGTCGTCATTCACGTAACCAATTATACCAAGAAGTCTATGGCAATAAACCAAATGATGATTTTTGAATTTTGGGACACTGCCGCTGGATTTCATGAAAATTGTTTTCTTAACGACAAAAATATCGTCAAGTTCCGTGCGCTGAGGGTATGAGCACATTCTCCAATCCAGGTTGGATGGAAACAGCATTGGAATCACGGAAGGCTTGATTGTGGTTGCCTCTTACCCCCAGTCGGCCTGGTATCAATTCCAAAATTCTCTTATCACGTCCTTCGGAACGGAAGTAAAGCCGTTGGTCCTGGCAAAATGTGTTCAATATGTAGGCTTCAGGCACATAAATACAAAACAATATGTGTCTGTTCACCGATGATCCGTTCGGCCTAAAAGCATTCAACGTCATAGCGTTCGGTATCCCAGCATTCGACTTAGTGACCCATCATCTCCCTTAGCTCAGTCGGTAAAGGCTACAAAGCAACACCATGCTGGAGGTGGCTGGGTTCGATTCCCGGTCTGGTCAAGGAATTTTTCGTTGAGGAAAGTTTCTCGACTCCCTGGGCATAGGGTATGATTGTACCTGCCACCAAAACATACTAATGCAAAAATGGTACCTGGCATCGAAAGCTTTTAATTAATAACTGTGGAAGTGCATTTAGAACACTAAGTTGAGAGCAAGCAATAAGCTAATTGCGAAAAGCAATAAGCTTGAAACGCTATGAAATAAGAAGAAGAAGAACCCATCATCAGATATCAAATATGACGTCTTTTAGGTTGGTGAGGGAAGTTGTTTTATATTTAAAATTTATTCATTTAAATTTATTTTATGTCAGTCTATTTTCTCTAAAAAAAAAGAACCCAACGATTTGATTAACTTCGTTAGTATATGAAAATCAGAAATCAGAACAATTTTCAAAAGTGCCATTTTTGATACACTTATGCAGTGAAATTCTTAGTAAATTGATAAAAAAATTTGAACACTAAACCAGTATTTTGATTCACGGAGCAACGAAGAAGGTCTAGAACTGTATTAGAAAGCCTGATAACCTTTTTTGTTTTTCTTGTTCACTCGAGTAACAAACATCTTCTTGATCAGTTAGCTTGAACTTTTGATTGAGGATACTGAGGATGAAATAGAAAACATCTTTTGTCTTATGTGCTCTTTTAGGTCATCAACAGGTTACGGTACGTAACGTTGAGAAATATCCTACTTAAGATATTTCGTGAATTTTGATACCCATATTGTTTCCCCCCCCCCCCCCCCCCCCCCCACACAACCCCCCCCAAAAACAACAACAAACACCCAAAAACCAAAAAAAACAAAAAATAAATTTTACCCCCCTTTTCCTTAAATTTTCCCCCCCAACCCCCAAAAAAAAAAAAAAAAAATTTTAAAATTTTTCCAAAAATTTTAAAACCCTCCCCACAAACAAAAAAATATCCCAAATTTTTCCCCCCCCCCCCCCCCCCCCCCCCCCCCCCCCCCACCCAAACCCAAAAATAAAAAATAATTACTAATAATGTCCCCAAAGCGGATGAGTTTTTGAATCTAACGGTGCCAAAAGAAATAAAATCGGTCAATAATTGCCTGAGTTATAATATTTTGAATTTGGTGGGTGTTACGTTACGGATCGTGGTAACAAAGAGAATTTATTTTTTCCGAATCGTTGAACGTCCTTTATTCGTCCGAAGTTGGGAACGTTTTAAATTCCTGTTCCATACAAATACAGATTTAGGACAAGTTTTAGGTTAATTTATAATTTCTTACGTTTTAGTGCAATTCTCCTAACTTGCCACTGTCCTTGCCAATGTGTTCGTCTGTCCTGTTCAAGTTCCTGTTTTTATTTAATTATTAAGTATTTTTGTTCTATTTTAGATAAATTAGCGTAAGTGCTCACCTCGTTTCAATCCAAACTAATTTTACTTTTCCCGTGCTAGTTCCTTTGTAAATAGTGTATGTTCCAATAGCTAGATAATAATGAACTTAAGATTTAGGCATCATTCTAGATATTCCACGTTATTACCTTTAATTTACGTAAGTTAGAAACTAGTTTAGGTATACAAAATTTAGACTAAGTAGCGAATACACTTCTAACACTAGTATTGTCCAATTCAATTTTTGCCATCTCATTGGATCCTGACAGCAGTCCGCTTTCTCGCCTCATACATTGACACCAATTGTCAAGGCGAGTAGAACACGCCCGCTAGCAGGGTTGCTGCACCTACTGATGAGGTGCGTTCGCTAGCGAGGGGTCTAGTGACACTCCCTCCTGGTTTGCTGACTCCGCCTCTGAGTTCGCCAACTCTCTATTGTCCTTGACATCGAGCACTGCAACCTTCACAGCTGGTCTCTCGTACACGCCCTTCGCTGTTCGAATGGTAACCGAACGTACCTGTCCATCTCTGTTCGTTACGCCAATGACACGCCCTTTCGGCCAACAATTCCTTGGATGATCTGGATCCACAATCAGCACGATATCACCCTCTTGGATCGGCGGTGCTCTCGTGAACCATTTTGAGCGCCGGGTTATTTCCGGTAGATACTCCCGAAGCCACCTCCTCCAAAAGTAGTTGGCTAGTTCTTGGGAACGATGCCAGCCACGTCTTAAAGCAATAGAATCGTCGTCCAGGATAGACCACGGTTTGGATCCATTAGAAGTGCCCAGCAACCAGTGGTTCGGGGTAAGTGCAGGAGCTGCTTCATCCTCGATGGGTACGTGTGTGAGTGGTCGTGCGTTGAGAATTCCCTCCACCTCAATCAGCACATTCCTAAGCTCTTCATCCGTTGGACGAGGCGATGGTTTTAGCTCTGACAAGGCCCGCTTAACTGACTGGACAAGCCGTTCCCAACTTCCTCCCATATGAGGAGCCGCTGGAGGGTTGAAACGCCAGGAAGTTTTCGAGGACACAAACTCTTGGGCCATCTTGTTCTGGTCGACTGTTTGCAAAGCCTGCTTCAGCTCACGATCAGCGCCGATAAAGTTGGTACCTCTATCACTATAAAAGACAGCTGGCGTACCACGCCGCGCAATAAAATTGCGCAGTGCCATTATGCACGAGTTTGTGGTCAACGAGCTAGCTAATTCTATATGGATTGCGCGAATCGTAAGACATGTTAGTAAAACCCCCCATCTTTTCTCGACCCTTCTCCCGATAGTTACTTCCATTGGCCCGAAGTAGTCGACCCCGGTGTGAGTGAACGGACGGACGAATGCGGCTAATCTACTACGCGGGAGGTCTGCCATTGCTGGGGGGCGTGGTCGAGCGTCTCGCAGTTTACAGCGTTGACAATCGGCTCTGACCTTTGCATACTCTCGTCGTAGACGACTAATGCAAAAAATTTGCCGGATTTCATTGATTACTGACTCGTGATTTTGATGGTGAAACTTTTCGTGATAGCTTCTCACGATGAGGTGTGTGGTCGGGTGTTCACGAGGAAGTATGATGGGGTTGATGGTGTCGGGTGAGAGGTATTCACAAGCTCCTGTTCTACCTTGCATTCGCAGTAATCCTTGCTCATCAATGAATGGCGTCAACTTGTAGAGCGGGCTTCGTTTGGGTAGAGCTACGTTGCGGTGATCTCGTTCAAGGGTTACAAGTTCTTCTCGAAAGCTGTCTCGCTGCGCTGCACGAAGCTGAAATTCTTCTGATTGCCGAAATTCTTCACTAGTGATGCATCCTCTGATCCGCGTAAACTTCGTGGCTTGCACGTTCCTGAGAAACCGGAAGACATAGGCCGTTACTCGAACCAAGGTTTTCCAATGTCGGAAGTTCTTCGCAGGGATCAGTTCTCCTCCAGCTTCGAAGTGGACGTTAATGGTGGCGCGCAACTCTTCCACAGGTTCCTCAATTTTGATGAGTGTCTCCGGCCAGTGATTTTCCGGCTGCCAGAGGAATTCCGGACCTTTGAACCATCTGCTGTCGCTTGATATTGATGGTCGACGCTGCCATTTTGTACCCTCGTCAGCTACATTCCACTTCGTTGGGACCCACCTCCAGTCAGAGCTATTAGTTAGATCCAGAATCTCACTGACTCTAGCAGCCACAAATTGGCTATATCGACGATGATCAGCACGAATCCACGCAAGTGCGTTCCTTGAGTCCGACCAAAAAATGCTCCGGGTGACCTTGATGGAAAGTCCTTGGATAATTGAGTGTGCTAATCTAGCACCAATGAGTGCTGCCTGAAGCTCCATTCTTGGGATCGTGAGATACTTCAGCGGAGCCACACGTGTTTTAGCGCTGACGAGTGAGCATTCGATCGTCTCCTCTCGAGCAAAACGGAGGTATGCAACAGCTGCACTGCTATTTTCGCTAGCGTCTACAAAGACATGTAGCTGTATTTCCGTCTGACTATCCGTAGACGTCTGAGACCTATAGCATCGCTGGATTTTCAAACATTCTATCTCCGGAAGAAGCTTCAGCCACGTTTGCCACTTTTCAAAGCATTCCTTACTCACTTTTTCATCCCAGCATATGCCCGTTCGCCAAATGTCCTGCATCAGTACCTTCAGATACATAAGGTAGTGTGCTATGAGGCCCAATGGATCATAAATAGTCATCATCGTGCGTAGAACTTCCCGTTTTGAAGGAATACGGTCACCTTGCAGTAGATCTCGCCCCAATCTGGACCAGTTAATCTTGAAAGTGAAGCAATCAGTTTTGGTACACCACCACATACCTAACACCTTTTCGGTTGCGAGATCAGATGACAAGTCGAGACTTTTTTCCGCACTGGAATCACCACGGAGCGCCGCCAAAACCGCAGCAGAGTTGGACATCCAGTTGCGAATCTCGAAACCTCCTTTATTGTGGATGAACCAGATGGATTTAGCTAGCTCAATAGCTTCTTTCTCTGTCTCGGTGCTGCATAGCATGTCGTCTACGTACGTACATCGCACGATGGCTCTCGCTGCCTCCGAGTACTGTTCGCTGACGCGTTCCGCGTTAAGGTTTTTCGCGAATTGCGCAGTTGTCGGAGAATAGCATGCCCCGAACGTCATTACCTGAACAACATAGGTGTTAAGCGTATTCTCGTCGTCCCGGTGGAAAAAACGCTGACTGTGTTGGTCGTTTTCCTGAATGCAAACTTGTTGAAACATTTCGCGTATGTCTCCTGCCACAGCGAAACGGAATTCACGAAACTGTAAGAGGACGCTTACCAGCGGTGTCAGTAGATCAGGTCCGGTGAGTAATGCTGAATTCAGCGAAACTCCATTTGTCGTCGCAGCTGCATCCCAAACAAGTCTCACTTTTCCAGGTTTGTTGGGGTTCGTGACGGGAAACACTGGCAAGTACCAGACGCGTTCGTAATTTTTCTCTTCGAGGTCTTTAGCCGTCAGCTTACGTATGTACCCTTTCGATTCGTATTCCGCTAGTTTTTCCTTAACTATCCGTGATAGATTAGAATCCTTTTCCATACGCCGCTCGAGATTGTAGAACCGCTTCAGAGCCGTGGACTTATTATCAGGCATCCGCACATCGTCGCGTCTCCATAACAGGCCGGTTTCAAACCTCTCTCCGTTGAAATGAGTTAATTCACGTAGCAGCTTCAAGGCCCGATCATCGTCTTGGGAGCGTAAGGTTTTGACGGGTGACAAAACGCCGAGGCTATCGAGGGAAAAATATTCCTTCATTGCACGTTCCATATTGTTGTCGCCTTGATGTTCGCAAGTGCAAACATGATAAGTGTAATGCACCATGCTTACGGATTGCCCCGTTGGAGCTCCACCATAAACCAACCAACCTAGGTTGGTTTTAATTGCGATCGGTTGACCAGGCTTCCCTTCACGGCTTTTTCTCACAAGTGTTACGTTAGCATGTTGAACACCAATCAGAAGGCGTGGTCGGACGTTTTGGTACGATTCGACAGGAATCCCTTTCAAATAGCAGTTCTCACTTTGAAGTTGCTTCATCTCAAGTGTCTGACGCGGTAGTTGAAGTTCCTTCACTGTGCGAACATCATTGAGATTGAATCGCTTCCCTTTCAGTCCAGATATTTCGAAGCCTACGCATCGTGAGTTATCCTCCGATCGATGAGTACCTCCAGTCCACTTCAAACATAGCGGGCGATGTTCCCCAGTAAGGTTAAGCTCATCAGCCAACTCTTCATCCATGAGCGTTAACGATGATCCATCATCCAGAAAGGCGAAGCAGTGCACCACGACTCCGCTGCCATACAATACTACCGGAATGTAACGGAACAGAACAGCGTTGGATCCAGATTGATGTGTGTTACACGATTGTTCCTCTCGCCTTGGCTCACTTTTAATTATTGTTGACTCCGCATTCAGCTCCTTGTGTAGCAAAGAATGGTGCTTAAAGGTGCATCCGTTCACACCACATTCTTTTGATTGGCATCCTCCTGTGTGCTGCTTCAGGCACTTGCGGCAAACTTTAGCTTCGCGTATTGCTGCCCATCTACCGCCATATGAGAGCTCCATAAATCGCCTACACTTTGTAAGACAAGCACAGGTCCCTTTACAAACGATGCAGGATTTAGACGCAGGTTTCTTCTTCTCTTCAGATGAATTTGGCCTGCTGGGTCCTTGTGCCTCATCCTTCCTCGCACCTTGCTGGTCAGCGTGTGTGTTCAAGAAGGCTTTCTTACGTGTTTCCTGGTTCTGCTGACTTCCTTGGTTCCCACGTACTTCGCAAACCAAACAAGCATCTTGGGCGATGCTGTAAACCCACTCGCTGAATGTCATCAAGTTTACCTTCCGCGCGCATCTGATGTGTCTCGCCCACTCTAGCTTCATTGACGCGGGCAGCTTTCCTACCAACTCGTTCAGAAATGAGACATCTCGAATGTATTCCTTCCGCCCACAAGCGTCGATCGTAGCTTCAAGGTTTTGCACCGCTAATGCAAAGTCGATCAACTTATTCATCGAATCGGCTTTAAGTTAAGGCATAGCTAGTAACTTTTCCTTCAGCGACTGTATCACAAATTGCGGCTGTCCAAACCTTAGTTTAAGTGCATCCATTGCTTTGCGCACGGTCGATGGATGTAAGAGGAAGCTCCGCACTGTGTTGAATGCATCTCCCTTTAAGCAATTCCTCAAACGAATCATATTTTCGTCATCCGTATAACCGCACATCCGCGTCGTGCTTTCAAAGGTGGACGAGAATATAGGCCAAGCTTCGGGATCTCCTGTAAACATTGGTAGATCCCTCGCGACTACCTGGCGAGCCGCAAGTTGACTACGAGACAGGCAACGGTTTTTCGGGTGGCTGGTTGTAGTTGATCTCTTCCGCTGATTCGCTTTATTTTTCTTCGGTGTGGACTTCTTACAGGGAATGAATTCTTCTTCATCTCCTAATGACTGATCACTGTTATCCTCCAAATCCGCTTCACTAGACTCATCATCTTCGGAATACTCGCCGTATGAGTCCGTATTTTCGGCATCTTCATCACCATCATCACGCAGCCATTTCTGCACCTTGGAATCTCCATCTTCTTCTTCGCCACCTTTGGGTTCTGGTTCATCTTCTTCTTCTTCAGTGTCGAGATCCGCCAACTCCTCAAGGACGCTGAACCGCTGCTGCATTAACTTCTTCTTTTCCTCCAGCCATGTCTGTTCCGCTTCGAGTTTACGCAGTTGCAGTTTCAAATGTTCTCGGGAAGATTTTCTAGAAGCTGCCGACAATTCCGATGCTGCTTTCGATGCTTTCGCTCTTCGTCGAGTCATCCTCTCCGCTGGTTCTTGTTGACTCACTCCGATATCCGTCTTCTTTTTCTGGTTAATTACTGCCTTTTCCTTCGACTTATGTTTTTTCTCCGCTTTCCCACCACACTTTGTACAGCGCCAAGACTTCTTTCCAATATCATCGCTAACACCCACGCAGCTGTAATGATGCCAGTCATCGCAATCATCACACTGAACCATACGGCTACTGTCCGCGAGCCGACACGTTCGACAACTATGCCCGACTTCCCTTCCCGAACTCACACCGATATTTTTCGCGATTTGGCGAAGGGTTTTAGGAGAGCTGCTTTTGATGGATGGGTTTTTTCTGGAATGTCTGGTTTTGGCCGAGGGATCTTTATTAACATTGGGTTCAATGGGGGGGTTTCTGTCTTCTGCGCATGTAGATACAATAGCTGAGCTCTTACCTGGATCAGCAGCGGTAGCTACATTGCTGGTTGGGTCGGACATCCTTCTACGTGTAAAACGAATTTAAAATTTTGTTACGTTACGGATCGTGGTAACAAAGAGAATTTATTTTTTCCGAATCGTTGAACGTCCTTTATTCGTCCGAAGTTGGGAACGTTTTAAATTCCTGTTCCATACAAATACAGATTTAGGACAAGTTTTAGGTTAATTTATAATTTCTTACGTTTTAGTGCAATTCTCCTAACTTGCCACTGTCCTTGCCAATGTGTTCGTCTGTCCTGTTCAAGTTCCTGTTTTTATTTAATTATTAAGTATTTTTGTTCTATTTTAGATAAATTAGCGTAAGTGCTCACCTCGTTTCAATCCAAACTAATTTTACTTTTCCCGTGCTAGTTCCTTTGTAAATAGTGTATGTTCCAATAGCTAGATAATAATGAACTTAAGATTTAGGCATCATTCTAGATATTCCACGTTATTACCTTTAATTTACGTAAGTTAGAAACTAGTTTAGGTATACAAAATTTAGACTAAGTAGCGAATACACTTCTAACACTAGTATTGTCCAATTCAATTTTTGCCATCTCATTGGATCCTGACAGCAGTCCGCTTTCTCGCCTCATACATTGACACCAATTGTCAAGGCGAGTAGAACACGCCCGCTAGCAGGGTTGCTGTACCTACTGATGAGGTGCGTTCGCTAGCGAGGGGTCTAGTGACAGGGCCCCCCACCCCCCCGCACCCCTAAAGAGGAAAAAAAAAAAAACCCCCCCCCCCCCCCCCCCCCCCACAAAACAAAATATTTTTATAAAAAAATTCCCCCCCCCACTTAAAAAAAAATGACAGAAATTTACCTCCCCCCCCTTTAAAAAAAAAAAACAAAAAATTGAAAAAAAAAAAAAAAAAAAAACCTGGGGACCCCCCTGTCACACAAAGGGTGGAAAAGGGGGGGGGATTTTTCCCGCGAAAATATTTAAACCACTTTTTTTTACAAAAAAAAACCCGGCCCCAAAATAAAACCAAAACCCCCAAAAAAATTTTTTTTTTGAAAAAAATTTTGGATCACATAAGGAGTTTTAAAAATGCAGCGCATAGAATGCTTTTGAGATGATGATGTTTTATCAAGGTAGTTTATAGTTGCAAAATAACAAATAGGTTATAATTAAGTTATTAAACAAGTGCAGAAATGCATGAAAATCACAAGCTGGTTTAACAAATGTCATACAAAGAGATGTGAACAAAGATTGAATTTGAAACTAATCTTTGTATCTTTGTTATGACTTCTCATTTTACATTTTACATATCGGTTGAAAAATGATCCCAGCCCATTAACCGAATATCTTCTATAGAAACTGTTTGTAACTGATCTAAGTACATGACAAACATTTCGTAACTTTGCATGCAATAAGAATAACCATCAACAATTGACTCAGTGTGACAGTCCACAAGACGTGTCATGTTTTCAAAAAGTAAGGCCTAATAACTCTAATTTGATCATAAGCTATAACTAACTCATATAGTTTGCATTGAACCATCATGAGCATGTTATAAGGCTGCTCTTAAATTGTATTTTGGACAAATCTTCAACATTTTAGCTTCCCGCCTTAAGTATGAACAATAAATTACAGTGTCGTTTACAATTATTATTATCATCACCAATAATTTCGAAAGCTGCGGTTATTTTTGTCAGTTATTCAGATAAGTTGGTAGTAAGAAATAGCATTGCTCGATACAATGATGGACAAAATGAATCATACGCCCCATAAATTTTGTTATTTCCTTCTATATCTCAGCTGATTTAAACGGTAGACGATAACATTCTAGTTACATTTCAAAGCTAGCAATTTGAGTGATCGAACGGTTCGGCCTGATGATTTAAAAAATAAATAGATTATTCTAACATAATACCACTTAACACAAATATGCTGCTATTAGCGTCAGTCTTTTTAAGAAACAGTAGCCGTTTAGAAAATAGAAGTCGAAGTTCAAAAGCTACAATAACAATTTGTCAAGTTCTTAAAATACTTTTCATCGACAGTGTAAACCTTATGACTAATAAAAAGTGATGATTTTTTTATGATTCCAACAGGGATTCTACTAAGTTGCATAATTTAAGAGAAATTTCTGTTACATTTTTGGATCTTACGAGTGGCGCATACATTAAGCAATTTTAAAACCAAAAAATCAGTGGGGTTGTGTTTAACACACGACCGGTTGACGTAGACTACGTTAACCCGTTTGATTAGTTTCGTAGTGTACTGTTCTAATGGGACGTTGGGTTAGCATAAATTAGTGAGAAAGTATGTTAGAACATGCTATGATTCGCTTCTTAGAAATTATTTGGCAGCTGTGGAAAGGGACGTTTGGTTTAAATGTTAGTATGATGAAAGGGCAACAATTGTGCTGGCTGTAGTGATTGTGTTGATATGATCGACCAGCTGGAGACCATTTTCCATAACGCGTAATCTCGAAAATCTATCGATAAATGATGAAGCTTTAAGAGTTCACACTGTTTCAGTAATTTTTAAATGTTGATTTGACCTCCACCCTTGCCGTAAGGCCTAGTCTGATAAAAAAAAGCGTTGATGTTTGTCCTCAAAGATCGTTAGACCAGCATTAGATAGTAAGTATGTTAGCAAAAATTTATTGTACATTCTTTAGAAAGCATTTGAAAAGTATTTGCACTTTGTCAAGTTGGTTGACCACTTGATTTGATTTCCCACCTCGAGTTTAAGGCCCTTCTCTAGCTTTCCGACCAGTAGTTAGAAACGCATTACCTCTGGTTGCTTCCAGTTTCGCCCGGTAACCTCGAGTTCGCTCGGCATCGGTACATGGTCAATTCGGAGGATTTTTCGAATGTTCGATCTTAACGCGCTTCCGAAATTCGCGCAAACGGTTGGCATCAAAACGAATAGGCATTGCACTTATTCACCCTTTCACAGTTTCTCAAAACTTATTTCTTCCTAGAAGTAAAACGCAATCCAACGCGAATCGTTAACACAACAGAATAACTATTCATTACAGTACTCATTGAAATGTGCATGTTTGAGAATCAAAACCATTGTCTGTGATAGGGAATTTCTTGAAACATGCCACAACGCAACATTCTTTAAAAATTTCATGCACCGATTGATGAATATGTATGCGAAATATATTAATCTTTTATTTGTAAAACTTTATATACCTTAGTAAATAGAATGGCAATCGTATAAATTTCTTGATTAGAGCAGTCTCAAAAATAAATCAATCAAGAAACAATGGAATTCTTAGCGTCCTGTGTTTTTCGTGACGGTAGCCATTTGTGAATTGTACAAAATGCTCAAGGTATGCAACAAAGAGAAAACTAATATTGTTTTAGCCACCGCTGTCAGCCAATCGGTAAGAACCAAACATTCAAATCAAACAAATAAAATTGGTCGTCCTGAAAAGGACGGATTTGAAATGGTCCGCATTTGAATTAAAACCCTCTCTGCGCTTTACCAAAAGATGTCTACCAAATATCACACACACATAAGCACCTTATTTCGCTCCTCGTGGTTGCACCCACCAACTGGCTACAAAGCATTATCTACCAAATATCACACACACACAAGCACCTTATTTCGCCCCTAGTAGTAGCACCCACCGGCTGGCTACAAAGACATTATTTGCCCAAGCAACCGACTGCCTAGCACACCACAGCATAATGTATGGCTGCCTAGCAACGGTTGCCTAGCCAACGGCTTGGTAACAACAGACTGCAGTGCAATCAGCTACCTGACCAATTGGTAGGTCGCCAGTGCTCTTTCTATGGTGCTTGCCTCAGCCAGCTGCCAAATCTTAATTGGCGTCTTGCCGCTCCGCCGAATGAAGCTAGTGCACCCTCCAGGGTACATGCTATAGCCCGGCGCCAGCTGCCAATCCATACTGGCTCGATGCTCGGCACAGCTTCAGTACTGCAGCACGAATGAGAAATTTTGCGAAGGTGTACCCGTTTTATATCGTTCACTGCTGCATATGAGACCTTCCTTGCTTACATTTGAAATCTGTGATAGTAAAATTGAGTGCATTGAGTAAATTTACTCTGAAAAATCGGCAATATAAGACATCACCTCATATTTTGGTTATTTTCAATAGCTTGAAATTGTTAATGGATAATGTTTGATAATTTCCAATCGATTGATGTAAACATCTTGAAAATCTATTGAGCATTTATTAAGTTATTAGCGTTTAATTTGTAACGATATTTCGTGACGGTCGCTGATTTTTAGATTTTCAATTGACACCCTACCCTTCCCGTAAGACGTAGTCTACGTCAAAAGTTGCACCATAAAGCAAGCCTTGCATATCAAATATTTCTACACATTCTGAGCATCTTTATCTTCAGAATTATGATAATTATTATACAATCGATTTGGCCAATTGGCAATCATTTTTGGTCATAAGCTGTGCATAAAGAAATTCTTAAACACACCTTATTTTCGAACTCAATCTGTTGGTTTGACATTTCCCAAACTAGCATGTAATGTTTGTGCAATTCTGCAATTTTTTTCACTTTGAAACAGCTCCATTTTAATTTCTTATTGTGTTGTTATAAACTACCTAGATAAAACATCACCATGTGAAAATCATGTAAAAGTGTAACACATCAAAAACCTCACGGAAAAAACGCTGTAGTTAACTACCTAGTTGACCGATCCTTTTCAAACTTTAATACAATAAAAAATAAGGCATTAGTATGCTTTTTGCATATTTTTTTTCATTCAATTTCAATACAATAACCGTAAGCTCTTATTTTATGCTGAACTCCACTCATTAAGTTCTGTACAACATCTGGCTGCAGCTTCTTCCGTACGGAAACTTTTTCTTCAAGTCTTCCTCAGATTTGATCTCCTTGGGATGCATTCGTAGTGCCTGCTGCATAATAACCCAGTATTTTTTGATGGGCTTTAGCTCCGGTGCATTGGGGGGGTCATATCTTTGGGTACGGAAGTGACCCCGCTGGTTTTGTAACACTCCAGGACAACATTTGAATAGTGGCACGAAGCTAGATTTGCCCAGAAGATCGTTTACAGTCCCGGTAGTCACGAACGGTGCACTCACATGAGCAGATCGCTTGCCAAATCATGTATTTCTTGGCAAAATTTCAAAGTTTCTGCTTCCTTACTTCCTCCGGAACATAAAACTTGTGCTGGACGGTGAGGAACGTTAGCCCCGGAAGCTGCCGGAAGCACGCCTTGACGTAAGTCTCATGATCCATGCTGAGACAATGAGGCTTAGTCAGCATCTGAGTGTACAGTTTCCGGGCCCGTGACTTTCCCATCAAATTTTGCCGTTCGTCACGATTTGGAGCCACGATATGCAGTCCCTCCCGGTCCTTGGCTCTCTGAACGAAAGACTGGTCAGATTCAACTTTTTGACCGCAGCACTGAGATTCCGCTTAAACGCTTTCACGACACGCTTGTGATGCTGATCACTAATAGAACATCCATTCTGACCGCATTTTCCCTTCCGTTCGATGCTCAGAGTTTCGTAGTAACGTTTAATCACACGACTCACCGTTGACTGCACGATTCCCAGTGGTTTTCCGATGTCCCAATGAGTGAGTTGAGGATTTTCCAGGTGCGTGCGTAAAATCAATTCACGACGTTGCTTTTCGGGTAACGCCATTTTTTTCCAATTTTCACAAAACTAACAGCGATGAAAATACGACAAAAAACACTTTAAACTACTTCTACCCAAATTTTCAAGAGGAAATACCCAATGGGTAATTTTCTACAGCGTTTTTTCCGTGATGCAATTTGATGTGAGACATCTTCAGAACATATTATTAATTTTAAACTATTTTGTGGCCTATAAGATGTTTCATAAACATCGGTTCATTGCGCTGTTTTTATCATATAGAAGTCAAAAATCAAGTTGCATTTATTATGAACTTAACATAACAAGTATTGTTACATGGACAGTATCAACTGATGAATAATTAAAAAAAAAATACATTTTTTGTTTACTTTCACGAAGCTGCAGTGATGCTCTGAAGGGTTCTTAAAAATAATTGCTTGGGTGATTAATTGTTCTTTTGAAATACTTGAAGAATGAATACTTTTGTAAATTTATCTATGAAAAACCTTGGAAAAATATGTGGTTCAAACTTTTGAATCTTATTACTCAGGTTAAAAACTGGGGAAATAATAACGTCAAATAAAAAGTTAGTAATCTTTTCTCCAGGAAGCATCATCAACCATCGAATGACTCATCCAGCTACTCAAGTACATCGTCGCTGTTATGTTAACTGCATTGAGGTGACAATTAAGCTGTTGGGAGGTTCAGAAACACACCACCAGAGACACCCACATAGCATTTTGCTCAGTTGTGCTTAGGCAAACGTCTTCCCTCTGAGCGCTCTGAACATTGACTTCCATTCTCTCCCTGCGCCCTCTTTAGCCGTCCAATATGATCGGTCGTATGAATACATTTCCTACTCAATTATGAACCATCAATCGTTCCAACGTAGGCAATTTATCTGGGAGCTCGCCAAAGTTTGAAAGATTATTCGCGCCATATAAGTGTGTTCGACACGATTAGACGCTCGAAAAGCATCTGAGTGAAGTTTCCGTTGGTGACTGTTGGAGGTTCGGGTGGAGGTTTTCGTTGGCTGTTTTGCGTGGATGGATCATAGTTCCAATATTTAAGTCGAAGAGGTGTATCTTTTTTCCCCTGTGCAAATGACAACCGGATGAGGAATACGTTATACGTGGATACGTTGGAAGTGGGGATGGCACAGACGATGGGAACATCTTGAGTGCATATCATACTGCGAGGTAAAACACACCCCTTATCCATTTTGTGCTGTGTTTTATTATTTATCTTGCACAAAATGTTAACTAATAGAGAAAAGTAAAAAAACTTGCATGGGAAATATTTTTCAACTAAATATTATCGGAATGTTGTTCAAAGTTGGCATTTTAAGTGGAACATCTGTATTAAGACATTAACAGAATGCGTACTTATGCAATCTTTTTTCGAATTTGGTAGGTTTTCAATTAAACGAACAAAGCACCAGAAAAGTCTTTACATTTCAAATGATGTACGCGTATCCCTAAATAAAAAAGCGAGTATGGTTATGGAAAAAAAAAACTGAAAATTACCTAACCGTCTATCCGTCTTTTTTTATTCCAATTACTTTGAGCCATTCATCTGTTTTAAAAAAAACGGTTGGAAATCTGGAACCAGATATTGTAGATGGATGCTTTTGAATGCGAACGATAGAAAGAGTTTCAATTTCTAAAAGGCGATTTTTCAAACCAGAAGCTGAATACGGGTTTCCATTCGAAACAAGAGTTCCTTTGTCTCTGTTTTCATGAACTTGGTAGTGTATCAAATATTTAAATTTTCTTTTGGGCTTTTTAAGGCTTAACATTACAGATCAACTCAAGAAAACTAAACGTTTCAGAGGATTAGTAGGTAGCCGGAACATCGTTTTGGGTAAATTTCTCGGGACACGTGGCCAATGCACTGTGGTCCAGAATGCAAATTTAGCTGGAAAGATACATTTTCAGAAGAAGTTTGGAGTTTTGATGATGATGATGATGATATAATAATACCATCTATTGTAGCAAGGTAGCCATAGCAGTGGAATAATCTGAAAAACGATTTGATCAGGATTCTATTGTTGTTTGTGATCGTCAAGATCCGGTATGAAGGGCGAAAAACGTTTTGGCGGGCCCGTAAGAGAATCTCCTTCCAAAGAGTCACAGGACTAGAATCGAGCCCTCGATTGACAGAATAAACCCAATAGATGGGGTCGAAGAGCCCGCCCTCGTTCCACGAAATGTTAACAATAGGGAGGAGGCAGTCCCATGCTCCCTATCCAAATCGTTTTACTTGGGTGCCCTGATGGTCCCTCCCTTTCCCCATTATATGTTATTTAATATTTAGTTTATTTTGTACACAACAAATTAAGATATCATTATAGACAAAAATGCTAATTTATTCAAATTTCATGTTTTCAATGTTCGGATTCTGCTTGAAATAAGCAATCAGCGTTCTCTTGGTGTTTTTGCGCGTTGCTCCAGGTATTCGTCCAGCTCCTGGCTTGTGGTCCACTGTCATCCGCTCCTGAAACCTTTGAACGACCCTTGAGACGGTCGAACGATGTACATTTATTAGTTTTTCCAAGGCGCGATGCGATAACAAAGCATATTGCATGTGGGTGAACAAAATGCTTGCCGGCGTCGGTGGTGTAGTGGTAAGCGTGACCTAATTGGCACCCCAGTGGGTCTGAGTTCAATCCCAGTCGACGTCGGTGGTTTTTCTGAGGCGAAAAAATCTGGTCACGTCTTCCTTCGGAAGGGAAGTAAAGCCGTTGGTCCCGGCTCATATTCATGAGTCGATAGGTAGGGTCCAGGTGGTGGAGTAGTCTTCCTTGCGTCGGTTATTGTCACCATGTGAGGAAATAGGTCGACGGAAAAAAAAGAACAAAATGCTTCCGTGAACGGTTTGCTGATTTTTTTTCCATCTAAACCGGAATGACACTGACAACTGCACAACATATTGCGAGGGTTGCAGACAAAATTTTGCTCTAAAATATGCATGAACAGTTGATAAAAGGTGTTAGATTTCTGAAAACTTTTAAAACAAATTGATTTTGTAGCATACAACATAAATTTTCTGCAATTTGTTTTTGTAGCTGATGAGCTTTTTCAGCTGTTTCGGGAGTATCACGATTAAGATCTAATGAGAATAAATATTTCCAGTTTGAGCGTCGGGAACAAATAATCGTCAGCTACTCAAAAAATTGGGTTCCATCCGAAATAACTTTATTAACAATTTTATTACAATCATGCTAAGGCCTGGTCGACCTTTGCTGTACACAGAAGTTACCTCTATTCTATTTGGCTGCACATCACCAGCCTCGCAGTCGGCGAAGGGTCCGCAGGTTACCTTTTACTTGATCGATCCAACCTGCTCGTTCCACGCCTCTTCTTCTTTTACCTCTTGGATCTTTATCAAGAATTATTTTAAATGGGCTGTCGTCCGAAATTCTTACAATTTGCCCAACCACTGTAGTCGACTGATTATTGCGTCGTTAACGATGGGAGGTTCTCCCAGCAACTAATGCAATTCGTGGTTCATTTGCCTCCTCCACGTTTCGTCTTTCATCGGCATTGGTTCTCCATGAGCAATGTCCATGTTTTGTGGCCGTAGAGGACTACTGGTCTAATTCATGCCTTGTCAACTTTGTAGTTCGGCTAAGTTTGCTCAATCTTAGTGTCCTTCGGAAGGTATGATTGCCTGCTATAATGCGCCTTTGTATGCTGGTTGACACCAGTGGTCTCCAATTAGCCCAGATACACGAATTCACTTAGTGCTTTGATTTCATCTCCGTCGATTTATTAACAAATTTTAAATGATTCACTCTGTTTGTCGTTACATTAAATTTTAATAAAAATTGGTAACTCTAGTGTATTATATCCGATTATTTCAAATTGTGATCTGAGGAGGTCCCTTCAGAGGTCATAAAGGCTAGATCATTTAGAAATGAGGCATTTTCAATCGAAAAACTTTTTAAGAATGAAACAAGCGCACTTTTTTGTTAATGCCGACGCACACCTTCTTCAGTCATGGTTTTGGCAAGCTGATTTCACCAATTCTTCATCATCAGTTTCTGCTTAATAATCGCCCAATACTTCTCTAACGGCACTGAGAACCACTTGATGCATTCAGCTCCTTCGAGATGAACTGGACCCTATTATCGTTGTACCATTGTAGCAATTACTGTAATGGCAAAGCACTGAAACATCATGGGACTTAACGAAGGGTAACATTCTGGTTTTCTTACCACAGGATACCTTACCAAATCAGGAATTTTTCGCGAATTTATCCTCTATTCTTTTGGATTTTCTATTGGAATCCCTATTTATTCTAATAAAAGATTCCAATAGAAAATCAGTAGTAATGATACTAAAAGCCATTCAAAGAATACACAGGAATGTGTGTGATTGCCAAATTACAATCCGGCGACTTGATCCTGGAACAGTCACTCAGAAACAGGCTCCCATGAGGCCACGGATGGCCAGAACATTATTTGAACTAACAATATGGGTGTCGAAATTCTTGGAATCGTTCCAGAAGCAAATTTCTTATCGTTATTGGCACATCCTATGACTTGGCTTCGGATTGGCCAGTCTAGAGTAAGAAACACGTGTCAAGTTTTATCTTATGAAAACTTTGCATTTACATTGTCGGGATCCATATTTTGGATGTTGAATATGCAAGTAATAAACAGAAATATTTTTCAGTGTGCATTCAAACTATATTCGAGAAATACAAAAAAATAAAAAAAAATCACACTAACCAGGATTCAGAATAATTGATTCTTTCTTTCTTTTAACGTCTCTTTAAACTGTAAGTCTGCTGTAGACGGCTCAAACTAATAGAGTTCAACATTTATTGCAAACATTTCTGCTGCGTTCAATGCAATCGGGTTTCAAGCAAGAATCGTATTTCTTTCTGGTTTTTCTGGGTTTCATTTCCACACTCCTGCATATAACAGCAATCGATCGAATTGAAGCTATACAACGGAAGTTCATTAGATTTGCCTTACGTTTTCTTTCCTGGAAGGACCCGTTGAATCTGCCACCTTATGAAACCAGATGCCAGTTGCTGGGCTTGAATACATTGGATTACCGTAGACAAACTGCTATAGCTGTGTTCGTCTTCAAAATTTTTGCTGGTGAGTTTGACGCTCCAAATGTCTTGGCTATGTTGGACATAAACGTGCCTGGGTATAATCTTCGTTCCAGTGAATTCTTTCGCATGCCTCGACGCTACTACGAGTATGATCTGAACGAGCTAGGTCGGTCAAAGATGAGCGTATTTAACCATCGGTATCCTGACTTTGATTTTAATATTAGTGTTGACGTGTTAAGACCTTGAATATATATCCATTAAGACTATTAAATATTGTCATATAAATAAAATGAACAAATAAATATATGGCAGGCGCCTGCGGCTGCATAAAGTTCAGCTGGATCATTTACAGGTTCAGGCGCGACTGCAAGTTCTCTTCCAAGAACCTGATCAGTAGCCGTCCGCGTGAAAAAACTGGCCAGCCATTTTGGGTTGTCTCTCTGGGTTTCTCTTGCCGACAAACATAACAGTAGCGATAGTTGAGATTTTTTTATAAATTATTGTTTGAAATAATATTTGAACAAGTACCACTCAAAAAAATAAGGCGACAAGGTAAGTCAAACCAGCCAGTTTGGTATAATAAACAAATTAAAAATTTGAAAAATCGGACAAAAATGCACACAAAATATACAAAAGAGATGGTAACAGCAATAACCTTGTAAACTACTTGAGTATTTGCGATGAACTGAATCTAACCATAAAAAATGCATTTGATGAGCTCAATTCAAAAACTGAACTTGAAATTAAGTCTTGTCCAAAACAATCTTTCAATTATGTTAAAACTAAATTGAAATCTGACAATTTCCCATCTAGAATGCATCTTAACTCAAATGTTGGTAATAACGTGGAAGAAATTTGCAATCTATTTGCAACATTCGTTCAAGAAATATATACCACATTTGCTGAAGAAGATCGCGATTATGAATATTTCGATTTCTTCCCAGGATTTTCAAGGGACATTGGAGTTAGTCAAGTCGAATTTCAAGACATCTTGCAAGGTTTGAAAAATTTAGACGTTTCTAAAGGCTCCGGCCCTGATGGAATACCACCCGTATTTATGAAAAACTCAGCATTGGAACTTACAGAACCTTTATTTTGGCTATTTAATATGTCACTGAAATCTGGGATCTTTCCCAAACTATGGAAAAGTTCCTAGCTAGTACCTATTTTTAAAAGTGGAAAAAAATCTGACATACGTAACTATCGTGGAATTGCCATTATATCTTGCATTCCTAAACTTTTTGAAGCAATTATTAATGAAAAATTGTTCACTCATATAAAAAACAGAATGACTACCAAGCAACATGGATTCTTCAAAGGACGATCAACTAGCACAAATTTACTGGAATTCGTTAACTACTCTCTGATTGCAATGGAAAATGGTAACCATGTAGAAGCTCTTTATACAGACTTCAGCAAGGATTTGATCGCATTGACATACCCTTCTTTTTATTTAGCATTTCAAGCTTATTGCTTTCACAATTAGTTTATTGCTTGCTCTCAACTTGGTGTTCTAAATGCACTTCCACAGTTATTAATGGAGAGCTTTCGATGCCAAGTACCATTTTTGCATTAGTATGGATTGTGTGGCAAGTACAATCATACGCTATGCCCAGGGAGTCGATAAATTTTCCTTGACGAAAAATTCCTACACCAGACCGGGAATCGAACCCAGCCACCTACAGCATGGTGTTGCTTTGTAGCTGCGCCTTTACAGACTGAGCTAAGGGAGGACCCGCATTGACATACCCATGCTTCTTGTTAAATTTCGAAACATGGGAATTGAGCCAGGAATTCTCAAATGGATCGAATCATATCTCACCAACCGTCAACAAATAGTTAGATTCAAAGGGAAGAAATCAAACCCTATTCATGTCACCCCTGGAGTCCCCCAAGGCTCTCATTTAGCCCCCCTCTTATTTATTTGGTTTGTAAATGACGTTACCTTTATACTTAAAAACATTAAATTTCTTGTTTATGCTGATGACATAAAACTATTTTTTGAATTATTTACAACCAGGTAGACAACCAGG
The DNA here is from genome assembly GCA_024533555.2 of Aedes koreicus. Lineage (NCBI taxonomy): Eukaryota > Metazoa > Arthropoda > Insecta > Diptera > Culicidae > Aedes > Aedes koreicus. The sequence goes on along the minus strand of JAHHFK020005709.1, from coordinate 158,305 downwards.
ATTTACAACCAGGTAGACCAGGGAAGGTAAGATTATTATTATAAAGAAAAATACTCTGCATTATTATATGAACATCACTATATTATACATCAAATAAAAAGGGTTGGGAAGGGACCATCAGAGCACCGGATTGAAGCGATTTGGATGGGGAGAGTGGAATTGCCAACTCCCTGTCATTAACAATTCGTGAATTGATGGCGAGCTCTTGTACCCACTCATTGGGAAGTCCTCACGTTTGATGGCTTGTTCGACATTAGGTTGTAGGCCTGTTAAATTGAATACAGGCAGATGTCGAACTTGATCAAATCATTCGTAGAGGACGATCCACTGTCTTATGGCTCCACGCAAGGTGGTTTTTTTTCATACATACATACATACACATGACATGAAACTATTTTTTGAAATATGAAATAAAGAATATATCATGATATTCCAGAAAGAAATAATCGTTTTCTATGTCTGGTGTAACAAAAGTCTTTTGCAGCTGAACGTAAAAAAATGTAATGCGATAACTTTTAGTAGGAAACGAAGCACCCCAGACGTTACTATTAATTTAGGGAATCAGCCAGTTGAAAAGTGTAAAAGAGTAAGGGACTTAGGGGTTATCTTGGATACCAAACTTACATTCATTGAACATTACAATACTATCATCAACAGAACAAATAATATGCTTGGATTTATAAAACGTTTTTGTTACAATTTTCATGACCCGTGCACAATAAAAACATTGTACATTGCATATGTGAGGTCAATACTGGAATATTGTAGCGTAGATTGGTCACCCTTTTCAGTCATACAAGAAGAACGAATAGAATCGGTACAGAAGCAGTTTTTACTGTTTGCCCTTCGTAAATTAGGTTGGACAAGGTTACCTCTTCCATCTTATGAAGCACGCTGTATGCTTATCAGCATCCAATCATTAAAGGAGCGCCGTGAATTTGCATTAGTTTCATTCGTAAATGATATTGTTGCGCAACGCGTTGACTCAGAAGAACTTTTATTAAAACTTAATTTTTACATTCCGTCCCGGCAATTACGAAATAGAAATATATTTACTACAAGCCATCATCGCAAAAATTACGCCAAATTTGGACCTCTCAATCAAATGATGGCAACTTACAATAAGCACGGAGAAAATTTTGACTTCACTATGACTAAAACAGAACTGAAGCAATACTTCAATATAATTAGATAACCTAAACATTAAAAATATAAACTTGATAGGTTAGTTTTTTAAGGCGTACTATATATTTAAGAAGTGAGACATAAAATGTAAATATCATAGTTACAAAACGGTCTACTACTGATTGACGACAAATAAAATAAAAGTTCCTGACTCGCGTTTCTTACTCTAGACTGGCCAAACCATCGGACGTACCGATAACGATAAGAATTTTTTTTCTGGAACGATTCCAAAAATTTCGACACTTATATTGTTAGGGTTCAATTCAAATAATTTTCTGGCCTTCCATGACCTCATGGGAAACTATTCTGATCTGGTCAATCCGAAGTCAAGTGACCGGATGGTCCAATAACTATGGCAAACGTTCTTCTGGAATGTTTCCAAAAATTTCGACACTTATATTGTTAGGGTTCAATTCAAATAATTTTCTGGCCATCCTTGATCTCATGGGAACATGCTCCGGGGTGACAGGGGATGGATGATATCCATCGGTCATATTAGACAATTTAGAGAAAGCAGTTAAGTTTCTGGATCCAAAACTGCCAAAAGATTCCAAATCGGTTGGATATTTCCATAGTAGTCATTTTAGTTTCGTGGGTAAAAACGTTCACAGTCAGCCTTTAACGTCATAAAAAAAACCAGAAGCCCCTCCTCGCCACCCTTGCTTTGCCATCATTATTTCCCCCCAGGGTGATAAGTTTTAACGAGATATGAGATGTCACAATGTTTCAATATCCTACTATGAAAACTTAATGAAATATCATGTTTTGAAATAGAAAAGGGCAACTTTATTCCCTGTTGGACACATAACCGTTAAAACTCTATTGTAGGATACGTTTACACGTCTGACTACTGCCCAATACGACAATCTGGTCAAAACCAACGAGAGAATTGCATTTCTTTCTTCCAAACCGATTTGTTATTCTTTTGCTATTGCTACAGATTCAAATCACACTTTTCCGATTCCAAGATTGGCGAACTAAGACGAACGTCGCTGTATAAACAATGTTAGTGTGTCCGTTTATTTGAACGCTTTTCGAAAAACCCAGCCTGTGTATTTCAAAATGTCGTGTTTGCTTTTTGTACGTCGCTCTGATGTGTATTTAAGCAATATATGCGAAAAAATTCTCAAAACATTGGCAATAATATTGCGAGGTATTTTCAATAAAATGCTGCAACTTTAGGTAAACTTCAAGTACAAAATAATCACAAACCATTCCTGGACCATTTCCTTTATTATTGACGACGGTTTTCGTTATTGTTACGACATTTACCCTTATAGTTGACAACTATAAACTAACTATAACCTATATAGTTTTAACAATATTTCAGATGGTAAAAGGCCAAATAACTATATGCTGAATAGGCGGTTAAGTTAGGTTACCATATAAAATTGGCTATTTTCACGAACAAAATGTTTGCTGTACTCTATGCCAAAAAGTTGGTATATAATCAAGACCGAGGTCAGACAATAAAAAACTTTTCAATGACAATATGGCATACATTAACAAAATGTGTTAATGTAGAGGTTATATGGTGAAAACGAGATTAATCTATATGATGACAATAACATAAAATGTGATAATATATCTTACTTTCGAAGTATAGTTTTTCGTTATGCGTTATAGTTCAATGAAATGTTTGCCGCTTAGCAAGGGAGTGTGTTCCATTAAATACTTTTCAAATGCTTCACAAACAACTAAAATGGGATCAAAAATAGCAAAGATATGTTTATTTCCTGATTTTGGCTTGAAGGTGACTCCAAAGTTTTAGTCGATGACGTGAATAACTATTTTATTATATTTTAATACATTGCAAATTTGTCCACAAAATTTTTATGAATTCGCTTGATAGGCAATTAAGTTTTTATTACACTTTTATTCAAAAATTTTATCGGTTCAATTGAGAGAACATAGGCCATAATTATTTAGTGTCATATTTGCAAAATGAACTAACTCTAGGTGAAGTTTTAATATCATTTTTTTATAACATACTGGGCAATATATCTACAAAGTTAGTTACAAAGTATTCAATACCTTTCAAATAAGGTAAACACATTATAAATTGGACGTATAGTGGCAGAGATATGAACAAAACACATTGTCATGTTCTTAAGAGGATGACCCCCATGCTTTTGGCCGGGAGTGTATGTAGATCAAGTCATTCCAGTCAGTTGAACGAATGCAAATAACCTTCAAAATCTTACGCATCTTTTCTAACAAAAATTTTGAAACCTTTCAATAAAGTGTGCTTTGAAAAGAAGCGACTAAATGTTCCGATTTTTCTTGCGATTAGTGCCTCCCAGAAGTTGCTGCCTTCAATATAAAGGATTACCACAAGGATGACAACGTGATTTTTTGGCCGGATCTAGCGTCGGCCCATTACTCAAATAAAATGCAATATGGTTTGTTAAAATATCTTGTTCCGTTTTTTCCCCATCCATCCGAAAATAGTCACTTTTTTTTTAATGCTCACATTATAGTGAGTTATTGAAAGGCAAGACGTAGTCCAACGTCAAAATGTGCCATGTCTTGGTAGTGCGTATGTTTAACAGTCATGGGTTTCCATCGTGTGCATCATCCAGACAGAGAGGGTTAACAATCAATATTTTTCACCCTGTTGGAGCCCGTTACCTCCAACGTATACATCTTTTAATTCGCTGGATTATTTATACAGCAATTAAAAGTTAAATAATTACTCCCACGACATGGTAGATAGTGATTAGTTGACAAGCTGCTACCAAAACAAACCCATGTTATAATAGTTAAGTGCTTGCACACGAGTTTGGAGAGTCTAAGCTCAGGGAAGGATTAGCACCAGAGCGCCCCGTGGAGACTCAGTCAACAACATCCGTTGGACAAATACAACTTCGGTCCAACCGGCACTCACCGACACATTCTCGGAAACTGAAAGTAGCAGTTTAATTCAGGTTAGTAATTCGCGTTTCGCGGCTAGTTCTTTCACTCTCACGGTAGTTCTAACAAATTGTGTGCGGCAGATTTAGGGGAGGTTGGTTAATTGTTGGAACTAGAAAAATAAACCGTATAGAGCCACATAACACGGCCAGCTGTTAACTTATTTACCATAAGACTTAACGACGGCAAGCTTAAGCTGTGAAAAATACAAGGCTCTGTCCTCAATCACGGTGCACCGTAAGAAGAAACTGCTAGTAGCCACAAGAGGTGTAAAATGGAAAAAAAGCAAAAAAAAAAATCAGAAAGCGTTCACAGAGACTCATTCCCCTCTTCTAATTCTCCTAAGCCGACTGCCGTGTGTCACCTGCTGACTAGTCAGTCATTCAGTCAGTCCGAGGTGCAAAAGAAAAACATACAATCGTTTCGTAATCGAAAATGCATAAAATGCAAATCGGGCGAATCATTAGATGACACATTCACCGGCCCCAAGAGAGCACCAGAGCGTGGAAAGTAATAACATGTGCAGCCTTAGCAGGTTACCTGATATCAAGTGCACAAAGTTACGTGCCTTATGTTGAGGCTTGGGATTATGTTTCGTTAATGGTCCAGAGATGAGCGATTGTGGGCCAACGATTTCAGTCTTATGGAAATTCTAAACCATTTTGGATTTTGGATCATTTCAAAGGACTTGCAAAATGAGACCAAAGTTCATTTTAAGAATTTTGGATTCTAAAGTTGACTCTCAAAGTCGTGGTTTAAATATTTGCTCATTGTTGAGTAGTTCGGTTTGTAATGTTCATAGCCTGTTTAATTACAACGTTTCATTTAAGCACAGCACTAAGGCCCATACGGCGATAAACGCCATCGTGTGAGATTTCGCCGAAATAGTCAACTTTTGACATATGGTGTCTTTCGACAAGTTTCAATACCTATAATTCGCGCCATTTTGCAAATCCAATGGAAGATCGAACATTCGATACGAACTATGTGGAGATAGCAATTTGGTGTATTGAACAAAGTGGTAGCTCACGTCAATACAAACAACGTTGCTAAAGACAACGACCTTCTATTCTTTATGCCTTTATTCTTTATTCTTTAAGTCAGATACGGAGCATTGGTTTTGGACGCACAATTTATATCATATGGTAGGTAATTGTTTTCTCTGGTTTAACAGGTTTGTAGTGGTCTAAGAACTGTTTATGCATAAAAAAATCGTGGCGCTGTGAAACAATGCTTAGTGTTATTGCTAATGTTTTTGAATGTATTGTAATTTTTCTACTAAAATTTACCTAGATTACTCGAGTATTTTTACATACAGACGTATCTGATTTTGTTTACAAAGAGGGGATTGCGTAAAAGAAGATTGCGAGGCAAAGTCGAGGGCACGGAAAAAAATTCACATGATTACCAACCGAATCCGGGAGCTACAAATCGAGCGATATAAGAAAATCATGAACTTCCTCATGCGAAAAAACCCAGTAATCCTGTTCACCGACGAGAGCATGTTTACCGTCAATCCGTATCAAATTCCAGAACCGATCGCTATAGGGGATTTTTTTTTATTATCGAACAGGTTTGGGCCGAAGGGTTTCAGATTGTTACGAAATTTTGTCCACGCGTAGGGCTCATGGATACATGAACAAAAAACAATATTAAATAATCAGGGTTGCCAGTTTTCCTGGTAAACGTCAATTGAAGTTTTCCGATTTTCCCGAACATCACGAACTTCAAAAATTCATAACTCAAGAACGATTCAGCGTACAACAATTTTTTTTTCCCAAACTAAAAGGCGTCCCTCATCAAATTGCATCACGAAAATAACGCTCTTGAAAATTACCTAGTAAACCGATCCTTTTCAAACTGTCAGACAATAAAATATAACCCATCAGTATATTTTTGGCACATTTATTTCATTCAATTTTAATACCATAACCGTACGCTCGCACCATACGCTTAACTCCACTCATTAGGTTCTGAACAACATTTTGCTGCAGCTTCTTCTATACGGAAACCCACCTTTTTTCATGTCTTCCTCAGATTTGACCTCCTTGGCATGCTTTCGTAGTGCTTGCTTCATAATAGCCCAGTATTTTTCGATGGGCCTTAGTTCCGGTACGCTGGGAGGGGGTTCATGTGCTTGGGTACGAAAGTGACTCCGTTGGCTTTGTACCACTGCAGGACAACATTTGAAAAGTGGCACGAAGCTAGATCCGGCCAGATCGTAGCTAGATCGTAAGGCCCTCGTGTTTCTTCAACAGAGGAACAGGGGTGCGGGGCAGCACGTGCAATCCAATATCCAATCCAAACTTAATTATATATTATATTCAAATGTGTTTCCTTCATAGCGACTATACTCTTCCTTGTCCGACGCTTCGAGGCGTCTATGGTTGTTGTTAATTTTATTACTATTATTTATTTATTCCTAAATCAAGGAAATGATACTTTATTCTTTTAGTTTTTACTTATTTACTAGTTTAATAATCATTTCTTATATCGTGAACTTCGTGTTGGATTCATACTGTTGGAAGATTTTAATTTCATTATTTTATCGAGAGGAAAGTATATAATATATTTTAGGGCTTCAAATGGTGAGTTGACAACTTCAAAGCACGCGACCGACCTCTGGTCCTCACAAGTTCCTACCTCACGCCTCTACGAGTCATATGATCACAAAAAAACTGCCAGCTGAACATGGAGACGCTGGTTGGCGTAGCCTGGGGAATGTTGTCAATTCGACAATAGCGAAGTGAGGGGGTGCAAACATTTAAATTCAATTTATAATTTCAGCCCGGTTTGGGATCATCTTTGGGTTCCAAACCATTTACCTTATGAGCATGGAGCAATTATTAGCATTAAAGGCTCAATTTGTTTTTAATTATTTCAGCACAACATTTACATTAGATGCCTTTGGACTAATGGATGTCATATATGTTGTGTACATTAATATATTATCTTCTCTCATTATTATTATTATTGTAGATACAAATATTAATCTTACTAGATATTAACAGTTAATACTACAGTAGCTGCAAAAGAAGAAGTCTATTGATACGAGGATGGCCAGCTTAGTTACAAATATTCATTCTTTTATCGTTAACTGTCGTGCTCATATTAATATTTTATTACTTCATTATATTATCTTATGTTGAGATATGAAATGAAAGTATATTATTGAACTTAAATTAATTTTATTACTTAACATCATTCTAGTACCTACGAGATCCACTACAAATGATTATTGCGAAGCAAGGAAACGGAACAGCATATCGAAATTTAAGATAAACTATTCATTATAAATATGATATATTATTCCAGGTCATCCATGGAATTACCATGTTTTGTAAAATAATTTTGTTATATTGTTATATATTGATAAATATTGATTTTCAGGTTCGTATTGGTTACGCAAGTTATTCTACAATTGCAGCAGGACAACAATCTGCGGACATGTAAAAGAAAATAGAACTGGTATCGATTCATTTAATAATATCCCTTCACTGTATTATGTATATTAATTTGTATGACATTGTATATTGATTTTATATTGTATTATGTATATTAATTTGTAGGACATTGTATATTGATTTTATCATTACCATAACCATTTTTATCATTACTTTTGTTCTCGTGATTTATGTACGTGATGTGATGATGTGATAAGAACCCATCATCAGTGCAAGGATTACCTATGTCTGCAGGACTATTCTCATCAGGTTGTTCCGAGAGAATAGCCCACGTAATGGCTTGGTGTAGCAGGGCCAGTCGATCTCATTGAGGACCTTCGGAAGACTACGGCCGCGTGTTTTCACATGACACATGACAAGGGACTGGCGACTCCACGAACTCTTGTCCAGTCAACAAATCCTTCTACTGCCTTAGGCTACCCCCCCCCCCCCCCCTCCCAATCCCCGTTATAAAGTTGTTTTATAGGAACAGTGGTCATTTTTGGCATCATTGATGATTCATAAGAATGTTAAGATTTAATATAAAATTTCACGGCTGTATGGAATCTTAGTTTAACTTTTCCCAACCCCGTTATAAAGTTGTTATAGGAACAGTGGTCATTTTTGGCATCATTGATGATTCATAAGAATGTTAAGATTTAATATAAAATTTCACGGCTGTATGGAATCTTAGTATCAATTAACACATTTTTCTTTGTTTTTTATTTGTACTAGTGAATAGATGCTGACATATCCCTTGGAATAATATTCTCTATCCATATTCTCCTCCAGACTTGCAGTCAATGATGTGCTGAATTTCCATCCGCTTACTTGAGGAACTCCATCCGAACCCCATCTGCTCCTGGGGATTTTCCGTTGCAAGAATACTGAACTAATCTTCCCATCTCTTCTGCTATCGGGGGCGGCGTAATAGGACACATATCTTGCTCCTCCACAAAAGTAATCTCCGGACTAGTACTAAGCTTTAATACCTCATTCCAGAGCTTACCAGGTATATTAACTTTCCTTAATGCCTTCTTCTTTAGGTAGGTCCTTAAGAAGGCATAGGATTTTTTTATTCGTACAGCAATTTCAAAATCATCCAGATTTCTATAAAAATCCTCTATTACTTTTTCCTCATGCTGTTTTACTGCTTTTTGGTATTCGTCCTTCCTCCTTCTTCTTCTTCTTCTTTAGCATTTCAAGCTTATTGCTTTCACAATTTGCTTATTGCTTGCTTTCAACTTAGTGTTCTAAATGCCCTTCCACAGTTATTAATTAAGAGCTTTCGATGCCAAGTACCATTTTTGCATTAGTATGATTGTGTGGCAAATACAATCATACCTTATACCCGAGTCGAGAAATTTTCCTTAACAAAAAAATCCGAGACCAAACCGGGAATCGAACCGACTGAGCTAAGCGAGGACCCATTTTTTCTTCCTTTCGATTACTTACTTTATATTTATATGTTAACATAAAGGGTTTCTTGTTATACAACATTAAAGATTTATTTAATCTATTCAACGCATTTTTTTCTCTCTTAGGAGTAAGTGGAACTTTAGACGTTTTCAAAGCCTCGGCTGCAGCCTTTTTCATTCTCTTAGCTACTTCCCTATAATAGCTATGGAGATCCCTGTTTTCCTCAACTACTTCTGTCTTTTCTAATTGCTCATGATATTTTTTCTTAACTATTATATACATCATATTTAAGTTCTTGTGCATCCAAATATGGGCATGTCTTTTTATTGACTTTAACTACTGTTTCATTTTTCAATGTTACGTCCATAAAAATGAGTTTATAATCAGTACTCACCGTAGACCAACAACCATTCATGAACCTTATATTTATACGACTAGAAATTGCTTTTACAATATGATCTATTTGGCTATTCCTGCTACCACTTTTCCAGGTCACTTCTGCGTTTATTCCAATTTTTGATGACAAATTTTGTAATTGATGTAATTGCAAAAAATCTTGAAGGTTTCCCCATTCTCATTACAATCATCAAAACCAAGCTTCTTCCCGACAAACTTCTTATTCTCTACCTCGACCGATTCTCTTCCAATCTGAGCGTTCCAATCACCCAACATAATTACTTTATCCTTGATGTGATCTTTATCAATTTTCGTACCCAAATTTGAGAAAAAACTATACGCCTTCTTGTTTGGTCCATGAACATTAACTAATATTATTTGGAATTTCGGTTCTATCTGAATCAGGGTAGAAATAGCTGATCTGTTTAATTGATTTATGTTGCCCATTTTCAAATGTATTCCTTTCCTAATTACAAACGCCAAATCTCTCTGTTTGTTATTTTTAAATCCTACCATATGCCATCTAAAGTCTTTTGTTTCTATCATAGTATCTACAGCATTTACTTTTTGTTTTCGTGATTTATATATTAGCATAAACATAATTTTATTATTTTCACTTCATAGGTATATATTATTTTGTCCTATATGTCCAATGATCATTCTAATCCTTTCTTCTTCCTTTTATGATTAAGAAGTATCTAGTGCCTTGAATACAAGAAGCTGCAACTGAATCTGCGGCAGAAATAAGTACTTATTACCTAAAGTCCTTTTAGGCTTCCTTGTTCGTTTATTATTTCTCTTTACAGGCTCGGCTGTTGGAGTTACTAATTTTATCAATTTTAACATCTATTGACCATCATTTTAGAATCATTAGAACAAGATTATTTAACATTTTCAGTAAAAAAATTTCATTCTGCATCGTTTGCATATATCAATCGCCAGTCTTTTTTAAACTGTTGCTTTCCCAGCCAACCAGAAGTCGTATAAGATTTCACAGATAATATCGTATAAAATGTGAGCTGAAATCACTATCATATATAACTATATGTTATGTATAGTCGATGTGCACAATTTATCGCTTAGAATGCATTTTTTTAGTATTATACTTATTACGATAGTTCATTTAAACTCGTATAATGATGTGAAAACCCCGGATTATGAATGTGAAAAGTCGTATATATTCCATGTGAATATACGTACATTATTAAATTATTTTTAAATACAGGTACTATATATGGAACACATCATACAAAGTGGTAACGCCAAACATGCTTTACGATTTAAATTATTATAATAATAAACTTTGCATCATATGTATGAGCCAAATCATTTTATGTATATTTTAAATAGTGTGTAATGTGAAGTCGTCGAACATATTAATCCATTTATAGACGAGCTTTTGCCAATTCCAGAAACTTATCTACCTTTTCATTCGTCAATTTTGGCCACATTAAATAACCATCGCGCACCCAAAAAACTGGAACCGGTAGTACACATAGCTGTTGTCTATCATAGAACTGTGCCACTGTAAACATCTTGGCAGAAATTTATGTGTTATTTAATTCAATTAACAATACATATATTTGTACTTAGATACTTACTTCTTGGTGCTAACTCGGATAATTTATCGGACACTTGGATACACTTAATGTTTAGATGAACGGTTGATCAGATGAACGCTTTGAAATCAATGAAAACAACAATGTCGGCATACGTGAAAAATATCGTGTATGTTTACAAGTAAAATCGCACAAAGTAATGAAGTTTTCCGCATATGATTTTATTTTAAATCGTATAACAAAATCTATTTTATTCAACAAATTAAACGATTTACCTTGGCCTTCTATACGATGAATGTAAAATGCGATTGCCGTATATCAGTATATTTCATATCTAGGATGTGGTGCAGTGTACTTGATGACGTTTACTGACATAAGAGTGCTCGACTCGAGACTGAGTGAAAGTGGTTAAGTTATATGGAAAAAACTATTAAAAAAAATTCAGATCAATCATTAAAAACAAGAATTTTACTGCTTCACTATGCTTCAATAAGGATGCAATGACCAGTGGTCTTGTTTTTAACTTTTGTGAAATGTGTAGATCAAGTCCGGGGTCCTCCCTTAGCTCAGTCGGTAAAGGCGCAGCTACAAAGCAATACCATGCTGGAGGTGGCTGGGTTCGATTCCCGGCCTGGTGGAATTTTTCGTAAAGAAAAATTTCTCGACTCCCTGGGCATAGGTATGATTGACTTGCCACACAATCATACTAATGCAAAAATGGTACTTGGCATCGAAAGCTCTTAATTAATAACTGTCGAAGTGCATTTAGAAAACTGAGTTGAGAGCAAGCAATAAGCTAATTGTGAAAGCAATAAGCTTGAAATGCTAAAGAAGAAGAAGTAGGTCAAGTTGTATAAAATACCATTCCAAATCGGTATATAAGCATAAAATTAGTCGTATATGAATCCAATTACTATCGTTTTTATAATAAAATAACTTGTACTCATACTTTTTTTAAGCGGCAAATGTATGGTTATAAAGTCGTAGAGTTTAATGAAAAGCATCGTAACAATGCACATTAAAAACATTGGACTCGTAACGAATTTGATCGTAAGAATGTCTATCAGTAGTATATATTTAGATTTTAAATCGTTGTCGTTATCTAAATTTCATTCAATGCAGTTATATCGCCTCCACTTTTACACGTACAAGGAGTTTTATGGCATCATATACGATTTAACCACAGGGGATACATACATGTAGATCGCGCTTGCATTTTGGGATATACGTGTAAACTGGTGTACTGGGTTACTTCTTCTGATGTCGCCCATTCATAAAATTGTTAAGCGATATTTATTTCTGCAGTCTTTCTAAGACATGCGTCCTTAGCCATTCATTTTATGATGCTACCTATACCATCACATGGACCTTTCCTGTGAGACGTTGGAAAAAAAGTTCCATCCTGCTAAACCTTATTAACCAAAAAAAAAGTTGAGATTTGTATCCGCATGTTAATTTAAGAAACAATCAGTTTTATTCAAAGCATCAAACAAGAATTTCATATTTTCTTGTATCATGCAAACACAAACATTCATTGCTGATGAATCATTAGTATAAACACATTGTTTAGGTCTAAGTTGACGTTTCATGACGTAAATGAAACAGATTCATGTTAATTTTTGCATTATTCTAAATATTGTTTGTTTAATGTATCCAACGCTGCAAGCAAAAGCCGCTTTTGAAAGTTTTGACGAATTTTATTGGGTAATTTTAAAGAAATTGTATCTTTCAACCCAGGAAATGTCCGATTGATGTCGTCTCTGAGATAAAAGCTATTGACCTTTTCTTGAACATCTGAACTATGTGACGGTCGCCTAGTTTTTGACAAAGGTTGACTTCCCAAATCGTGCTTCATATGTTGAGTAGCTTCTTCAAAGTAATATTCTATTTTTTCATATGACCAGTTTCTTGGCAATAGTCTAAGAGCTTCAACTTTTTTCTCAGTTGTGTCGGTTTTTGAAAAAGCTGATTTCAAATTTAATAGCAGTTTATCGAAATCCTCCGACACGTCAGAAACTTCATTTGGAAACCATGTTCTTATCGTTTTAAAAATTTGTGAAAATATTTCAGTTGCTTTAGAGACGCGATAATTGCTACAAGAAGCATCTAAGCGTGATAACTTTCCTTCGATTGATATTCCTAAAAACTGTGCAAGAGCTTGTATTTATTTCTAAATTAATCAATGATCCTACGGATTCTCCCGTGGAAGCTGCTTCCTTCGATGAAACCAACGAAGTCTTAGGTGAAGTCTGTTCCTCAATTTTTGCTTCTGCAGAAACTGTTACGGGAATGTTTTCCTCACTAGTATTTGTAAACCATAAGCGACATTTCGTAAATAATTTCATTTTATTCGTTTCCCAATACATGTGTCTGGAACGTAGCTTATCAAAAAAAAACTCTGAGTAATTGAACGCAAATGAGCACGTTGAGCTTCGTAGTATTTCACCTTCTCCATGATCGATGGTGATGTAGTGTCCTTGGAGAACTTTTCCGATGTAGCAATGCACTGCACTCTTGAAGTATGATAAAGCCTATTCTTCGAAATCGTTTCACGCACGGATGAACCACTTGCTGATATTCGTGGTAAACTAAGGATTGGTTTGCTCGCAAACGCCTTCATATAGGAATTTGGTTTGTGTCTAAAATATGGTTTTTCCGGCTTTTCCAAGCAATTTTCCTTCGCTGTGGAAAATTTTCTAGGAAATTTTTTTAAGATTATATTTTTTCCAAATTTTTGGGAAAATTTCACTAGAGTTTAGTAAAAAAATTGTTCTACGATGAATCGTTCTGGAGTTATAATTTTGTGAAGTTAGAAATGTTCGGGAAAATCGGAAAATTTCTATAGACGTTTTCCAGGAAAACAGTCAACCCTGATTTTATTTAATATTGTTTTTAGTTCATATATCCATGAATCCTACGCGTGGACAAAGTTTCGTAACAATCTGAGACCCTTCGGCCGAAACCTGTCCGATAATAAAAAAAAATCCCCTCCTGCTAGATCAGGAGGCTATTTGCGGAAATTTGTATAGAAATAATTGCTCCCTTCATCACTTCCGGAACAATCAACGGTGCAATTTACACAGAAGAGTGCCTTACGAAGCGTCTCTTGACAATCATAAAGAAGCACAAAGGATCAACTCTGTTTTGGCCTGATCTACCATCCTGCCACTAAGCTCAAAACTTGTTATTATTTCCTGGTCGTTGGGTCATAAATCAAAATTATTTAAGTGTTTTAAATTTATTTTTTGTTTAATTCATCCGTAAAACTTACTGTTATTTGAAGAAACTTTCGATAAGAATGAAATTTCTTAAAACTAAAAATAAAGAAAAACTTCACAAAGCCTGTTTTTATAAGAAAATTAGGAGATGAAACGAAGTTACATCCACGAAAAGACCCAATATGGCCCATAGATCAATATTAAATCCACATCCTTAGAGAACTTTCAACTCTATAGAGTACGTTTTTCAACATTTGAGGGTGCATACTATCGAAATTCATAATAAACATATCTTAGCAAGTGTAATGGCATCTAAACATCGTTTGCAGTTCAATTACACTAGTTTACAGCATTTATGAACTCGGTAAGCTGATCATCATTTCTAATGTGAAATTTTATGCATAATTCAAAACTGCCGTCAAAAAATGTAAATCAGAACAGTTTTAGAGATACGGATAAAAGTTGATTTTTTTAAATAAATGAACAAAAACTCCAACTCCAACTCCAATCAATCTTGTTTGATTTGATGACAAAATATTTGATATTGGATCACACCATTTTCAAATATTTTGTCATCAAATCAAACAAAATTAAATTTAACACCGATCTTCTGAACATTGCAATATTCTAGGAGTAATAGTTTCGAAGCTATTTACAATTCTATATAATTTTTTTGCGATTTTTTTTTGGAGATTTGAAAAAAAAAAGTTTTGCTAAACATATGATTAATTCATTCCAAATAACTGGCTTATCAAAGGCCAAATAGCGGCTTTACAGTGACAGAAATGAGAGTGTATAACAAATTTGAATAGGACCAGTGGTAAGCCATACATACCTATTACCTGCTATCCACCTAGCCAGGCATGTTTTGCACGAATTACACAGAACGTTAGGCACCCACGGTTTATCCGGATTCTCCGGACAAATTTCAAAATAAAAACGGAACGCAGATTGAAGAGAAGCAGTGAATTTAACCGGCGTCGTAAAAATGTAGACGCCACAGGCATTACAAAACTTTTGTGGATCATTTTTGCATTTGAATTCCCGTTTTGCAGCGCACGTTTTTCTCACTCCGATAACTGAACAACGAACTGTCACCATTTGTTTTGTTTTGAAGAACTACCAGTAGCTATTAAAATTAGGTGCCAGAATATCGTACCAAACAATAGAACAAAAGGTAAACCAAATCTTGTGTGCGTCGCGCGCGCGCGCGTGTGCGCGTGTGTGTGTGTGTGTGTGTGTGTGTGTGTGTGTGTGTGTGTGTGTGTGTGTGTGTGTGTGTGTGTGTGAGAGAGAGAGAGAGAGGAGAGAGAGCGTATTTCTTTCGAAAAATTTCTGTTTTTTCCCGCATTTCTGCACTTTTTCCAAAAACCAGCAGAACTTCCTCATATTTTAGCCGATTTTCACCATTGAGCCCTAATTTTCGTCGTTTTTTTTTGCTTTAGGTTACATTTGCACTATATTTTTTGTTGACGTTATTTTGGTATTAATCATATGTTTAGCACAATTTTTTTTGCAAATCTCAAAAAATAAATCGCAAAAAATTAGCGTCGAAACTATTACTCCTACATTATTGCGATGTTTAGAAGATCCTTGTTAAATTTAATTTGATTTGGCTTCATTTGTATGTGTGCATGTATGTAAGGTAGCCACCATCCCTTCTTAGACCTTGTCATGTATGCAGCTTCACTTAATGGCAAGATCAAATTGAGTTGCCGGGTTTTATTCATAGTAACGCTGTATGAAGGGCCAAAAAGGGTTGGGGCGGACCCGTAAGCAGAGACACTTACGCGAAACCCGCGGGAACATGAGATTCTCCTTCCAACGATACGATCCAACAAATCGAATAACCCAATTCGCAATACTTATTAAGCTTTCTGCGGGATGGCTTGCTAAGAAGGGCGCATCACTCTCACTGAAACTGTTGGAGTAGAATTCACAGCATCACAATCGAATCGGTAGGATAAAGAAAATGATACTGTTTGTTCCCTCCTAGACACCGGTTGTCATACCACTCCATTGTCCAATTCCAGCTTGAGTGAAACCCTGATGCTCCCTCCTTTCCCAATATATATTCAGTGTCATATAGTAATATATAAAATCTTGTGAATTAATATTATAATTGTAAAAATATAGTGAATGAATGATAATAACACTTCCATTTGTGGACCTGAAAGTTAGACAATGTAGCTGCGAGAAAAAAAATGATACTAAATTATCTCATAAAACTTGGGATACCTATGAATGATCTGAAATTATATAGCAATAGAATAGTAAACCTAAAATTTCGATGTGCTGTTCCGTTTCCTTGCAATAATTTATGTAGTGAGTCTCATCGGAAATAGTGATTTTAATGAAATGAATTTAAATGCAATTATGTCACATCATTTAATATCATTACATAAAATAATAAACTGACGTTATAATATAAAATAATAATACCAGCAGGCCAGCAAACTATGGTAAAATACATATATCCGTAACTAAGCTGAACATCCACTCATCGAAAGACTTCCACTGTTGCAGTGAATTAAAGTATTGAATTAAAGGGCGATACGGTCAAAATTTGGTCAATATCAACTTGACGTATTTCTTTCAATTTTGCATTTAAAAAACCTGAACACCCTTCATTTTGAAGGTGTGTGTGTGTAGAATGTTGCTCCTATTTTGATTTTGGAATTCACTCTTCAGTTGTCAAAATGCCGTCCAAGCAAGAAGAGCAGCGTATCAAAATTTTGCTCGCGCATCGCGAAAATCCGAGCTACTCGCACGCAAAGTTGGCAAAATCGCTAAAAGTTGCCAAATCAACCGTTACAAATGTAATTAAAGTGTTTGGGGAACGTTTGTCAACAGCCAGGAAGTCTGGATCGGGGGGAAATTGAAAACCGGAAGCCGCTGAGACGACAAAGAGAGTTGCCGGTAGTTTCAAGCGAAACCCTAACCTATCTCTCCGAGATGCCGCAAATAAGCTGGGTGTATCGTCTACAACCCTGCATCGAGCCAAAAAACGAGCCGGACTATCGACTTACAAGAAGGTAGTGACTCCAAATCGCGATGATAAACAAAATACGACGGCCAAAGCGCGATCCCGGAGGCTGTACACGACGATGCTGACGAAGTTTGACTGCGTGGTAATGGACGACGAAACCTACGTCAAAGCCGACTACAAGCAGCTTCCGGGACAGGAGTTTTATATGGCAAAAGGAAGGGGGAAAGGTAGCAGATATTTTCAAGCACACGAAACTGTCAAAGTTCGCAAAGAAATATCTGGTTTGGCAAGCCATCTGTACCTGTGACTTGAAAAGCAGCATTTTCATAGCTTCCGGGACTGTCAACCAAGAAATTTACGTGAAAGAGTGTTTGAATAAACGTCTGCTGCCTTTCCTGAAGAAACACGGTTGTTCCGTACTGTTTTGGCCGGATTTGGCATCTTGCCATTACGGTAAAAAGGCCATGGAGTGGTACGCCGCCAACAACGTGCAGGTGGTTCCCAAGGACAAGAACCCTCCCAACACGCCAGAGCTCCGCCCAATTGAGAAATATTGGGCTATTGTCAAGCGGAACCTAAAGAAGACCAAAAAAACTGCTAAGGACGAGCAGCAGTTCACGGCAAACTGGCTTTCTGCGGCGAAGAAGGTGGACAAGGTGGCTGTACAAAATCTGATGGCAGGGGTCAAGCGTAAGGCCCGGCAATTCGGATTTGGAAAAGCGGAAGCCTAACTGAATATTTTTCCTGAATTTTATACTAATTGAACTTGAAAAAGAAATTTAATTTGATTTTTTAAATAAACGATTTCACCGATTTACACGCGTTTTCCCTTGACCACAATAAACACAATAAACGTAGGTTCAAGATGTATCTGACATCTACTGGTATGTTACTGAAAATAAAAATTAGATGTGTATTAATATCATAATAATTTTGGAAAAAAACTGAAAACAGCTAATAATAAGCTAATAAATTTCATATGAGTATGAATCCAAAAACTTAATCTTAATAAAACAAACATACAAAAAGATAAAAAATTGAATTATTCGATAGCCCTTGTTCATTTGGACCCATAAATGATACTTTATGTCTGTGAAATAGGAAATGAATTATTGTAAACTGCTAGGTTTTAAATTAATATATATTTTTGATGAAAAAGTAAAGAGCTTTTTTAAGTAGAGTTTTTCGAATATGATTTTTTCTAAAAAATAAAAAAAAAAACATCAAAAACCTTTCTATCTTTTCAAATACATAACGTAGGTTAGATGAGCTATAACTGACAGGGATGCATATATGCGAAGCTGAAAATGACTTATAAAAAAGCATACAAAATGTAATGCATGGACGTTATATTATAAAATGATAATAATTTCATTTTTATTTAAATGTCTGCAGATTGTGATCCTGCTGCAATTGGACCATGAACCTGAAAGCTAAGACAATGTATCATAGCCACGAGAAAAAAATTGATTTAAAATTATTTTACAAAACTTGGGTTTCCATGGATGATCTGAAATTGTATATCACATTTATAAGCAGAGCAGCACCTCGAAATATATCATGGGATATAAAGCATATAATGAACCTGAAATTTCGAGGTGCTGCTTTGCTAATAAATGTGATATAACCACAAAGGAACTGACTCTTAGCTTCGGGTCTTGATCCCTACTGAGCCCTTGCGGCATGTCAAGCCGGCCAGTTCAGCGCAAGGGAATTTGATTTGGCTTCATTTGATGACAAAATATTTGAAGTTGAATCTCACGCGTTGGAGATATTCCATTTTAAGTTAATGTGTTTTTGTTCATTTTTTTCAAAAATCAACTTTTATCCATATCTTGAAAACTGTTCTACTTTTATTTATTTTTGACCGCATTTTTGAATTCTGCATAAAATTTCACGTTAGAAACATTAGTCGAATTAAAAAGCTCATCACTTTTGATTTATTTTGTTAACTAGTGTTATTTAATGAGCAACAACAGGCTGAGGCTGAGGTATGGGCCATGTAACCTACTTAACTCTTTTCATACAATTGAATGCAATTTAAAGATATAAGTATCTTCATCTCATGCAAAATCATTCCCTCTCAAAGCGAAATCATCAATTCTGATGTTGTTATCAAATTATATTGCTTCCGTTTACACTCAATGACAACCCAATTGATTTAAATTAGACAGTCCTACCTCACTGTAATATTGTCTCGCAGAACTACCTCCCAAATAAAACAGCATTAAGAAGACACCGATCGTCTTCCATCCCCTGACCTGTACATCTTCCCACAAATTGTACAAAAAAACCCCACACACTGTTAGGAACTATTACAATCTGCCCGGCAGCGCATCGTCTTGCATCTAAATCAGTTGTAACGAATCGATCCCACCAAAAAAAAAAACATTCCGCGCTCACTATTTTGATGCCGCTCAGGTCTCCCACCCACCACACCACACCGCAACATGTTCGAGCAACCACGTGCTAACCACTACAACTCTGTAGGCCGTCGCTGTTTAGGTACACTATGGAACCATATCTGGAGAAACCAGTTGGAGTATTGGAATGAAAATAAAAGTGGCTTAAAATGCACGACAGCATTTTGTGCACCACGCTGAACCACGAAATATATGAGAAGAGGTGGAAAAACAGCAGACCCCAGCGGAGCTGCACGGCCCAGCAACTACTGCAGTCGGTTGGAGGGGGTCGGAAAGGCAGTGGGACGAAACGAGATGCAGATAGGTCGAGCCGAAAAAGTGGGTCAATTCGTTTTCATTACACCAACACCAGCGCATTCGTGGGTCGCCCGCCCGGCTGACTGACTTGTCTGCTAACGGACTGATTGAGCGCGGATGACTTAAAAGCGGGGGGGAGTCGCTGCTAAACTCGCTTACATCTTACAAGAAAGAGCGTTCCTTGTTGTATTTGCTGTGCCAGGAGCGGTATGGCAAGGGAACTGCAAGAAGTCTTGAGGTAAAACTGGTTTTTTCTTCTTCTATGTTACTGCTGTTGGTAGATTTTTTTTATGTGTAGATTTATAAACAGAAAGTGAAAACGAACGCATGTGACGGATAATGCTATTAGCGACTTAAAATTGGATTAACCAACAGATTTAGTGTGTAGGTTATTGCCGGCGATGTATTTTTTTATAAATCTGCACTTACACATTAAATACTTGTGGTGTTCGGTCGCGTACGCTTTGCACAGTTCAAGGATCTTCCTGGTAGAAATTTAAATATGACAGCAGAGTTATGGTAAATGCTTAAAAGGTATGGTTAATTTATCAATGACACAGTATTGAGACGAAGATCGTTTATTGTTATGAAGAAAGAGGAGGCTGAAATTACTACATGATCTATAAATAAGGCAATAACTGTTGTTTCATACAAAAAGGTCACCGAAGTTCCATTTGCATTATTAATATTATTATTTGGTACAGTGTTTTAAACAAATATGATTGTGTAACGCTAAACATCAAAATTTAATAAAAATGATTGTATTTTTTAAAAGAATTTCAGTAAATAGTGTATCCTGGTTAATCAACGCTGAGGCTCTTACCGTTATTTATGTTTTCTCATTGGCGTATTTTGAAATTGTATGTGTAACGCAGTAACTAATTATATGTTCAACATCTTGCAGTGTTTTGCAGACCATACATGGAGGATGACTCATACGTTTAAAAATATATTAAATAATCATCACAGAGGCTTTGGGATATTTTTCTGGATTCCATTACCCCTGAATGACCGTTTTCCCCGAAAGACCTTTACCCCGATTGACAATTACCTGAATGATCAATTCTTTCATTTGGTGTTGCTCATTTAGTTAGCAAAGAATGTTTCCTTCTATTGAGCACAAGTAGTTTTGTGCAAGTTTTGAAAGAAATTGGTCGAGGTCAATGAAATCATGACTCAAAGCAAAGGAACATTTGATTGAAGTATGATTTAGTCCACAGCGCAGAGTAACGTTTAGTTCTCACTATGGTTTCATACTGTAGGCTTCCCATCGCAAGTATAGAGTGGGCAGAGATCCCCCTTCGATCCGCTGTTTGTAAGAAAATACAATATGTTTATTAGCTTTTTATTTTCGGTATTAAAAGTTCTTTGGAATCATATTGTTATGAATGAAATGAATTCGTGTTTCTATAACAGATTTTTTCTTCTTTAAAACATGAGTTGTTTTTTTTTTTTCAAGCTATATTGATTATTGGAATTTTAAAAGTGATTTTTTTTCCATAAAATTTGTCTTCTGTTATTCAAGGATTGCTTTTTCGGGGGTATGAGCATGAGATCATATGCATATTATGGGTAATGGAAATTCGGGGAGATGGCCATTTGAGATAATGCTCATTCTTGTAATGGAATTCGAGGGAATAGCTTACTCAATTACTTAAGGGTTCTGCGCACCTCAGGTGGAGCAAAGGGCCGACTTGAAAGATTTCTACCCTGAACGTACCGCCCTAACCTGTTTCCAGATCATATTTTCGTCGACTTCTTTTATTTCTTTATTGTAGCTATGCCGCGATGAGCCTCTACTGCGATGTCCTGCTGGTTACCAGTTTAACGCTTGTTTGCAAATTCCGTTCCCGCCCCTTTGTATGATGTGGCCGACCCGCCCCACTTCCGTTCCCGAATTTCAGTAGCATTAAAGGGTGTACCGTTTAAAATCCGCACACACAAAATTCATTCGAGATTTTATCCGGATATCACAAAATTTTCAGGAAGTAAAAAGAAACAATAACCCCAGCCATAAGGTCCAGGCTTTCTTCATTTCTTCTACATTCTTCACCACTTTAGGCCTTCTTAGAATGTGCTCTTTCATAATGGCCCATTTTTTTTCTATTGGGCGCAATTCCGGAGTGTTTGGGGGGTCCAGATCTATCGTCACGGAATCGACATCATTCGCCTTATTGAGCACGTCTATCACGTCCTTGGTGTAGTGGTATGATGCCAGATCGTCGGATCGTTGTGAGCCTTCAGGAGAGGGAGAAGCCGCTTTTGGAGAAACTCTTTCCAAATACACCTGTCCATTCATGGTGCTTGCGGTAACGATAGGTGTACCCCGCTTTCCGCAAGTACAAATCGCTTGCCAAACTAAGAACTTCTTGGCGAACTTCAACGTTTTCTGTGTCCGGATGTTCTCGGGATCATTACACTTATCCTTGGCAGTCACATACAGGTTTCCTGGAATCTGGTTGAAGTTTCATTAAAGTTCACATATGTCTCGTCATCCATTACGCAGCAGTGTGGTTTCGTTAATTTCTGGTCAACTTCAACTTCCGGGCACGGCTTTTTGCGACCGTATTCTGTTTCTCGGCACGGTTTGGTGACTTCTGAATCTTAAACATACGTAGTCCCACTTGAGTTTTGGTATTCTGCACGAAAGTCTTGCTCACATGCAACTTTTTAGCCACATCGCGAACTGAAGCAGTCGGTTTCCGTTTAGAGGCCTCAACCACGCGTTTGTGATCGGTCTCGTTGACCTGACGGCTTTTTTTTCGGATCTTCGCTTCCGATCAACTGTCAGATGTTCTTCGAACCAATACCGATTCCGATATATGACACCGTGGAATTCGCGATTCCCTATCTTTTTCCGATGGCTCGATGCGACAGATCCGTATTCTCAAAGTACTGGTGCAAAACTTTTTCGCGAACGCACTGTTCTTTCGTCGAAATTTTAAAACCTTTTACGCATCTGATGAAATCAACGCACAGAGTATAAACGATACACATTAAACTTTGTCTTCTAAAAATATCAATTAATTTTACCAAACGGATCAAAGGAAGAACAAATTGAGTGTGTGCGGATTTTTGCATCCTTTAGTAGTATTGGAGATCCAATTGTGAGGCCACCAACCTCGATACACACCACGTTTCACTAGCGTATAGCAGCACAGATTTCAGGTTGGAGTTAAATATTCCGATTTTGGTACGTTTACTGATCTGCCTGTTGTTCCATATGTTCCATAAAATCGCAAAAACAGCCCTTGTCTGCTTGATCCTTGTACCTATGTCGATCTTGGTACCGGCGTCTGACGCCATTTAGCTACCAATATAAAAGGTGTTTCGATCTAAATTTGGTCGACTTAAACTTGCCGCATTTCCTTTCATCGTGCATTAAACAATTTTGCACACCCCTCATTTTGAAGATGTGTGCGTGTAGCATCATGCCTCTATTTTGATTTTGAGATTAGCACTTCAGTTATCAAAATGTCGTCGAAGGAAGAGAAGCAACGCATCAAAATTTTGCTAAAAAACGAGCTGCACTGTCGACTAACAAGAAAGTGGTGACTCCAAATCGCGACGATTAACAAAACACGTCGGCCAAAGCACGATCCCGAAAGTTGTACACGACGATGCTGACGAAGATTGATTGCGTGGTACAGAACGATGAAACTTACGTTAAGGCAGACTTTAAACAGCTTCCTGGACAGGAATTTTATACGGCAACCGGACGGGGAAAGGTGGCAGATATTTTCAAGCACATTAAACTGCCAAAGTTCGCGAAGAAATATCTGGTGTGGCAGGAATGTCAATCAGGAAAATTATCTGAGCGAGTGCCTTCAAAAACGTCTACTGCCTTTCCTGAAACGACACAATTGTTCCGTTCTATTTTGGCCGAATTTGGCATCTTGCCATTACGGGAAAAAGGCCATGAAGTGGTTTGCTGCCAACAACGGTCAAGTGATGCCCAAGGACAAGAACCCTCCCAACACGTCAGAGCTCCACCCAATCGAACAATATTGGGCCATCGTCAAGCGGAACCGTAAGAAGACTCAAAAAGCTGTTGTGAGCGTTGAATTTCGGTTGAGAAACAGTTCAAGGCAAAATGGCGTTCTGCGGCGAGCAAAGTGGACAAAGAAGCTGTACAAAATCTTATGGCAGATGTTAAACAAAAGACCCGTTGACGTTGACGTTGATGGTTAAACCAGCCGATGAGGAGCGTTTGGCAAGGTCGTCAAGCTTACTCTGCATATCAGAGCGCCGTTGGGCTAGTAGTGCGACATCATCAGCCAATTCGAAGTCAATTAGGTGCTCCATTGTAATAGGCTGCCTAAGCAGCTCGCGGTTTATCGTCGATTACGATGAGGAACAGTAGTGATGATATTGTACATCCTTGCCTCACCCTACATGCCTACGACCCGGATGGGATCGGACAAAACCCCGTTGTACAATACTCTGCACGAAAAATTGTGTTGTTTTGATTGTAGGACCAGGGGCGAACAACCTACAGGGACCATTGCAAGATACCTTAGAGAATTTGTCTACCTGGGCTGTGAAGTTGGGTATCTAATTCTCCCCGGAGAAAACTGAGTTACTTGGTTTTTTTCTAGGAAGCGTGATCCAGCACAGATGCCGATTCAACTCATGGGTTAAATAATAACTCAAACGTTATAAATATCTAGGGGTCTGGTTTGATTCTAAATGCACCTAGGGAAAGCACATAAAGTATCTGCATCAACAATGCCAGCAGCGAATCAACTTCATGCGTAATACGACCGTAACTTGGTGGGGACCCTGAAGATCTGATAAAAATGACACCCTCATGAGCTATATCGTACAACGATTCTGTCGATTCTCGAGTACACAGAAAATAATAATGAATTTTAACTGGCACGTAAAAATTTCCCTCGTTTAAAATCAAGCCAAAGGAAGCGTTAACAACGAAATTGTTTGCAATCTTTCATGCGCCATACAACAATGTTTGCAATCTTTCATACAACAGACTAGATTTAGGCGTTATCTAGCTTAAATTTACAAGAAATATTCCATTAATTTCTGCCAAATCTAGCGTTCCCTTTATGTGCATAAGAAAATGCTTTTTTTTCAAACTGTGTACGGTTGTTTCGGTTTTCAATGCGCCGCGAAAAGTCACATTCTGAAACTACAGCGCTTCTAGTATCGTTGTCTTTGTATTGCGTTCGGCTGCATGAACTCAACTCATACTATGAGTTTGGAGGTATTAACAGGAGTTATGCCTTTATCAGATTGTTTCGTGAAGCTGTTGCTCTGGTTTATCATCCGCAGTGAGGTGCTTATTCGTAATTGAAAATTTTGATAGGCTAATCGAACGAAATCCTCAAACTAAGTTCATGACACTGTGCTACTGGTACATGACTCTGGATGTCAGCCCTTCTTCGAATGTTCCTAATTATGATTACTTCCAAAACTTATCTAATTCTACTGTAGTTTTTGATCAGATCATCAAGCAAGAAACTCGTGGAATCCCGGATCCACTCCGTTCTGAGTGCACACCATCAATTTTTGCGAGTAAGTTTCCACTGGATTTGGAGTTTTAACGAGTTTCATAGCGCCTCCGTTAAACTTCAAAATCCTTGCTCCGTATACGTCGCAGAATGGGCGGCTATATACTATGCATTAAAGCGAATTGAACTATTCCCTCTTCCCTCTGATCAATTCTTCATTTTTTACGGATAGTCTCAGCTCACTTGAACAATTCTCACACTATTACCTTGGTTTGGGTCCTTTCTCATTGCTCAATTCCGGCTAATGAGAAAGTGGACTCACTTGCCAAGTGGGCGCTATGGAAGGCGATACTTATAAACGTCTTATCACCTCCAATGATTTTTTGCATTTGCTCGTCAACAGGTCTTGATCAACTGGCAACAAGAATGGGGGATGCTGGGGATTTGGGCAGATGATTACATTCTTTTCACCCACAGGTATCGAAAACGCATGCAATCGTAATTCAGAGGGTTGGATATTGGCCGGGATTTTATCAGGGTCATACTCTTTAGGCTCTCATTTCTATGGAATAGGGCTGTCAGACTCCAATCAATCCGGCTTTGGTGCAGGTTATCAGGACAACAACCACGTTGTCTGGTACTGCATCGATTAGTGAATTGCCAGATCTGATCCTTGCGGATCCCTCCGGGCCCGAGGGAAACCAGAGAGGGAAGACATTAGAGATGAGCTGGGCAAGCTGGACTTGGATTATATGGGGCCAATCTATAAGTTTTTAAAACAAATAGAAGTATTCGTGTGATCCCCTCTTAGATGTTGTTTTAACATGTCTACTTCGTCCCTTTCCCCGTAATTCATCTTTGATTGTATAATTTCAGGTTAACACAGTCTGCGCCGGACTAGCAGCAACAAAACTGCTCGTCAATATGCTGTTGAAAGTCAACGCTAAGACCCCTACTTCCCCATTCCTAACCATGTTATTGTAAACCCTAACCTGGACCGCAAGTTTCCCGGCTCCCTTAAACTAGCAGATTCAAGCTAAGGGTGCGTTTCTGCCATTGAGGTATGTTCACAATTTCATTGTGATCTTAGACTAAATGCTTTAACTTCATCGACTACATGCTAAAACTTCATCGTTTGCACAAAATATAAAAAGACTGGCAATTCATAGTATATAGGCAAACGATGAAGATTACATAGACGCAGAAAAAATGTTAGTGAAAGGTGTAATAATCTTGTTCCAATTTCAAGGCAACAAAACTATCATGCGTTTTTTTTTCCAAAACACAAACTAAGTTTTTATTAAATTAATTCTCTGATGATTCAAAAAAAAATTAGAAAATGTTGTATACTTTCCTCTCGATTAAACAATGAGACGGAAATCTTCGAACAGTATGAATCCAACATAAAGTTCACGACATAAGAAATGATTGTAAAACTAGTAAATAGGTAGAAATTTAGAGACGAAAGCGTTTTTTCCTTGATTTTAAAATAATTTATAAATATAAATTATAAAATTAACAAACAAATATGTCCAAACTATTATTGTTATGTTTGTATCCTCCGTGCGTGGAGTAACGATTAGGATGTAGAAGGAGATGTTCGCTCATAACCATGAGGAACCAAGGGTAGACAGTAATGTTTTGCTAGAATGAAAGATATGAAGCATTACTTGCTTGTAAGCCATATCGATCCCTTGACAGATTGTGACGAAATTTTGCACATATAAACATTATATTCTAAACTAGTTTAACTCAAAATTTCGTGAACTTTTACTAATACAACAAAAAGTTATACACAAAAGAAAATGTTGCATTTTTGTTCGAGCACAATTTTTGAAATATGAGCTACAGTACTGGCAGAAATAAAGTGCTCACCAGCTAAAAAATGATTGCCATTATTATACCAATTTTGTATTGATGCAAAAATATAAAGTCTATTCGACCAAAATGCAGCTTTTGTATAGCATTATCATTCTGTTTATTCAAAATCATGATCAGTTTCTGATGTATCATATGCATGTGAATGTTTTTCCGCCTGGCAGAAAAAAGTGCTCAAAACCGACATATAATTTTCTTGAGTGCATCTTGCATGGCATTGCCTACCAAACTGTCACAGCACATTCAGCCTATCAGAAGGTGTCGAGCACTGTTTGTTTTGGTTCTGTTCGCGCCGGTTCGGATTTCGTTTGAATGTTGAAAATGGATTCGAAACAAATTAACCTATCCGTACGAAAATTAATTGTGAGGGACTGTCAACAGCAAATATCTATGCGTAAAATTGCCGTCAGATATGGAGTGAGTTATTCTGGTGTTCGCAAAGTTTGGAAAAAGTTTCAGGAAACCGGATCAGTAGCTGATAGACATGGACGCGGGCGGAAGCGACTCACGACTCCGCGTGAAGACACCAGAATTATTCGTGAAACCAGGAAAAATCCAACAGTTACGAGCCGAGTGATAAAGGAAAATCTGCAGCTGAGTATTTCAGAACGCACTGTGCGCTCCAGGCTTCAGGATGCAGGTTTAAGGAGCAAATTGGCAGTACGTCGCCCATTGATTCACAAGAGAAATAGAGTTAAACGGCTAGAGTTCGCTAAAAAATACGCCGAGAAACCAGTTGCGTTCTGGAAACAAGTTTTATGGTCTGATGAGAGCAAGTTTGATCTATTTGGAATGAAAGGGCGTTCTAAAGTGTGGGTTAAACCTGGCGAACGACTTTTGGACCGGAATGTGCAAAAAACCGTAAAAAATAGAGGAGGAAGCATAATGGTGTGGGGGTGTTTTGCTTGGTCTGGAACTGGTAATTTGACTCAAATCGATGTTATAATGACGGCTGATAGGTACATAGATATTATTAATGAAAACTTGGAGGAGTCTTTGTTGAAAGTTGGACTGGAAGACAAGTTTATCTTTCAACAAGATAATGATCAGAAGCACACGGCCCGTAAAACCATGACGTTTTTCCGTGGATGTCGCATAAAACTTCTTGAACGGCCACCGCAATCACCAGACTTGAACCCAATTGAAAATCTATGGTCAATTCTCGATCAGCAAGTTGACAAAGGAGAGGTAACAAACAAAAAAAAAGCTCTTCGAAGCCCTCGAGTGCGCCTGGCAAAGAATCGACGAGAACCATCTGAAAAACCTAGTTGAAAGCATGCCTCGACGTCTTCAAGCAGTCATCAAAGCTAAAGGAAGTCACACGAAATATTAAATTCAATGTTCTTGGTTTTGAAGTAAACATATCACGGATGAGCACTTTATTTTTGCCACTGAATTAAAAAGTTGTTTTGTTTATTGTTTTGTTAATAAAGTTACATGAATAATTTTTCGTTTGTAGTTTCTCATTTCGAAAGAAGAATTGAAGTCATTCATTTTGACCCAATATGTTACCACTGAATCGCTGCAAATCAAAAAGTTGTATTGAGAAAATAAACATAAACCAACGTGAGCACTTTATTTCTGCCAGTACTGTATTTTTTCGACCTGGAATGATCTGCTGATCATAGTCGCTTTAGAAACTTGGCTTGAAATCCCGAAAAGTATTTTTAAATAACTTCGTTTCACGTTTTAGAACCGAAATATGCGCAATAGTCTATGTTCCAATATTAACTGGGCCACACCTTAGCTTGACCGAAAAACGGTCTAAGCCATCAAGGTGTGGAGATATCCAGATAATGTTGTTTTTCAAACAAATTCTACCGAAACCTGGAACATGGATCTTCATTGGCTCTGCAAAGACATTGTAGGTATCGAAGAAATCAAGCACATCGTAAACTCACCCAAAAGTCGAAAACCAGGATCTATTTCTCTGAGGAGTGCCTTCGAAACGAGATGACAAGTTAGAATGTTTTGTTGATGACGCCAAAATATCTCCTGTCATCAGCACATGATCGGTGGCAATATCCAGTGCATGAGCACCCAAACTCTGGACATTGGCTGATACTAACACAATTATATTTGCTTGCATCGATTTCCACCAACTCGTCATCAATGGTGTTCAGACGGTGATTTGACAAACGCTATATATCCGTTCGCAGATCTATCATTGGCAAATCACTGCCCTTATCATGATGGAACTTAAATTCGCCCTTGACGTTAGTGAGGTAAAGGCCATCGAGAGTCGATACTCTGGAGAGGACAACATACCAAATGCTGCTCCTGTCCTTTATCTTAGTGGTATACGATTTGCGGGAAGATGCCTCCCTGTGATTTATGCACCGCTTGATCACATCCGCTGTCTACAGGGAATTATCTATTAAGGATTAATTTAGTTATCGGCGTTTACTGTTTATCGTTTATAATTTTATTGCGCAGAGAATTCAGTTTAGCACCGCACCTTGTCACAACTTGTCAAAAGTTTAAAAAAAAACATCAACCTTGCCTTGACTCTACTGACAGATTTGGCTGAAAGGATTGATGAGAAGAGAATTGATGGAACGTTTTGTTCAATCGAACTCCCCAATAAGTTCTTCTGAATTTATATAAATTTGAATTTATTGTTGATCCCTGGTTTTTTTTTAACTTTGCTGAAAAGTGCTTGTTGCCACTACAACACCTGGTGTTCTCGTTAATCGCTATCACTAGGTCACTTGCCTCAAATGGTTTCACCCTGGGAGGAAGCAACAGACTCAAAAAATGTGAGTGTCAAGTGGAGCCAGATTAGAGTTGTCACAAACTGTCAAATGAAGCCATGAGAATAAAATATCAGTCAATGGGAAGTATTGATATTGTATGTAAAATATTTTCTTGCTTGAAAATAATTTGTAATAAATTTTTTCGTGTTTTCATTGTGGAAAAGATAGGAAATTTGCAACTCTGTTGAGTGTCAAGCACAGTCTTGATAAAAGTCATGCTCGTTAGGTTTAAAAGCGTGGATTTTCAGGCAACATAACATTGACTACCTATAAGTTCCAAACGTAACCAGAAGAATGAACGTTCGATTTTCAAAATGCTTTGATATTCATTTATGTAAACAGGTTCATTTTCAATATGAATTTCAAAATGTCAGAAATGAAGTTCAATAAACCACAATGAATATCAATTTCCCGGCGGGATTGGGAAATATGCAAGGGCAGCCCAGTCCAGGGTATTCTTGCTCAACATTACTAGGATCTATTTTTCTGGGACGATGATGACGGTCCTTGTTGTTCAATGTTCGTATTAGGATTCAAAATCACTTAATAGTAAAAAAACATCACAACAGATGATATTCAGATTTCGTCATATGAAATTCATGCTTACCGATTGATAATCAAAACAACAGTGACAGCAGATTTTCGACCCGCATTTAGAGCCGACTTCATTCATCGCTAGCAAATCCAGTTGGCATAGAAGTGACAGCGGTAACCATGAAAACCGGGAAAGTTAACATCATCATTACACTGGGATAAAATCATTTTCACTTCGCATGGATATTTTATGAAAATCCAAGGCACTGGTCAAGCATATTTTATCATAAATTTGACTAATTTCTTAAAATACCTAAAGACTTTTATTCTTGTCGTAAAGTTATAGCCATACGAGAAGAAAATCTATAAATGTTGCTAAGGGTCTTGTTTAATTTACCCGATTCCTCGATATCTTTTAAAAATGAGCTTGATCAATTTGATTATGAAATAAATTTTTAACTATAAAATTTTATTAAACGAAAAGAATTGTATTATGGAAATCACAGGCGAATAAAACTATCGTCAAAACAAATATATTTGGGCCAATTCAAACGTAAACTTTTGTTTGTGCTGGCCACAAATATATGTTAAATTTGTGGGCTTCAAATGGTGAGTTGACAACTTCGAAGGAGGGTGCGACCGACCTCTCGTCCTCACAAGTTCCTACCTCACGCCTCCACGAGTCATATGATCACAAAAGACTGCCAGCTGAAACATGGAGACGCTGGTTGGCGTAGCCTGGGCAATGTTGTCAATCTGACAATAGCGAAGTGAGGGGGTGCGACCGAAGATCTTATACCTTAAAATCATATTGTATATTTTCTATTCTCATTTTATTAATAATTTCAGCACCCTTTGGAATCATCTTTGCATTCCAAAACTATGTAAGAGCCTGGAGCAACATGCCAGGCAACAAAGGCGGAATTTGTATCTCAGCATTACAGCAAACCATTTTATTTAAAATTGCACTTCTGAACTTCAACTATTATATTCATAAAAGGCTGGCATGTGCTTATACGTAATGTAGGATTATATTTTAATGTTGTGTTTGTGGTATTATGGTAAGATAAGCCATTTCTTTCAGAAATTATCCCACCGGACTCTTCGTTCACTCTATCTTTGAAATGTTGCTAGAACAGTATAAAGAAAAATATTACAAACATTACAATGTTTTATAAAATAATATCTTTTATTGAAATTTTATCTTTTATATTTCGAATGATCTATTCTGTTTTCAGCTTTCCCAGGACTAGTAGGATATTGATACATATCCAACTTTTATTTATTTTTCAGTAACAATCCATTCAAGTTTGAAATTTGAATAAATTAGCATTTTTGTCTATAATGGTATCTTAATTTGTTGTGTACAAAATATATTATATATTAAATAAAGGGGAAAGGGCGGGACCATCAGGGCACCCAGGTAAAACGATTTGGATAGTGAGCATGGGACTGCCTCCTCCCTATTGTTAACATTTCGTGGAACGAGGGCGGGCTCTTCGACCCCATCTATTGGGTTTATTCTGTCAATCGAGGGCTCGATTCTAGTGCTGTGAGTGTGAACTTGCTTTTGGAAGGAGATTCTCTTCCCTATATTCGCAGGTTTCGCGTAAGTGTCTCTGCTTACGGGCCCGCCCAAACGTTTTTGGCCCTTAAAACAGGAGCTTGATGATCACAAACAACAATAG
Organism: Aedes koreicus; assembly: GCA_024533555.2. Classification (NCBI taxonomy): domain Eukaryota; kingdom Metazoa; phylum Arthropoda; class Insecta; order Diptera; family Culicidae; genus Aedes; species Aedes koreicus. Next base: position 126,136 of record JAHHFK020005709.1, on the reverse strand, counting down.
AATCCTGATCAAATCGTTTTTCAGATTATTCCACTGCTATGGAAAGTTTCCTTGCTGCAATAGATGGTAGTATTACATCATCATCATCATCATCATCATCACAAATATATGTTAAATTTGTTTCAAAAGTATTTTATGTTAAAAATAGCGTAACGCCAATGTTTGTTTTAAAATTATTCGCACATAAAATAAATGTAAATATTTTTGGATTTGACAACTCTGTATATGAAACCAAAGATGTTTATTTCAAATATGCCCTACATTTTTACTGATAGGGGAGAGCAGTAAGGCAGTGAAAACAGTGAGACAGAGACATTTGTACCTTAAAAAATTCACAGAAGCCTGATTTTCATACCATTGAGGTGGGTTTATAAACCTCTCCTTTTAATATAGATATCCCCTCTGAAAAACATCTGGTTTTGCCTGTGTACTGAAACTGCATTGTTTTCACTTCATTGTAAATTTTACCAAGATCGTCTGTGATTTTGAAACTTACTTAAAACGCTATTCTAAAGGCTATAACTGTCGAAGGACATTTCGTTTCACTAAGGAACTGATTGAGAAAAAAATATACATTAGTTAATAAATTGACGAACATTTTCTTAAAATGAAGTGTTCAAAAACTATAAGGGACAGCCCAATGGGGTTGTACGCAAAGTTGACGTAGGACTACGTAGCAATGTGTAATGAATTTTATTATTATTATTTTTAATTGCCTGTATTAGAATAGAGGCTGCATTGATCGATTGGATCAAGAAGCCTTGCCGAAAATCAGTGTATAACAGACAACCGGTTTATGTAGACAAAGTTAAACCGTTTGATGCATTGTCTGGTTCAACATGGTAAATAAGTTTCGTTCGTTTCGTAGAGCAACATTGAAACGTAGGTGCTGTTCTAATGGGACGTTGGATCGGCATAGATAAGTAAGTATGTTAGAAAATTCTATGATTTGCTCTTTACAAATCTTTTGGCGGTGCTAGACTGCATTTAAATGTTGGTATGACGAAAGGGCAACGGCTGTGCTGGCAGTGGTGATTGTGTTGATATGATCAACTAGCTGGAGACCTTTATCCTTATCGCGTTATAGATTGTTGAAAGTCTGTTTGGGAATCAAAGTCAATTATTAATGATATTTTGGAGCATTGACTTGACAGTTCCAACTGATTGAAGCAACAATCTCAAAAATCTATCGAGAAATGATAAAGTTATAAGCGTTCAAAATATTTCAAATATTCGTGATGGTCACTGTTTTTCAAATTTTCATTTTACCTCTACCCTAGCCGATGGAAGTAGTCTAGGTCAAAATAGCGTGGGTGTTCGTAGACCAGCATTAGAAAGTAAGTATGTGAGAAAATTCTATTGTACACTCTTTAGAAAGCATTTGGTGGCTCTGAAAAGGGCCGTGTGGTTTGAATGATGATACGGACACGGTCATATTTGCTACGATGGTTGAGAGGGTCCTGATCTTTATGGCATGAAAGATAGTTGAGGACCTGTTCGAAATATGAATTTTATATACAAGTACATACAAGGTTTCTTTAAAGAATATGTAACTGTATAAAAATCATTATGTGAATCACTGTATAAAAATCATCATGTCATCAATTTAAACGATAATTTTTTTGCAGAAATTCAATAAACTCTTAATAACTTCTTCAAATGTTTGAAAGTCGACTTTAAACTCATGCTATTATTTAAAATAGCTTAAAGATTTATTCGCTCCGATTGCTGCTCTGATACTTTGCAGCCATATTCTGCGACATTTCACTTTCTCTTTCAAACACTTTCTCAAAAATATTTGATTCCTATTGCAAGGTAGGGACTCTATCCAGCGCACTTAAACGAACAGAAATACTTTCAAGCACTGATTGGATTTTGAAGAGAACATTACCAACATTGAACAACTTGTTATAATAAAATTATGTCTGTAATAGGGAAAACATAACATGCCAGCAACAGCCGGCTGCGATTGCAAAAGGCAAATAAAAAGGCGATTGCAAAAGGCAAACTTTGAACAACCCTGAGTTATTTTCTATACCGAAACATGATTTTAAGAAATATTTGGTATTTATCGAACAGAAATTGTGCGAAATTCAGGATCGGCCAGGATTTACGAATTAGGTAGGTGTCATGCGGATACAATGAGCAAACTCTTATAATAATTCAGTATAACACTCTTTCAAAATCAGAATAGTAGCCCTGAAGAGATCTTTTTGTGTGAAATACATCATATAATAGTTATTGACATTCTATCGAAATTTGGGAACCAGGGCGTTAAACACAGATAGTTCTACCCCGAAAAATGCCGTTCTGCCTGTATAGACATAGTGATTGCGGATTTTGAACACTCAACGTTGCGTCTTATCTACATCATCTACATATATATCGATATCATCTTCAAACATATCAATATCATCATCAAATACATTTACATCATCTACATATATATCAATATAGTCTACAAATATATCAATATCATGACCATATACATCTATATATTTATCTTTATCATCTTCATATATTTCGAAATCATCTACATATATATCTATACATAAACATGTACATCATATCGTGATATGGCTACCAACTGCCCTAAATTTGCCACGAGCTTGGCATAGCACACGACTGCATTAAAAATGGCTGTCCAGCTAGCCACTCGCAAGCGACAGCTGCTGAGCCACCATTCTGGCTGGTTGCTCGCCCGCGTACCCATCTGCAGGGTACTTGCAACCGCCAGCTGCCAGAGCAGTAGTGGCCCATTACCGCTCTGCACAGCTCCATGGCTGCCGAGCGAATGAAGAAAATTTAAAGGTGTCCCTATTTTATATCGTGCACTGCTGCATGTGAGACGTTCCTTACTTAAATTTTAAGTCTGTGATAGGAAAGTACTCTGCATTTAGTAAATTTACTCTGAAAAATCGGCATTATAAGACATCACCTTATATTTGCGTTAATTTCAATAGTTGAATGTTAAAAATCAATAGTTTTAAATATTGAAATCGAAGCGTAGAAAATGTCCCGATCGATTGGTGCAAAGATTCTGAAAATCGGTCATAAAATGAATTAGGTATTAACGTTCAAAACCTATATATTTTTCGTGACGCTCCAAATTTTCGCAATTCGAACGTGTACCCCAGTATTGAAAACACAGACGTAGTCCTACGTCAAAAAAAACCAACACCAAACAACCCACCCCCCCACAACCAACCAGCAAAAAAGAAAAAACCACCCAACACCCCACCACCAATACCCCACCCACCCCCCCCCCCACACCCCCCACCCCCCCCCCCCACCAACCCCACTCTTAAACTCCCCCAACGCTCTCAAAATTTTCTAAAAATTTACCAAATTGTTGGACTAGTTTATTTTAAATGAACAACGGGTCAATTCGCCAGATTTTTCTCTGCAAAAGAGTAGAATTGTATTCTTTTCTAATTTTCGCACACGAATATGTTAATCAATTTTCGTGAAAAAGTGGATCAATTCAATTTTTGAAGTAGATCCACTTTTTACGAAAATTGAGTTACATTTCCGTGTGAGAAAAAGAGAGGAATACAATTTTACTCATTCACTGAGTAGAATGTAACGGGAGTGTATGTAAAATAAAAAACGCGGTAATATAGTTTCACCTATCGAGTTGAAATTTTGCACAGTTATTATAGGACCCAAAACGCTCCCAAAAATAAAAGTGGAACGAAAATTTATTATTTCCAAATATCCGTGTCCCAGGCTACTGTGTAACTCAAAATCTCACACACATAACAATGGGAAAAGCGCAAAGGTGGGAGCACCCAATTTTTAATCGTCATGTGTAAACTAACAACAGCGCACTAAGGATTCATGCCTAAAATCATGGCTTATTATCACAGACAAGAAGTAGATCAGGCCAAAATTTGATTTGATGGTAGATCATATGAAAGTGATACGCCATTTTTTTACAGCGTTCTGAAAATTTTCTAATTTGCAACGTTTGTTTCTTCAAGACTATCTTTAACTTTAAACCAACATTGAAACTATAATTTATTTAATGAAGTTGCAAAAATATGCATGAGAAAAAACTCTGCAACTTATTGTAATTCCACATTCTCGCATTCTCCTTAAAAATAAACAATTCTACAGTTGTAAATCTCTCAATAACAATTTTTAATAATTTTAATAAGTAACGTGTTAGTAAAATACAAGAGACCCATAATTGTGGAGTTGACGTTTCACACCCAAACAGTTCGATCCATTTAGCAATATAGGTCTTACTTGTACAGTAGAAAATAAGTCACTTAGTGGCCTTAGGAAGCCAAACTAAAACTAACGTTAGACCAAAGTAATTGCTTTAACTGTTAGCTTTTCAATTTTCCAACATATTTCATTTTTCCACCCGACCAGAAGGCATCTCCCACTACGGCCAAAATGCTATTAGATATCTCTTAACAACCATTTTTGATGAGAATGTTTTTGCCACCACCAACAAACAATAATGAACTTTGAGCTTTGACACTTGTTTAAAATATGCTGCTCTCAACGAAAAAGCAACAAATCAAAACATTCCTTTAGCAATGCGTCAGTTAAATCTATCAACACATTCAAACGTTTCGTTTTTTCGTTCGTTCAACTCATTGATTTTCACACAGCAACGTAAGCACGCGCACTTCCAACATAAACCCGCAAATAATAGCAATATATATATATATTCACGCAACTGTAGTCTTATGTTTCGCACTCAATCCAATATTCATTGTCTAGGTCATGGAAAACGTCGCCGACGACGTCGTCGCCACCGTTCGTAACTTTAGTAATTTCCTTGTCATCAGCATTAGCATTTTTTTTTGTTGCACGGTGTCTCTAATAAAATAACATTCCTATGAATACTCCCATACCAATCAAAATATTAAACGCCTCCATCATATGTAAAGTGTGATTCGTAGCTTCCAATAATTTATGAAAAATTCATTGTAATCATTTTTTTTTTCAATTTTGCTAACCAAAATGCTCTATCTGAAACACCGTGTTCTGCTTGCGTTTCGATGGTTCCAACCCCACCTTAACCTGATCGCTCACCCTCCAAACCAACGATTTTGAATTGCTCAGAACAAATGCCTGTGCAAAATTTAATTCCTTATGGCACAGCAGCTGCGGGATCCGATTTCCAAGCGTACGTTGAATACGTTCTCTGGTAACAACGTGCTGCTCGGTGGTGTTGCTGTTGGTCGCAAATTTGCACTATACGTGAAATGCTGACAGCTGTTCTAGCTGAAGTTGGAAAAAATGCTCTCCATGGCTCCATAGCTGATCAAATGCACGCGACTGAAAAATTTGAATTGATAATTCTATTCAAACAGAAGATCTCCCAGGACAAGAGCAATCAGAGTGTATGAGACATGCATTTTACTATGACAAATTGCCCAAAAACCCATTTATTGAGGAAAACTTTTTGAAGAATCTAACCTTAAAGTTTTTGTTTTTGAAACAAATATCGAAATTAGCATTATAAAGTCAAACTATGCATTATAAGATCTATGTTTGTACTCACTCATGTGCAAATGAGTCAATCAGCACATGTTGTGCGGATAAATAGTGAATACAAGTGATGATTTGCATAATAAAATAAAGTCCAGTTATCACATTGTAACAAGTTCAGGGACTAACAGTATTTAACCATGAATACACTTGAATCCATGATCAAACACAACCTTCTTTTAATGTTAAACTAATGTTGTTTATAAAGTCGCTCGTTTTTATCAGAAACAAAATTAGCCCCTGTCTCTATATTCACATGCTAACGGTACTGATTACCTCAGTCCAGCAGCGAATGATAGCGATCTCTTAAATATATGTCAAGGACAAATCTTTTGGGTAGCAAACAATGATTTGACCAGAACTAATAGAGTTAGAATGGAAAAAGTAGTATTAAACTGCAAAACTATCTTGTTTTTCATATTGCAGGTTTTTTGACAGTATTTCCCACTCTCAATGAAACTGAAGCCACCATTTGAGATGCTTAAATGAAGTCATACATCGATTTCTGGGATCAAGACACCGTCTGCGTTCCAGAAATATCCATATTGCAGGGTATTTCATATTATTTCCCATTTTTCTGAAATAGAAGCTGCCATCTTGGATTCCAGCATGGCTTCTGACATCGATTTTCAGCCATTCTACGCCGTTTCCGATCTATAAGTATCGATATTGCAGGACAGTTGACAGTACTTCTCACTTTTTTTAAACAGAAGCCGCCATCTTGAATTCCAAACCTGCGTCGTACAACGATTTTGAGCCTACTGCAGGGTATTGGACAGTATTTCTACCGTTTAGCGCAACATAAGCCACCATCTTGAATTCCAAAATGGGTTCAGACATCGATTTTCCGCCTTTCTCGATCCAAAAATATCCATTTTGCAGGATTTTTGACAGTTATTCCCAGTTTTTCTAGAATCGGAAGGCACCATGTTGGATTCCAAAATGGTGTCAGACATCGGCTTACGGCTGCCAGGTGGCCACCTGTATAACTTTGTCGAAGGCGGCATCTTCCTAGATGGCCAGCATCTCGAGATACAACTTGTACAAGCCATTCATATGTACAATAGCGCCGCGTAGTGAGCCAATTCTGGACTTCTGTCCACCAACTGAAAGGCCTTGACCTACTGATCAACTTTGCTGAAAACTGTTGCATTCCATATGGCCAGGTTCTTGAAATATGTCGGGTCGGGAACAATTAATACAAAAATTTTGCACAACACCTAGCGCCACCTACTTCAATTAGACCACCACGAGGTAGCCCTCGCCCGTCCCAATAAATTTTCAAGGTAACATATGTACATCTATAAGTTGAAAATCACTACGTACAGTGATCGGAAAAGTTATTTTTCACGGCGAAATTAAATACTCCTAAGGGTTACGTTTCCGAATCATGGTATCTTCTACAAAGTTGTACCTGAAAAAGTTGTCCATCTTGTGGTGATAGTTTCGTAGTTCCAAACTTTACCGCTAGGGCAGCGCTGTTGCTAACTTTTGAACGAAACACAATAGAATGGTAATGTCTAAAGCGAGTTTGTAGGGAATATAATTTCAAGCATTTTTGCAGAAGGCACCATTTTTCTAGCTCTTCATTCGACCATGATAGAGCTATTTTTCTGCTTTAAATCAGGGTGTCTCTAAAAAGATGAATTTTTTTAATTATAACTTTTTGTTTTCGTTTTGAGAAAAAGTGATCTTGAGAGAACGTTATAGCGCTCATTCAAAAGTTACGGTTTAGTTAAGTTAGTTTTAGCTAAAATCATGCGTTTTTTCTTTTCGACCTTATGATTGTTTAGGCGAGAATTGGCCGGAAAACCATAAAATTCTTGTTTTTCGTTAAAATTACCCCTAACTTTAAAAAAATAAAATATACCCAAACACTTAGTTCGACAAAAACATGCATCAAATTTTTCTCTACACTTCGTCTCCAGATTATTTTTTCCTAACAATTGAAACTAAAAAGTAAGAATGAAATAAATTGATAAAAAAATGATTTTTAGGGACACCCTAATCTAAACCAGCAAAACAGCTCCGAACTAAAGCAGTGCACAAGCACCGGACGCTCCAGTCGTGAATTACAAAGTGTTTCACACAGCCAATAAAACATGCAATTTATAAAATCTATGTTTTTATTCATCTACGAGTGCCCCTAGGATATCTAAGCATACCCAATAAAACACGCTACAGGTTGTTCATTCACGACTGGAGCAGTTTGGAACTACGAAACTATCACCACAAGATGGACAACTTTTTTAGGTACAACTTTGTACAAGACACCATGATTCGGAAACGTAACGCTTAGGAGTTATTAATTTCGCCGTGAAAAAAGACTTTTCCGATCACTGTGCTACGCTCAAATTATATTAATTTCATCAGCTATGCGCGCCTCCATCCCTATCCCGATGGGTGAAATTGCTGTAGCCGGTTGCCGCCACTCACTATCAGGCAGTAGTGCCACTTTCAAAAGTGTGAAGTCATTCCACACACCGAGCAGCACTTCAAAATTAATATAAACTGAATATACTGAAAAACTAAAAATCCCATACGAAACTTCAAGTCGATTGACGGCTATCGACTAAACTAAACTGCAAATTTGTAATTTCGATTGTTTTTGAAAATCAACACAGCCTATTGGTCCATGGCATGGTGTCTTTTCACCTTTCGGTGAAAAATCTTGAAATTCATGGTACGATGTTCATGTACTTTTGGGGGCACAATCATGAACTTTGACCCATCGGGCGGTACAAGTACATTAGGTTCAGGAAATGTCCGGCTTGGGCCCTATCGGAGCCGGTTCCCGAGTTTTCATCCCGAGTTTGTTTTTGGTGAAAGATCATGTAATTTGAGTTGTCAAATGGTATTAGGTTATAACGTTCTGTAATTAACCGATTTGGACTCTTCCAGATCTGATACCAGAGTATCAGGAAATGTCGAATCCCTCTTGTTGGTCCCTGACATGATTTCCAAATCATGAATTTTACCAGTGCATGACGTTCTGAAGATGAAGGTGAAGTTGTGAGTTGGTTAATTCTTTCTTAAGCAACATATTCAATAAAATAACATGGAATTATTGGAATTACTAATACGTGATTGTTGATGATTATTAATGATTGGTTCATACAGCCGATATCTTACTTGTAATTGTGTCATCTGATGCATCTTTTGCTCGGATCTTGGAAATCGACAAAGAATTTGTGGAGAAAATTCGACTGATTAGCTGTTTGGCACTGTCGTCGAACATATTAGATGCACAAAAGGTTAAAGATCTCTACAACGACATCAAAAACTTTGTGACTAAGGAATTTGATTTTGTGGCAAGTATAGTCATTTGCCGGAATTGATTGCACGATTAGTAAGTATACAAATTAGAACTGGAAGCAATTTATATAACAAAAGCAACACAAATATCTAATGTATTAGTTTCAATTCCAGCCGTACCCACTTAGCATCATCGACGAGCAATCAGGAGAACGTTGTCATAAACGCTATAAGCATGTCCGGCTACAATTTGACTGACATTATACCCATGTCGTTAGCGTGGTCTGACTCGAAAATGGCTCACATGGAGGCAACATCAAAACGCCGAAGTTTCAAGCCATCTCAAGAAAGTGAAAGATTTATGCGAAAAACGAAATTTTATTTCGCCGAGAATATAGGCATGCGGAACGCGGACAGCGATACCGATGAATCAGAAGATGGCACAGACTCTGAGTCCGAAACCAGTGATGCCAGTAATGAATCCGAATCCAGCGATATGATAAGATATGTCCCTTTTCAAGGAAAAAATACAGCGGCGAATGTAGTTATCGGCATGAAACCGGCACCATTCGATTCCTCAGAGTTTTTCACATAAGATATGTCCCTTTTCAAGCAAAAAATACAGCGACAAATATAGTTGTAGGAGTAAAAACTGGAAAAAAAACACATGTTTAGGGTAAACTGGGGCAAAATGGACCATTTCTCGACCTCGGCACAGCATGAAACCAACATCATTCGGTTCCTCAGAATTTTTGACATAAGATATGTCCCTTTTCAATCAAAAAATACTGCGACAATTGTAGTTATCGGAGTAAAAACTGAAAAACACACCGATTTAGGGTGAAATGGGGCAAAATGAGCCACTTTTCATGCTTTGCACAGAATCAAATCAGTGGCAATCGATTTATTGTCGTTTTTTCCTACAGAAAAGCATCAGTTCATGTATAAATACTAGCAGATTTAAAATAAGTCCGATTACAGCCTCGATTATGCCCACTGTGTGATGGTTGAGATCGCTGAGTTCTCGAGCGATAGTGCCATTATAATTTATTTAATTTAATTTTTCAATTTTCGTAACATACCGTCATTATAACATTACCGACGTGGCTGGGTAGCTCAGTGGTTACCCGTTCTGCTTACTGAGCAGATGGTCGGGAGTTCAATCCCAGTCCCGTCCCCTTCCTTGCTGTTGGACACTTGTCTCTTTCTATCACCACTAGATTTAAAATAAATAGCAGTCTACTGCGCTTTCATTGATCGCATCACTTACCACAGTGAATCCATGATCTATAAATAACCTGCCTCACTAACAGAAATCTCTCCTTCCCTGGACAATTGTGGAGACGCAGAGGTAAACACGGTCTCTAACCAACGATTGTTAAACTAATCATCCTTCCCCCCTCCCCAAAGTCCACGAGGACGTGGCCAACGCCGTTCTATAAATAGAACGAACTAGTGATCTAGTAATTTGAAGATGTAAAGCTACTCCCAAGCTCCATCTATGTGGTTCTCTGTGCAATTACACTAGTTCTGATCAGTAACGGAGTAGCAACTACAAAACACACGATCTTATTTAAAAAAAAAAAAAAATACCGTCATTATAACATTACCTCTATATATCCCACAACATCCCTCCTACGTTAAATGTAAAAAATAAAATGTTTATATCCTCTTATAAAAAGAAAGTCCAAGATTCGTTTAGGGAACAAACTTCTAATATTCAATCAAATTTTTGGACCGGCCATGCTTTATGGTGTGCCAATATGGTCTTCAAGCACTTCAAAGAATTCAGAACAAAGTTCTGAAAATGATTTTGAAGCTGCCACCCTGGTTCAGTACTATTGAATTACATAGAATTTCAAACGTTGAGACTCTAGAAGAAATGTCCAACAAAATAATTCATAATTTTAGACAAAAATCACTGCAATCTTCAGTTGCAATGATCAATTCTCTCTATAGATAAGAACTGGTTTTAAGAAATCAATAATTATTCTTACACGCATGCAAAAAAAAACCCTGTTAAAAACCCAAGTAACAATATTAGTTTTATTCCAGCCGTATAGCCGCCTCCCGGCTTTGTTGATAAAACTACATCCAAAACTGTTTTGTCTACCAACACCTCCTCTATGCTTCTTTAAAGCCGAAATTTGTGCAAAATGGCCCACTCTATAGACGGTTGTGAAAACAAGTTAATAAAACCTTTATAAGAACATAAAGATTTTGAAAATGTTCTTGTGAAAGATGTTATGACCACTTGAGGAACTTCATAAAACCTTTTGGCTGCCATTAAAACCAGCATGCGGCCAAACGGCCACATCTGTCAAACTTCTCTGTGAAACCGAGGTTGGTTTTTGTTGTTATGCTTTGTTCGATTCTTTGCTCTTCTGATTCGTTTAGCAGTAAAAAAAAGGTCTAGTGTTGCGGGAAATTGTTTGATAGCAAAATATCCAAAACAAATGTTGTTTTCTACAGCGCATTATGCTCCAAAATATGTGCGCAATTATATTTATGGTGGATATTGGCACGATAACAGCAGAAAATTAATGCGCCTCGGAAATTATGGGAATTTACAACAACATAAATCAAATTAAAACAAATATATTCGATAAATTAATCATGAATTTCTTGAAAAGTGCATGGAATTCGATGAAATTATCTAAAAGAATGCCGCAATTAGTCACCGATCTACTGTTTATTTGCATACCATTGAAAATTTGATGCATTTATTTTTCTACATTTCATTTATTTCTTATATTGCAATATGGCGACTGGAAAAAAAATCACAGTTTTGCAATGAAGCCAATTTATCTTCGCAATGACTATTATAAAACTGTTTTGTCTTATGGTGACTTCTTTCAATGCCAATTTGCCGTTTAATGCATTTACTGGAGGCAAAATGGTTTTAAAATGCTTTTTCAACTGACCATAATAAGATAAAAGCAATGAGTCCTAAAACGGCATTTCAATACAGAATTTTTCGAGTTCATAAAGTCGAAATAAAACCTTTGATAGGAGTAAATGGCATTTGAGAAACAAGGTTTTAAGCTTGTTGTAAACAAGCTGTGTGGGTTCTCATAAACCTGACCTGACTATGAAACCTATTTGCACCTCTTGGTGCCATAATAAAACCAAATTGATTTCAAGTGGCTTTCATAAAACTTTAATAAAACTTAATAAAGCAGGATGGTGTTAGCAATGTTACTTGGGAATACTGAATAGACAAGGTAAAAATAATATTAACACAATTAGATATAAATGGCATATAAGGTTGAAATGTTAATTACTGAGCAGGACCACCTACAGGTTAATATATGCATGCAAAATAATGTAAAATTTGGAATAAAAAAAGAGTTAAGAAAAAAAATCTATCCTACGTTCTCGGTTCATGGCTGTTCCTCTCCAATCTCGTGGGCACCTCCACTCCCTAGATTTTGATCTACCTGGGCTAACCATCTTGCTCGTTGTGCCCCTCGTCGCCTTGTGCCAATCGGATTCCCATTGAAAATCATTTTCACAGGATAGTTGTGCGGCATTCCCGCAACATGTCCTGCCCAACGAATTCGTCCAAATTTGACCACCTTACGAATACTAGGTTCATCAGCGAGTTGGGCGAACTCATCATCCGCTTCCATACTCCATCCTCCTGCACTCCACCAAAGATGGTTCTTAACACCATTCGCTTAATAACATCGAGTGCTCGTAAGTCCCTCTCAAGCATAGTCCATGTCTCATGCCCGTAGAGAACAACCGGTCTTATTAGAGTTTTATTCAGGAGCTAAGTTTGTTTGACCGCAGTTCCTTGTGGAGCCCGTAGTCTGACTTCCACTGATAATACGCCTCTGGACTCACGACTATTATCATTGTCCGAAGTAACCAGTAAGCCGAGATAGACAAATTTGTCGACTACCTCGAACTCATTGCCGTCGATCGTTACACTGCTGCCTAGTTGAGCTCTCTCGAGCTCGGTTCTGCATGCCAGCGTGTACTTCGTTTTGGACCTGATATCTTCGACCCAATCTTCACTGCTTTGCGCTTTAGTCTGGTGTACTGCTCTGCCACCGCCAAAAAAATATTCTGCCGACAATGTCCACGTCATAGGCAAAGCAGATAAATTAACTGGATCTACCCCGCATGTTGAATGCCGCTCGTCTCGCTCGAGCAGTGTTGAACAGCAGGCATGAGATTCCATCACCTTGACGAAGGGGAATCGAAAATCTTTGACAATGGTTTGTTTGAACCTAGAACAGGACCTGCCAGCTGTTAGTGCAAAAACATCACCATTTACCTGTCAAAAAAGACCGTTTTTGATTCGTCGCTGTGACAACCGCCCATACGGCTACCGTCGAGTTATGTTACAAGCAGGCAGTCTGTTGTTGGTTTGACCGTGTTGCTAGTAGTCACTGCTTTTTCACTTTTTTCATTTGTGACAACTAGAACAAATGCGGAAATAAAAGTTCACTTTTGCAGGGGTTTATTTTCAATCAGTTTGAAATGAAGTGCAAAGTGATAAATTGTGGTCGCAATGACGTGTCACATCCGGGTCATCGGTTCCCGAGGGATCCAATCGTTCGCCGAGAGTGGGTTAATGCCTGCATTGGGAACGCAAGCGAGGAAAACATTCTTTTGCGCAAGCTTCCAGCCCACAGCAGAATTTGCAGCGTAAGCATCAATGAAATTCAATGAAACCTCGCTAATTTACGTTTAGTTTGATGCAGCTTCATTTCCTGAACGGCCAAAGAAATGCCTTGGAACTTGGAATATTCCAATTGCCATCGCTCCGCCGGATGAAGAGTGGCAGGAAAGACCAAAACTAAGCTTAAGGAGATTCAAAAGTAACGTGTTTAATTTTTTTGAATTTTTGATACTATCCTTTTCTTCCCTGTAATGCAGTTTTGTATTTTTAGAGCTTTCAACTCTTGGACCTCTTCATTTAAAATATTGACAATTTTCAAACGTTTACTTTATTGAATATTACCAAGTATAAAAAAAAATCACTAAATTTTGTTTTTTTATTACTTTTAACGTAGGACTACGTTTCTCTTTTCTATACCAGGTGTCAATTCAAAATTTTGACAAATAAGAGCGTTACGCTAGGTTGAAAATATGTTTTCTCTAACCGAGTCCTCATATGTTTTCTCTAACCTCGGGTAACAAATGGTTCAAATTGTCTTCTTCTTTTTATCTCATTTAGTTTCATTCAATGTTGAATACAACACCAGCCATACCCTTCTGTTGCAAAATTATTTGGCTTTGTTGCCGGTGTCTGATTTTATAACTGAGGCCGGTCCCCTCTTTAGAATTTTATACCGTACTGTATTTTCGTGCCTTTCTTTAATCAGGGATACCACCAGTTGAGAGCTCGTGTCGAAAACTGAAATCATTTCGGTTCATCTCACGAGCTATATACTAGCGTTGAATAGCATGGCCCAGAAAGATGAGGATTACGGAAGTGCACTATGGAGAAAAAATTTATAAGAAGGGACGGGTTCAAAGAAAAATTATAGAACTATTTTATTGACATTTTAACCAACCATATGTGTAATATATGTGTACGTATACATTAGACGATACCATTATTACTATAAACCAACGCGGTCCTACGTGAACCTTGCGGTTATATCTCTGATATAACCCACCACTAATTTTTTTTTTCAATGGGATTACTATGTAAACATATCTGGCAACACTGAAGCGACCCCCGTATCATAGCAAACATAAATTTATATGAGGGAATCTCTTTTTGAGCTGGCAGGTCCTGTCCTAGGTTTGAACTTCTAAAGAGAACAACTGGTGCAAATTTGATCAAAGTAGTCGATCGCTTTTAGAAATAACGTCAAAAAAATGGAAAATCCGGTGTGGTCAAGCTGGCTAAAGTGCTGAAGATGCCGAAAACAGCAGTTTGTCGAGTGCTCAAAACTTACAAGGAAACCCTGAGTGTGGAAAGAAATCAGCAGACCTACGAAACAACTGAAACCAGGGATCGTCAGCTGCGCAGCAGGGTGTTGAGGTGCGTTAGAGCCAACCCAGGTCTTTCCATCCGAGATGTGGCCAGGAGGTCATCCGAATTACACGGAATTTCGACCAATCGAAAAATACTGGGCAATTTCAAAGCAGCGACTTAGAGGAAGCGGCGGGGCAGTCAAGGACATTCAACAAATGCGGGCAAAATGGAAGAAATGCGTTGATTTTGTGTCCGTTTCAACAGTGCGGGCGTTGATGGGCTCCATCAAGAGGAAGGTTCGAGATTTCGTTGGAACTGGAGAAATGTAACCATCTAATGCTGAACCTTTGAAGTTTTAATAAAAGTACTGTAAAACAACCATTGTTGGACTTCTGAAACTAATTGAATCACGAATTACAAGTCTTTTTGTGCGTATCAATTTACTTTTAGTCTGCTTTTATGCCGTATTATTGTTTATCTATCTAACACTTCTTATTCGCAAAAAAAAAAATCTATTGAGTATCATAGATCAATTTACACTCAAACCACAGTGAAATAAAGCAAGCTTCGATCCATCAACAATATGAACCCGTCATTAACTCCATTAACTAGTGGCGCACCAGCAAGTAATTCGAAAAAAAATCCAGCTAATCATACTCATAACATAACATCTGACTTATGATCACGCATCATGATGCCTCAACTCGGCAGCGCTTGCATTCGGGAAGCAACATCAAAACAAGCACACGCATCATCTATATCTATCTCCTAGTCGCGAGCAACCGATCCAAACGGGGCACCACATGCGCATCCCAGCCGCGATATGTTTACGCAGTCATCGTCGTCGTCGTCATCAGTCGTGAAGGGCTCAAAATTCACTTTCGTTTTCTTCGCTATTCGGCTGTGCTGTGGCCCCAAAAAAAACGCGATAAACATAATAAAATTTATAAGACTTTTAGCTTTATCATCTTGAATGTTCCCGCTGCCCTTTTTGCCGCCCACTGCGCCATTGTGGCCTCGTCGATCTACCAGCAGAGCGATATGTGATTTGGAGGGCCTTACTTCTTCCTCCTCCACCAACCAAGCAGGCGGGCCGGCGGCGTGCGGTTGATAGTGGAAAGAAACCCTTCGCGGAGCAGTGTTGTGTTGTTTTTGGCAGCGGGCAAACATAGTCGTCGGGCGTAGTCTTCTTCAGTTTTTAAATAGTTTTGACCTAATTTTTTCGACGGATGCGTGTTTGTTTTTCTTTTCGGTGCTCACATAACGCCTTCATGCTCGGAATTCTCACTCTTTCCCGCACTCGGCCAAGATAGTAAGTTGTAGTAGGGGCCTCTGGCGCAGCGATAATAGTGCTGCGTGAGATGCTTAGTGTACAACCGGTGTCAGTGGGAGGGAAATCCAGCGGGAGGGTAAGGGCCAAAAAGAAACCCATCGAGTATCATAGGGCAACCATGTGATCGCATATTTTTTTCTTCCACTTCTTCCTCTTGCCCGTCCCAAGAATTGGAGCACTGGGTTAGAGGCAGTCAAGAATCTGGTAGTTAATCTCAATTTCATTTCGTTATTATTTTTGTTTTGTTTTTGCTGCCTAATGCAGGGAGATCTTAATGCGCTTTTCTATGCTCTGAAGCGATATCATAAGAGATGGCCAGATCGTTTGGATGGGCAGATCTGGAACAAGCCGTGTTGATTCTCGAAAGTGAACCATATGAGTAGCGCACATATAAAGGGGAATTGGAGCAGAAACGTAGTACTTGACATAGTTAGATTTTGAAAATCTGAGAAACGATACCAGAAAACTTAAGTAATAGCGACAATTTCCAAATCATATGAAAATCAGATCAGAATGAGCATAGCACTACGTCAGAATGCTTTTTTATCGGTACTTTCCTGCTTCCATCCAGGTGGGTAGGTAGGTTTGTTCTTTAGTAGTGGTAATTCAACTCACTTGCTCACATATATATTTATGATAAGTGGTGAAGCTTAAATTCCCGATAACATGCTGGAAGTAATCTGCAGGTAGTCCCAAGCACATGTGTAGACTTTGTCAACAAAAACCTCACCCCGTAAGTAGGTTAATCGAGCAGTCCATATCAAGTGGGATGTCGCCGCCTTGCTCAGAGTCCGTTCCACGTGTTACATAATTATAATCAGGGAACATACACTTCAACTGACCATCAGTAACATTCGATTAGCAATAACGCTTGAATTTGTCTCTGAATCACATGTATATTATTTGAAGGCTACGATACTGATAGCGAACAAATATTCTCCTTCTGTTCATAGGCTAGTTTACTCTTCTGTAGCGCACGTTTTACCCACTCTTAGTTCAGTGGTCAGAATTAACTCTCAGTTCAGGTCTCAGTTGAAATCATGGACTGCCAAAATCATAATATTTTGAGCCCAGAGATGGATAAAAACAACTCTAGTCCAATAGATGCTCTCGAACGGATCTGGTAAATAGCGCACCGTTTTGGTTTGATAATTCCATGTCTATATCCACAGGCTATCAAGATTCTTGGATTTGTACAAGATCTTATTTGAGATTTTGTTGAACACCACGAACTGGTTGAATTATGGATCACATATTTAAAAACATGACATACAATGATATTAATTTCCACACGAATAGTATCATACCGAGTGCAAGTCTTCTCTTGATTCAACTGGAAAAATCATCTTCACAGTATCTATAAAAAGAATAGGAATTAAAATTATTCAATCTTTTTAAGCTTCATTATTTCATAACTCTTATCAATCTAACCGTTTTCAACATGCGTTGCGTTGTTTACCAATTTATCTGATAAAGTCGTTTTTACTGCACGTGCTCTAACTGCCTGATCACACTGAACGCAGATTTTGTGACCTTCAACTACATTGTTTACGTGTTTATGGAACTGATCGGGAAATTGAGCTGGAATGGCCTTCTTCAAATGCACACGAAAAAAAAATTGAAACATTGTTTTTGTTTGGCTGCGTAAACTTGACCGAACAGATTCGCATGGCATTCACGCACAGTTTTCAAATATAAAACACCGGGGCGAAGTTTAAACAGATTCCATTCCCGAGATGAGTATTGCCGACAAGATCGATGCTGTTTTGCAACGGAAGGTTTTCTTTTTGAGCAAAATGCAATTGAACACACCAGCTTACTATGTTAGATCAATCAACTGCAACGCAAATAATGTAACACTGAACTGACACATGACAGGAAATTTTCTTAAATAAACTTGTTTTCAAAAAGTAAGTCATGTCAAATTAGTGTCAACGTAGTAAACAATCTAATATGCCATGATAATTTGAAAATTGAAGCAAAGCTTTTCTGTAAAGTGTTTGCCTAAGTGCATCGCAGTGGAAAGATTATCCCAGGTTAATATTGTTATCACCAATTTCAAAAGTTATCTGCTATCACAGATATCTACTGTCATAGAAGCGACAACTGTGAAACTTATTTTTGCAGGGTAAACGCTCCAATAGTTGCGGTACGTTAGATGCGTTCGTGTACCTAACAGTTATGTATGCAGCATTTATACACAACTAATATTGATATTGGTTGGGGGTTGATATTATGATACCAAGAAAAAACTGTCTTAAGGCCGAAAAAACAATGAGATATTCTCTCCTCTCTTTTTAGTTAATTACAAGGTCATTCAATTTTTAGAAGGGTTTCTTAAAAACTGAACTCGAAAAAAAATTGACACAATTATTAGCTTGTAACTTTTAAGCGTGTGAGTAAAAATTGATGAATTTTGTCCAGCTGAGAGAATAATGTTTAACATGCTTTCATAACAATCTGTCAAATGATTATTGAGATGGCTCTGAAAAAAGACCAGATCCACCAAAAAATAATGTTCGCGATCGTGGAGAATCCAACTGCTTTCCGCAGATGGATCGAACAAAGAAATTGAGATTCCATCATTCCACGTTGTTCCGGGCGGTGAAGTCATTCAAGGAGACCCACACGACCCAGAAGACCAAAAATAGCTGATCCCGTGAAGGCAAAGAAGGTGTTGAATATGTTTAAGCGTCTACCAAGCCTTTTGATCCGCGATGTGGCGAAGAAGTCGGGGGTTTCCATCTAGTTTCTCGAAAAAACGATGAAACGTTCCGGCCTCCACGTTAACAAGATCATGGTGGCACCAAACCGGAACGACAAGCAAAACACGGTAGCCGAAACTCGCACCAGAAATCTGTACCGAGAGTGGCTGACTAAACCAAGGTGCGTCTTGTTGGACAACGAGACTTACATCAAGGCGGACACAAAGCAATTGCCGGAGCAAGAATTTTACGTTGCCACATCACAGTTGGCCGTTCCTGAGGAAGAAGGTGGACAAATTCACCAAACATGGGCAAATCGACCGAGACGAGTGCCTCCAGAAGCACCTGCTGCCCTTTTTGCGGTCTGAAGGAGGCTTGTACACACTGAAAGTTAATTTTAGTTTATATTACAAAATCGAAAATAATACTCACAAATCCATTCATTGTTTTCTGCAACGAAACAGATTTTTACTTTTTATGGAGATACATTCGTAATTAATGGCACACGCGCAACTGTCAAAAGCACGAAGCTTTTGTTGATACAGAAAGAACATTCATATATTGTACGAAAACAATACAAAGAGGTACGAATATTTTGTCACAAATTAAAAAGAAACGTCTTGCTGGTGGTTGCATGAAGGACTGACAGATCTACTTTATCGACTCGAAATGTAATTGACAAAAAAAGTGCAACCACGTGGAGTTGTCCAGCATTTTTTTTACTGTTTCTGACATGGGATTCGAACCTGAAGTTTTGGAAAGTGCTGATACTGAATCCCTGCTTGATCTCACTACGCTATGCTGACTCGTGAGAAGATGCTTAATTAATGAGCATGAAGTTGTAGTTTTCGACAGCGCTTTGATTTTTATTTTGGGATAGATAAATTATTCCCGCTCATTCCTGTTAGGCAATGGTAACGTCCTTGGTTCGAGTACTACTTTACCCATGCCCTTTCGCTCAATGTTCAATACTTCTATTCAATGTTCAACCTACCGTACACTGACGGAACTTTCAACACTTTCTCTTCATATCTTTCATTGTAGCACCCCCTTCCCCCCCCGCCCCCGCACCCCCCCCCCACACAAAAAAAAAAAAAAAAAAAAATTTTATATAAAAAAAAAAAAAAAACAAAATAAAAAAAACAATAACTTTATTTCTTTATCATTAAAAAAAAAACTAATAATAACACCCCCCCCCCCCACCAAAAACCCCACGCGGCGGCGCAGATTTCCGCCAAGATTTGGGTGTGGGGGGGGTTTAAATTTACCCACCCCCTCTCCCCCCACACCCACAAATTTCCCCCGGTGGGTGCCCCCCCCCCTTCCACCCCTTTTTCCCCCAAAAAACCCCCCACTCTTTTCCCCCGGGATCCACCCCCGGCTTTTAGGTGGCCATTCCAATAGTTTGATATATGCAACACGGAAGTAGCCCAAGTAACACGAAATGTTTAACTGAATGCATTTTTGCTTTAAAATGACAAATAATAATGTTGCCATTCCGGTGATTGAAAACTTTTTAGGATACTACTATAGAATTGAAATAGCGCAGAAGGTGGAGCCTGTGAAACATAATATAAGTTTGAGAAGGGTCATAAACAAAAAAATCTGAGGCTTCAGTAAAACAAATAATTCTCGATTTTCAAAAAGGTTTTCATGATCTACTGGGTTTGGAACCATGAACTCTAAGCTTACTAGATCGCTCTTCTTACCACTCGACCATTTCAACATGTGAGAAATAGAACAATTAGAATCCTCCTAAGCCATACCATCATTATATAAACTAGCGCCAATGTGATAGGGGACATGATTACTCATTTTAACATAAATTAATTCAGGCGTAAGAAAGTAAACTTTTGAATTAAATGGATTTACATACTTTGATGATCGGTTGATTACACTTCAGTTTTTACTAATACATCATCATACTAGCAATTGTACCCGTGCAAATAATGTTCGATGGTACAAGAAATAGGCTACAGCAATATTTTTCTTTTTTCATGATACTGGCATAGCAGAATTAGGTCCTTGAATGTTTCAGCGGTAAACATAAATGTGATATAAATATATATTTGATAGTTTTAAGTCTTAGTTAAAAATATCAGAACAGTCATTCGACGTACAATACAACGCGAACAAAATATACCTGACTAGTTGTGTTGGCATTTGACATTTCAAAAATATGTTTGTTTCTTAATATACGGAAGACTTGTGTTGGTACATTTATGCAACATAATAAGCAAATAAGCAAGATGGTAGATGTAAACAAACATGTCCCAACTTAAAAATTTCAAACACATGTATGACAAATCAATAAGTCATATATGAATCTAGATTCAAAATGCATGAAACTTTCATCTACATGACTAAACTAGTCAAATTGCACTTTTATAGATCTACAGCATGACATATGCAAAAAAAATAACTTTTATATTTATGTTTTTGGTGCTACTTGGGTTTTTTGTACAAGTAGAAGGAGTGTTTTTTTGTAAAAAAAAAATATATTTCCCAAACCAACCTTCCCCCCCCCCCTTCTCCTTTTTTTTTTTAAAAAAATGAAAAAAAAGAGGCACTTTTATTACCCCTTTTTTTAAAAAAAAACACACCCCCCCCCCCCCCAAACCCCCCCCCCCCCCCAAAATTCCCCCCCCCCCTTTCTTTTTTTTTTAAAAATTTTTTTCTCCAAGTTTCTCTCCAAGTTTTGTCCAGACTCGTGCCCTCTATTCACAACCAAAGAGCTCGAACTTGCTGTCATCACTCCAGAGAACCTATTTCTAGAAGTCTAATGGCTTGTCGATGTACTTTTGGACAAAGTTGAGACGTTTGATCCTACAGGAATTATTTAGTCTTAAATAAATGCTAACAGCAAAACAAAAAAACCTGTTAACTTTGCGAATCAAAGGTCGGCGTGTGGCAAAGTGGCTCTTATAACCTGTTTCACGTAGTCTTCTGCGCACAGTTCGATAGGATATATTCAAGTTAGCGTTTTCCTTGATTACACGGCTGGTAATCGACGGGGTTTTAGTCACTTCGCGGTCAATTCGGCGATCATTATTGATTGTTGTCTTCCGTTACGTTCCTCTACCTGCTCTGTCTGCCACACATCCGAGATCCTCGTACTTCTTGCATATTTTTCGCACTCCTGCCTCACTTAATTCATATTTCCGAGCGATTTCTCTGTTTGAAAGGCCCTCTTGGCGGTTTTTAACGATGAGTTTGCGGATATTTAGAGAAATTTGTTTTTTTTTCATCTTATCGGAGTAAAACGCATTTGATATGATACGTTTACAACAAACAAGTTTTTTTTACGTTTCTATGCAGTTCGAGGGGTAGGAAAGCATTCACACGCTGTAGGCCAAGATGCACAGTTGTAGTTATAGTAGTGCGGACTTTATTTTGTCCAGCTGAAAAGCGACTCATGCGGGCATTTTATCAAACTATTATAAATATATGCAATAAAGATTGGACTCGGAAAACTTTGTTCTGGGTGTAACTTTTTATTGCGTGGGTAAATATTAATGAAATTGTGAGTAATGCTAGTATAGAGTGTAATGTTAATGTGTTATTGCAATTTGTCAAGTAGTTTTCAAGATGCATTCGAAACAAGAAGAGCTACGCCAGCAAATCTTAGGCGCTATGATCGATAATCCTGATCAGTCGCACAGATGGATCGGCAAAAGGCTTGGAATCCACCATTCCACTGTGTCCCGCATTGTGAACATGTTCCAGGAGACAAAGACCATCGAGCGGCACGCTGGAAGCGGCCGAAAACCGAAAACGGAATACCCAGAGAAGGCGCGGAAGATAAGGCAGTACTTTAAGAATAACCCGAACTTTTCCACCCGAGACGTGGCCAAAAAGGTCAATTCGGCGAAGTGGATCGTCCAGCAGACCATGAAGCGGGCTGGTCTACGTGTTTTTAAGGTCAGGAAGGCGCCAAATCGGACTGACAAGCAAAACACGGTGGCCAAATTGCGTGCGCGGAAGCTGTACCGTGAGTGGCTGGTCAAGCCAGGCTGTCTCGTCATGGACGACGAGACATATATCAAGGCGGACACCAAACAAATCCCCGGCCTCGAGTTTTTTGTCGGTACGTCCCGCATGGAGGTTCCGGAAAAGTTCCGGACGAGAAAGATGGACAAATTCGCGAAAAAGTACCTAAGTAGCAAGCCGTTCGTTACAAACGGCACCATAAACGGGTAGATTTATCGAGAGGAATACTTGCAGAAGCGCTTGCTGCCCTTCCTCCGCTCTCACTGTGGTCCCACGCTGTTCTGGCCGGATCTCGCTTCGTGCCATTACGCCAAGCCTGTAATGGATTGGTACGAAGCGAAGGGCGTTAATGTGGTCCCGAAGGAGGCGAACCCGCCAAATACACCAGAGCTTCGTCCGATCGAAAAGTTTTGGGCGATAATGAAGAAGAAGTTGAAGAAAAGCGGAAAAACATTCAAAACCGAAGCTTTGAAGAAAAACTGGGAGAAATTGTGTAAGGAAGATGGACAAAGCCTCGCCCAAGATCTCATGAGCAGTGTTAAGAGAAATGTACGAGCATTCAGCTTGGGGGAGGAAGTTCAATAAAAAAATATGCCAAAACATAGCTAATACATAGTTATTTAATCCCTGAAAATTTGAGAAGTATCCGATTTAAAATGAATTTTTGGTGGTCATTTCTGTGTGTCTAATTTTTTCCGAGTCCAGTCTTTATAAGGATGTAATGATGTGGTATAAATTTTATAAACTAAAAATACTACATTTTATCCTGCTCTGTATTGAAATATCTATTACCGAAAAAGTTATAGCAATTTGAATTTAATTATATCATGTGCGTAATTTATTTTGTCCACTACTGTACCAGAGAACCAACGAAAGTAAAAAATCTCGAAATTTGACAATAAATTCATGGTTTTGCAAGCGATTAGAAGGTGTATTCGATGAAAGTGGTACAGTGGTTTTTGCAGTGATGTTGCTAGAATTATTACCCAAAGACTAAACTTGGTGCTACATTATTGGACCCAAGTGCACTGTAAATTTGCAAAAAAAAAGCTGTAGAACTGAACAAATTTTTACTTTGATCGGATGCCAGGGAGTGGTCCATTTTACCCGTTTCCTCCTCATACATGCATAAACTCATATACCATGTGGTTCTGAAGATTGGCGCCAGTTATATTACCCTCACTTACACTGTACTTATGTAAAAATGTCAGGAAAATCGAATAGTGATGGTCTCATTTAGGGTTGACCTCAGAAAATGGTGCATTTTACCCGATTTCTCCTCAAAATTTGATAAACTCATGTACAATGCGGTTCTGAAGAACGGCGCCAGTGGTATTACTCTCACTTGTACCTTATGTATATTTAAGTAAAAATGTCCGGAAAACCGAATGGTGATCGTTTCGTTTAGGGTTGACGTCAGGAAAATGTCCATTTTACGCGATTCTCCCCTCATACATGCATAAACTCGTAAAAAAAAACTCATATACCATGTGGTTTAAAAGATTGTCATTTTAACACTAGATTTATTCGAATATTTTTCATCCCATCCCTAAGACACAGTATGAAAAAAAAGTTTATCCAAATGAACACCGACTTCAAAAGTTTGTTTAACATCGTTTTATTGTCTTTACTTCCATCAGAATCTGTGTAACTGTCTTCAGCATCATGTACGGTCGCTTTATTATATAAGAAGTAATAACCCAGCTGATTGGAAAAGTAATCATCGGCAGATCGATTTCTGGATAAGCACTTGGACTTTGTTTCCAGATCCGACATCTTTGGATATGATCACGCCAAAGACAGCCGCATCATATCCAGAAGGTTGTCTTCAGGAGGGGAAATCAAGTAAAGTGGACCATTTCCTGAGGTCAACCCTAAACGAAACCATTCACCATTCGATTCTTCGGACATTTTTTCATAAGTACAGTGCAAGTGAGAATAATATTACTGGCGCCAATCTTCAGAACCGCCTGGTATATTTTTTTAAGTATGAGGTACCATTTTCTGAGATCAAACCTAAACGAGACCATCAATATTCGATATTCCGGACATTTTTACATAAGTACAGTGCAAGTGAAAGCAATATTATTGGCGCCAATCTTCAGAACCACATAATATATTAGTTTTGCATGTATGAGGGGAGATTGGGTAAAATGGACCCCTTCCTGGCATCTGATCAAAGTAAAATTTGTTCCATTCAGTTCTCCAGCTTTTTTTTTTGCAAAATTACAGTGCACTTGGGTCCAATATAGTAGCACCGAGTTGAATTTCCGGGTAATAATTCTAGTTTGCATTCAAAATGAGGGAAGAAACGGGTAAAATGAGACACTTACAGTAACGGGTGTTCAATAAAAAATGAGATTTTTTTCAGTCATAAAGTGAAAAATAAATGTTTTTTCAACGAATTCAGTATTTTTTCATTCAAACATAATGTTTATTCTTCACAAAAACGTCAATGAATATTGGAGAAGAAGCCCTGTTCAGCCATATGACACAACTTAGTCGCGATGCTCTCATAAGAGCGCTGGACGGCACTGACGTCCATCTTCCGGATACAATTCCGGATCCTCGTGGTCAACTGCTTCGTATCCTTGGCCCGCCAATTATTTTTGTACACTAGGGCACTGAGAGAGCCGGAAAAATCCTTAATGGGACGGCACTGGGGCAAGTTGGTCGGGTTCTCTTCTTTCAGCACGTACTGTATCTTTTTCTGCTCAAGATACTCCAGCGTCTTCTTAGCGTAATGGGAAGATTCCTTGTCCGGCCAGAAGACGTACTTCCCATCCGCATGATGCTCCTTTAAGAACGGCAGAAGAATTTTCTCAAGATACTCCTCCTGGTACACTTGTTCATTGATTGCCAGACCGCTCGGATTAACGCTCGGATCGTGACTTTGGCGTGAGAGGTATGCATGTTAACCACTCGCCCCCTACGATTGAAGGATTTGGCAAAATTTGCGCCCCTAGAAGTATTTCGCGCATTCTGGAAACTTTATGCTTCTGTGGATTTCCAAGCTCATCTTTTTGGCACCACCCGGGAGGACTTGGTCCTATACCCAATGATTTCATTATCTCCAATCCGCAATGTTTTGTGGGCGGATTATTATAATATGAGATAACTATTAGTGAGCGGAATATTATAATTTGAGATAACTCAATGCGTCTACCAAATTTGGCAGATCGACAGGCAATCGGTGTGTAACCACCTGGTACCTCATACTAAGATGCATAGAGACGGACCGGAAGATTCGATGAGCAACCTCCAGCCCACCCCACCCATTGCAAAGATGAGGGTATTTATAAATGGAAAAATCTTATGTTGTTAAAACACAACCATAAGGTTGTTTTTTATTCCATAACAGTTTTAAGAAAATCGAACTTTAAACTAGTTTTTGACAACCTTTTTTGCGTGACTAAATTTTTTTCGAATACAGTCTTTATATAGGTAATTTTATGCTATGTTCGACTAACAATTCGAATTTGCAAGACAAAACAATCATAATAGTGGCCGTTTGTGATTTTTTTCACCTTCACCTTAGGAATTACGGAGTGGAAATGCTGTTAGCAGTCTACTTCATACATTAATCTTATCAAAACTTGATATTGTCGCCAGCTTACTAATGTGTCGTTCAAATGCACTATTCAACATAAACATCAAAGAAGTTGTTCATGGTTTTGTTGATCCTGCGAAACAAAAGGTTGAAATCATTTGAAACCTTACCATGAGATCCTTTCCTTCGTTCTTCTCTTAAAATTCCCAAGCATGAAAACGAAGATGCACATAAATGGTAATAACAGCTACCATTACGGCAATCATCTTAACAAGCACCCACGAAGCAACGAGAATACAAAGAGAGCGCCAATTGTTCCTACCTACTACCGTGTTTCACTGACCCACTTAAGGAGACGCAAATGAATAATATTAAGCCAAGCTGATTTAAATTTTAATTCCTGTCTTGCACTGCGTACATGTGAACTACCCACCACCTCTCGACTGCCGTTTCGAATCGACGACGAATTGGTCTGCTCGAGCCCCCATTTTCGAAGTCCAGTATTCGAATTTTGTTCGTACCATCATGCAAATAAATGTGTGAGTGGGCCCAAGCGACTTCCACTTTTCTTTTTTGAGGTTATATTCGATTGTGCGTGAGTTCGGAGGGCATTTTTCAATTTTATTAGCTTTGCTTTCCTGTATGCTGTAGCCGATACTTGACATGCAGGGAAGAGCTGAGGATTGACCGGATCTGAACATTGATCGAAAAAATCACTTTTAGTTTCGTTCTCTCGAGTTTTTAATCGTTTCTGTCTGTTTTCCATAAAACTGTATTCAGAAAATAACGTAACTCATTTTGATAACCTTATTAAGAATCACGGTTCGAACAACAGAATCAGCTGGGATCATCTCGAATGATATGAGTATTGCGTAGGAGAACCGCGTTGAGTCGCATTCAATTCTTCTCACGCTTCAAAGCACGCAGCCAAGTGGTGCGTCCGATTCAAGCAATGGACATTGGAGAGGTTCAATCGAACTGTGTGCTGGGCTCTGAACTGGTTGCTGACCGGAATGAAGGTGTTGAATTAATCATGAATCCATACGCTTGTAAGAAACGATTATTCAATAGTAGTTTGTGTAGAACGCATCTGCAAAGCTGAGTTTAGCTTAGCTTTATTTTGACAAATAACTAAATCGAAAATTTAACGCTCAACTGGTTACACACTTATAGATTATGGCAGGCCGCTGTATGTTTCACAGCGATATTAAAAGCTTAATATTTCGGTCATAATTAGTGATTTGAGCTATTTGAAACCGAGTTTCCTACTAGAATTTCAGGATTTGATTGTTTCAACTAAGTTGAAAGTGATTTGAAATAAGTTTCAGCATTTTTTCGAATGTTCAGCTGTTGAAAGTTAGTCAGTTTGTACATTTAAAATCTCTTAACTGCCTAAACATCAATGCTTAAGCTTATCTGTGGTTTTTTAAAGTCGAGTTTTTATAGTTTATATTGACGGGTTTATATGTATTATATACAGTACAGTGATGGGCTTCAAATGGTGAGTTGACAACTTCGAAGGAGGGTGCAACCGACCTATGGTCCTCACAAGTTCCTACCTCACGCCTCCACCAGTCATATGATCACAAAAGGCTGCCAACTGCAAACATGGAGACGCTGGTTGGCGTAGCCTGGGCAATGTTGTCATTTTGACAATAGCGAAGTGAGGGGGTGCGACCTGTAAATCATATCATATAATTTTCCATTCTCATATCAATTAATGATTTCAGCAGGCTTTGAAATCACCTTTCATCATCACTTTATTCTTAAAAGACTGGCATGCGCTTATAGGCAGTTTAGGATTATATTTCAATATTGTGTTTAGTGGTATTAGGATTAGAAAAGCCATTTATTTCAGAAACCATCACACTGGGCTCTTCGATCGCTCCAATTGCTATCATAAAAATGTAACTAGAACAGTATAAAGACATGTTTTAACAACATGTCTTATAAAATAATATCTCTCATTGAAATTATATTTTTGATATTTGGAATGATATTTTCTGTTTTCAGCTTTTCCAGGACTAGTAGGATATTATCAAATCCTAATCTAATCTAATATCTAATTATATTTTTTCAGTAACAATCCAGTGGATGTCAGATATGTTTTGTACATACGCATATTATGTTCTCGTATTGACTTACTGTAGCCGCTTTTTACATGGTCAACTCATTTAATTGTGTCTTAAAATGCCATGGACAATAAGGTCAATTTCGTGCCGAAAATGTTCAACCCTCCCAACACTCCGGAGCTCCGCCCCATCGAGAAGTACTGGGCGATTATGAAGCAGCACCTTCTTAAACGACCTAAGGTAGTGAAGACAGTCGAGGAACTGAAGAAAGTATGGGTTTACATGCAAAAAACGGTTGATTCA
The DNA here is from genome assembly GCA_024533555.2 of Aedes koreicus. NCBI lineage: Eukaryota > Metazoa > Arthropoda > Insecta > Diptera > Culicidae > Aedes > Aedes koreicus. The sequence goes on along the minus strand of JAHHFK020005709.1, from coordinate 97,476 downwards.
CAGGTTGTGCAGAATCTTATGGCCGGGGTTAAGGCCAAGGTGCGGGCATTTGCGTATGGACTGTAAATAAAATACGAGTAAAATGGTAAAATGAAGTTTAATAGTTATTTCTCAATCCCTGAAAATTTCATGGCAATCGGATGAAAACTCGAATTTTGCGAATCAATTTTGTGTGTGGCAATTTCATCGTGAACACCCTTTACATCATTCAAGTTGGAAATTTGTATTATTAGCATTTTTAATTGGTAATTTCTTTGTTCATTTTATTCAGTTCGATAATCCTTTTAGTTTAACTTTTTGTATCAGAGCAAAAAAACTTTAAGTGAAAATATTAATAAAATTTTTGTCTTCTATGATATTATAATTTTTTATGTGAGGAAAGTAAGACCTTGTAACGAACGAGAAATGTATATGTAATTCAGTTTTAATTCCATCAAGCAGGGAAAGATGCGTTTGAAAGTTTTATTCCTTGAATATATTATATAATATAGAGACTGATATGCTTTTATGGTAAGTTATTTAAATTTTAAATAACTATTTCATAAGGAACAGTAGAAATTTGCAATATCTCAGTACATTCACTAGTACAAATGAAACTTCATTGTAGCCGTGAATTTTCGTACAATTTGTATCTTAAATTTGTTATAAATCATCATTTATGCTAAACATTTCCACTGTTCCGATAACAACTATATAACTGGGATTGGGGGGGTAGCCTAAGGCAGTCGAAGGATATGTTGACTGGACAAGGGTTCATGGAGTCGCCAGTCCCTTGTCATGTGAAGACACGTGGCCTTCCTGTCGTGGTCTTCCAAAGGTCCTCATTGAGATCGACTGGCCCTGCTACAACAAGCCATCGCGTAGGCTATTCTCTCGGGTCAACCTGCTGAGGTAGTCCTGCAGACATAGGTAATCCTTGCACTGATGGTGGGTTCTTATCTGCTGTGTCTATAAATATAAAAATGAATTTCTGTCTGTCTTTCTGTCTGACCCTTATAGACTCGTATACTACTGAACCGATCGGCGTGAAAATTTGTATGCAGTGGTTTTTTCGTCCGAGAAAGAAAGCTTCTTATGATGGTTTGAGACCCTTCCCCCTTCATGAAAGAGGGTCTCCTATACCAATGAAACACAAATTTCTGCATAACTCCAGAACTAATCAAGCAAATGGAACTTAATTTGGCATGTGGGAATTTTCGAATGCAAAAAATGTTTCTATTGCAGTTCAAGACCCCTCCCCTCTCTGGAAGGGGGTACTCTCATTCAAATGAAACACACATTTCTGCATTACTCTCGAACTAATCAAGCAAATGGAATTAAATTTGGCATGTGGGGGTTTTTGGAGGCAAGAAATGTTTCTATGGCAGATCGAGACCCCTCCCCTCTAAGGAAGGGGGAACTCTCATTCAAATGAAACACACTCCGAAGGAGTTTGTCTTTACCGACGACAATTAGTCCCGCAGTAGTGCATCAACCTGCAGAACGACACATTGAGGGCTTCCACTTTAAAAAATGTGCCAGAGCACCACCCCAAATGGCAAATCTTGTCCAGAGCTGGTGCAGAAAGAAATTTTCGAACTTGTTGGCCATGTATGTAGGGTAGGGAACGGCTTAATCAGGGGTGACTATTTTAATCAGTTGTTAGGCAATAGGTCCAAAACTCCCACATTTTCCAAATTATTTATTTCACTTTTAATGATACGATCATAAGCTATCGGGCTAATGATTTGATGTATAAATCATAAATGTATAAGCTCCAATTAATTACTGTCATTTTGAAGATTTAAAATACAACATCTAGAAAACCATCGGTTTCCTATCTGCTGAAGAAGTTCGCTTAAATTCTGCCTTTGCGCATTTTGCATTTGATTGCGTGTACCCGGAGGGCATGTCTTCATCAGCTCTCTCTCACATTTAGGCTCGTTGCCAGAATGTGATGTTGAAAATTGAGTTTGAATTTATTTCATATTTAGATGATCTGAAATCACAATTTATTTCATGTTTCTTTCAGTCATTTGAGGTTGATCTATGCTTATGATTATATTGTCCATCATCTGGCACTATCATATGCAATAAAAAATATGTTTCGGAGCTGTCGAATAGTACTCAACGATAAATAATTCTTCGCTGTTGAGCGGCAGCTATGGCATCACTGTTGATGGATACAGCGCACCGGTATTAAAACGTGAAGCCTGCTGTCTCTTACATTTGTTTGTTTTGAAACGAAGCACACAGTTGTAACGAAGCACACAAGTTGTCGTCACAGCCGCTTTGGCTAACATTTCCGTGAGAGTAAATGAAATAAGAAATACACATTGATGATGATGATGATGATGATGATGATGATGATGATGATGATGATGATGATGATGATGATGATGATGATGATGATGATGATGATGATGATGATGATGATGATGATGATGATGATGATGATGATGATGATGATGATGATGATGATGATGATGATGATGATGATGATGATGATGATGATGATGATGATGATGATGATGATGATGATGATGATGATGATGATGATGATGATGATGATGATGATGATGATGATGATGATGATGATGATGATGATGATGATGATGATGATGATGATGATGATGATGATGATGATGATGATGATGATGATGATGATGATGATGATGATGATGATGATGATGATGATGATGATGATGATGATGATGATGATGATGATGATGATGATGATGATGATGATGATGATGATGATGATGATGATGATGATGATGATGATGATGATGATGATGATGATGATGATGATGATGATGATGATGATGATGATGATGATGATGATGATGATGATGATGATGATGATGATGATGATGATGATGATGATGATGATGATGATGATGATGATGATGATGATGATGATGATGATGATGATGATGATGATGATGATGATGATGATGATGATGATGATGATGATGATGATGATGATGATGATGATGATGATGATGATGATGATGATGATGATGATGATGATGATGATGATGATGATGATGATGATGATGATGATGATGATGATGATGATGATGATGATGATGATGATGATGATGATGATGATGATGATGATGATGATGATGATGATGATGATGATGATGATGATGATGATGATGATGATGATGATGATGATGATGATGATGATGATGATGATGATGATGATGATGATGATGATGATGATGATGATGATGATGATGATGATGATTCCAATAGGGTGCCTCATGGAAACCATGTTAATGAAAACCCATAGCATCTGAAATTTCACCAGATTGGTTCCAATAAGACATATCTCGTGATTTTGTTAAGATAAAAAGTAACTGCCTTGAGCAGAACTGGTCAGTACATCAAGACCTTTCGGTTGGTGGATAACATTACAGAAGTCGTTCGAAGCCAAAAGGATCCTGTTGTTGTCTGGGCAGATCTTGTGTCTTGCCATTACGCAACATCAACGATAAAATAGTACACAACCAAGAATGTTTCATTAGTTCCAATGGACATGAACCCTCATAATTGCCCGCAAATTCTACCAATTGAAGAAATATAGACATTAACGAAGGCACGTTTAGGGAAACATGTCTTAAAGCAGATACCATTCAACAGATTGTCAACGATTGGAAGAAAGTGTCAAAAATTGTTGCTAAGAAGTCGGTGCTGAATCTTATGAAAAACGTTCGGAAGAAGGCGTACCAACTAGCATACAATCGCTCGATTTCAAATGTTGAGAACACTTACCTAGTGTGCTACACTATTTTTAACAGTATATCTAATAAAAATTGAAATTTCAACACTTATATAATATTTGTACTGAACACTAGGTGCGTCCATTCTTTCTGGGGCAGTTTTGATCTATTGACCAACTCTGCTGAGCGTAGTAATTTTCAATATGCTCAATATCACGCAATATTCCATGTTGGAACCAGTTACATGAAATCCCATAAGCAACGGGTTTCCATTAATGCGATTTGTCCATGGGTGAAGCGCGCTAGTGGAAGCCGTCGAGATCAACGTTGATGGAAACTGAAATATTAGAAACCACGCTACTAGGTGGATAGCTGTACTAAGTTGTTTATTTTTATTTACATGACATAACGTCACAATAGTATAACATAGCCTGATACACTATATCCCTCCATAATGCCCGATTCGTGGCTGCTCCTCTCCAATCCCTTGGGCACCTTGTACCCCCTAGGTCTGACCATCTTGCTCGTTGCGCCCCACGTCGTCTTGTATCAACCGGATTCCCGTCGAACACAAGTTTTGCAGGATAATTGCCCGGCATTCTCGCAACATGTCCTGCCCAGCGTATCCTTCCAGCTTTTGCCATCTTATGAATACTGGGCTCGCCGGCGAGTTGCGCGAGCTCATGGTTCATTCTTCGCCTCCATAGTCCGTCCTCCTGTACTCTACCAAAGATGGTTCTTACTACCCGTCATTCAAAAACTCCGAGTGCTCGCAGGTCCTTTTCAAGCATTGTCCACGTCTCATGCCCGTAGAGAACAACCGGTTTATTAGCGTTTTGTACAGGATGCACTTCGTACGGGAGCTAAGCCTGTTTGACCGTAGTTGCTTGTGGAGCCCATAGTAGGCACGACTTCCACTGATAATCCGCCTCCGGATCTCACGGCTGTTATCGTTGTCCGCAGTAACCAGTGAGCCGAGATACACAAATTCATCGACTACCTCGAACTCATCGCCGTAAAAACTTTACAAAAAAAAAAATTTTTAAAAAAATTACAAATTTTTAAAAATAAAAATAGGGTATGTGTCCCTTAACTCAGCCTATTATGCAATGATCGATTACATTTTTTATGATAACTCTTAAAGTTTTTAAGCTGTAAGCGAGATTCAACTAGTTAGACACTTGCTAAGATAAGTTTGATAAGACATTTGGTAGTATGTTTCACGAAAAGTTACACAACTCTTTTTATAAAGTCAGAAACATTCGAGCGATATGGATTTAATGTCGGTCTATGTGCACCAAATTGGGTCTATTCATGGATGCAACTTCGTCCCAATCGATGGATTTATTACTAAATGCAGTCTTTTTACGGTTTTTTTTTTCAAATTTTATGAATTAAGGCATTGCTAGCTGTATTTGATTTACTAAATACAACATTTCACAAAACAAACTAAAGTAAAACTGCCTCGAAACGCTTAAGTGATGTTCAAATAAGATTTATCAGCTATTCAATAATGAAAACATTATAATTCACTGTACAATGATTTTGTTCCTTCGGTTTGTGTTTAGATGAGCCACTTGAATATAAACAACCGCAAATTCATGCATTTCCACTTGAAATTTTACCAATAACAACCTTTCTACTATGTTTTTGATACAACAGGCCATAGTTGGGAACATACAAAAAAATATGTCCCCAACATTGGGTCTATGATTTTCTTGTAAAATCATTGTTATTTTAGCTATGTGAACAGTGATTTTGTAACGTGTAACTATTTTCTGCACATCCAGACTGCATTACTTGCTTTATCGATTCAATTCAGCCAAATTTAGATCACTTGAAGATCGTGTAGATCATCTGTTCAGCTTAACCAGTGAAATCATGATGCCCCAAAAGTTCAAGAAATCGACAATTACGCGGAGGTGAACAACTATAAGTTGACTAATATTGTCTCAATTGCTTCGGATAACATCGGTCATCCTAATAGCAATATGATTTTGTTGATTATCGCTAAATTAATGACATATTTGGTACATAGGCCAAATGAAGGAGCTAGGCTAACATTACATCCCCTTACCCTACTTAAAATCAACAAAAAGGTGACAAAGCCGATAATTTTTTTTATCTTGAATAAAATTTGTCTCCAAACCAATTTAAGTTTCAAAAAAAAATTTTAAAAAAAAAAAATTGTTCGTAGCACTGGAAAAACGAGATTTTTTTTTGCATATATATGTAAATGGCTACCATTCCGAGGGAATCCAGAATTGCCACGATCGCCATTTTTTCAATGGTTTTATCTAAAACTACCATAAAACGCATATAAAACTAATATTTCTTGCACAAGACTAACAAGATTTATTTAGGAGCGCGATAAGTTCATCTTTACTTGTTCTATTCTTGAAAAAGAGGAGTAACGCTTGAATAAAACTTGTTTGAATTGCTCAAGGTAAACAAGTCTTTCGTAAGATAGCCATAAAATCAGTGTGGAGAAGACACATCATAAACAAAGAAAATGTGAACGTTCAAATCAAAAGTGCCTATGCATAATTGTTGTTCATCATTACAGCTTATAATTTATTGTTTTTAATCACCAGCGTAAGGCGATTAAAACATTAAAAAAACACTCTAACTTGAATATGCTAACAATGGATTTGGGAAGAAGAACAGATAATAATATTGCGTCGATGGCTGAAACATCAGTTAAGATAAAGATGATTTTTCTCTTGATCTGTACGCTGAACCTAGCGTTGGAAGAAGTGCACTGTGAAGTGGATTATTGAGCGATTCCAGCGCACTACTTCCGACTTTGGATTAAACGTGCGAATCATGGGAAAAATCGATTTACTAATGATATACTAATTTTTACTTGCAACTAGTATAAATATTGTGTAGCCTATTGGGAACTGAAATGCACGACTCGGGAGAATTCAACATTAACATAACATTTTACAATCGTAGTGCACATTAAACCTTACGTCAAAAGTACTGCGCTGTATTTCCACGGTGGTGCGCCATATAACGCACTACCTGAGACGTTAGGTTTAACTTGCACAACTGGCATAAAATCAAATATCCTGAGTTATGCATTTCGGTTTTAAACTGGCGACACATTGCACCATTTTATTTTATTCGTTTTACGCATAACGCATAGACCCTTCTGATAAGTTAGTCTCAGTAGGCTGCGAATCCAATGGAATGGTCAAAAAAAATATGTCGTTGGTGGCTGAGATGAAGGAGTGTTAAATAGATTGGATAGGTTTTTATTGAATTTCCGCTTGAACAATCCACTAGTTTTTAATTTCTTCCACCTGTGACCGTCCATTGTGACAGTTTGTTTATTTTTCACATAATGTTCTTTCTCAAGAATATGTGCTCTTATTTAAAATCAAATGGTTCTAAGAGAGTTTTATGGCAGCATTTCCAAGATACATTCATCTTAAAGAAGAATGTCATAAAACTTTTACAAAACTTTTATCAGGTTTTATGCAAGTTGCGAAACGATGTCTTGAGAGGGGGATCAAGTATCTTATAAAACTACTGATAAGGTGAATTACACTTATAAATGATGTAGTTTTATGGAGGTTTCTTCAAGTGTTCTTTAATCGCTCGTAAGAACTGTTAATGAACTAAAACCACCTTAACTTGGAATATGCCCTGATAAAACCGGATGAACTCCATAATGCTCTGATAAAACTACCATAAAACATGAATAAAACCAATTTGCATTTGAATTGCTACTTGGGTGCTGCCCAGTTGGGTCCTGTCGTGCTCGGTTCCGCCTGCCAGCATGTACTTCGTTTTGGACGTATTTATCTTCAACCCAGTCTTCTCTGTTCACGCTTTAGTCTGCCACCGCCTCAAATGTTCTGCCGACAATATCCACGTCATCGGCAGAGCAGATAAATTGACCGGATCTGTTGAAAATCGTGCCTCGCATGTCAAACGCCGCTCGTCGCATAACACCTTCAGGAGCAATGTTGAACAGGAGGCAAGAGGGACCATCACCTTGACGAAGCCCCCTGCGGGATTCGAATGAACCCGATAATCCACCCGATATCCTCACACAGCACTGGGTTCTATCCATCGTAGCCTTGTACTAAGTTGAGGGCAAGCGAAAACTTGAAAAAAAGAGCGTAAAAGTCAGTTAGAATAATAATAATTATAATATTAATAATAAGAAGAAAATGATTATTTTAAACAATTAAAAGAAAAACTAGGACAATAACGTACAAGAATGACTTTTTCTTATTTCGCGGTACTTGTATCGAATGATGATAAATTAATCCAAAAGAAGCCTTTCCAGCTTACTTATTGATTGAGTTTGCGGTCGACCTTCTTGATTTATTCATGCATTTGCGTTTCGACGCATGTGGCTCCGGCGTGCACCGAGGGGATTAATCGAAATTGGTTTAATGTACATTTAAACATCAAGTGCGTTGGCTGCTTCACTAAGTTTTACGATGTTTTTTGTCAGAAAACATTTTCTCTATAAACTAGCATATATGAAACTCTTGAAGTTGTTTTGTGCAAGGATGATTTCAAAAAATTAAGAAGATCATTTTGATTGACCCCTTTAATGAATAGTTGGCCCACTGTCTTCTAAAACGTCCTTTACCTACAGCAAAATGAGTTCCATTGCCCAGGCATCCGATTTGCCACCAAACGAAGAGGTATTAGTACAAAATATATAGTGAATTTCAGTCACACCCCCATACAGCTGACTGTTTTTTACCGCTTCAGAGCAGTTGATTCTATTCACTAGCATATCGGACACGGTAGATTTTCTGTCTACTATTTGATCTCTTGCCATAGTTCCTTCATTGAGTGTACTTCTTCTACTGCTTCTCTTAGGTTTTCAACGTTTCCGTCGCGAATCTTTCGTTTGCTCACAACTTCTAGATGCACTTTATCAGTTATAGATTGAGGTAAATTTTGTTAGAATTTCATCGGTACTGAATGCTCAGAGAAGACAATGGCAAAGTGGGAATCGAACCTGCAGGCTTTGGTTTAGTAATAGCGCACATTTGTGCGGGTTTTCATTGAGATTTCGTTCAGCGGAATGCATAAACACGTACGCCAGTTATGTCAATCCGAGCCGAATCGGCTGAGATCCGTTGCTGAACGCATAGCGCGCATCCGATGATACACTTTTCATCTGAAGCATTAAACATCAGTCTGCCGGTTGGCCTGAGAGAGTTTCGGGAAGGGAAGAAAAACTTGACGATGACGACGAGAAAATTAAAAATGCAAGCGAAGAAAGCAAAACATAAATAGGTTCTAAAATTAGAATTTAGGTCCCTTTGCTCGGATGCATCCGGTCCGTCCGGCTCCGAATGGACCAGGCAGGCAGGCAGTAGGTCAGTGCGTGGTGGCAGGAAATTTTGGCGGCATATGTTCGATATGGTAACTCAACGTTTAATGTTTCCCTCCCCAGTTACCCACGTGAAAATTGATGCAGAAGAAAACGGTCAAAGAGCTAAGGAAGGTCATAGTTTAGTACTTTCTCGGTGACTCGAGTTAATTCAATCAGAAACATATTCAAAGGGAAAATATAAAAGCTTAATCCTGTTAGAGTCTAGTCAAATTTTTACCGCCGTTGTGGAGGGCCTATAGCGTGCATTTGAATGTTTCCTATTGTTCAAATTTTTGACTATTTGGATTTAAAGTGAAAGTTTAAACCGTTTCCACTTCGGTCACCAGACGACACGGAACGCACATTTCGCGTCTCTATTCAAATTGGTGGACACGGCAAAGAGGCCCCCGAAAATCGAAGCGCCGTGCCATCGCTAACAAAAAAGCATTTATTTTCATAAACGGAATAGTTTTATGGCAGTGCGTGCGGTGTGTGACTCACAGAAAGTATGCGCCTGTGATCAGCTCGACACCTGCTGATTCTACCTCTTGATCAGAAAAACTGCCTCTTGGTATGCATAATGACAAATGCTAGATAAGATCCTCAAAAGAATTGTACCAGGTCATGATGGTTAAAAAAAAGCATCAAATCACATTATGGATCGCATCCATATATTAACAATGATTTATGGACGAACTCCAATCGCGACTCAGGTTATTAAGTTAAAAATGACATCTTGTCAAATAAATGCGTCTACCTTTATCCACTTTGTTTTGGTTGCTTTTTTCGGTGTCGAAACTTATCGAAAATGAAAGTTGACATTTGCATAAAAGTAACGTGCGTTTGAATATTTTTTTATGTAAAACTAGCCTCTCTGCACGTGAGCTGAGCCTGTCCAGCCAATAGCTTCTGAGAGTCGAAATGTGGAATCACATCTGCTGTCATTTGTCATAGTAATACTCTTCACAAAACTATTAGGTTTGAGTCATAAAGAAGAAAAAATCAGACCGTCGTCAGAATGAAACTAGCTCGCAATTCATTGCCAGCGCCAATTTTACTGTATTTAATTTATCTCCTGCTCGTAACGCAAAATTAACAAGTAGCGTAAATTTGCTTTGATTTTTTTGTTTTGCTCGGTAATTATTTTTTGGCACCATCATAAACAAGTGTGTATTGCACTGATACTTAACAATAATTCTACTTAGCTATATAAAAACATTCATTAATAAGCTGCCATTCTGCAGCAGAGGATAGCAAAAGGAACGGCGACACTTGGTATATATTTTTATAATTTGTGTGTATCTATTTGACTGGCGTTGAACAGTTTCGATGTAGTTTTTAACACTCTCGCTTCAAATGCACCGCAGCTACCCACGCCTGTCATTTTTTATAATGCATTATATTGCGAGGCACGCGTGTCGAATTCAATTTCTGTATTTATTGTAAATGTTATTTTTAGTCCAAAAAAGAACAGTTCTGTAATTTATTCTGCTATTTTTACTCAGGACTCTTAGGTATTCTTTTCACAGTGCACAGTGGGCAAAAATTGACAGTGGGCAAAGAATTGAAGGAATTGAGGAAGTTCAGCGAAAATGACTGATTTTCATTGTTAATACTCTCAGAAATTCACTGGTGCCAAAATCAGCTACCACACTCTTCTCTGAGCTCTACAGGGCTTATTTTGCCCCAATTCCCTATAATGCAGCAGAACGATGAGTTTTTCCAACTGTTCTCGAATAAATGTTCAATGCGGTCATTCTTTATGGAAAATTTATCAGAACAAAACAAAACCTAGCTTCATTAGCTCACATCAAAAATTTACTTGGTGAATTTATCGCGAAGGCACTTTTTTGCGTGTTTTTTTACCGTGTTATTTTTCAAAATTATTCCACTAAGCCATATCATGACTCTATAATATACATTTTGGTGTGCATTTGCGGTTCTCGCTAGCAAGTTCAAAAGGCTCGCTGTTATTGTCATTTTTTATTCGATCGATTCAGAATGTTTTCTAACCGTGAATAAGCTGAAATATACTTCGGAACATGCAATTAACAAAAAGTGCATGAATTTCTAAGGAAATGATTCAGAGTAGTTTTGATTCGTAGATGAAAGTGTCTCCTACTGGATCAAGCTTTGCAGTCCAACGAGGCTTTTCGATAGAAAAGCTGATTGGCCGGATTCGCCATTTTCGGTAAGTGGAAATATTTTAGCAGTCTTTCGATTTGGCTGGATGTTATTTATTTATTTTTTGCAATTTTCCGAGGTTTTGCATTGAAACACCCGTTGAAGACATGCTGCGCATTGGTTCATGTAAGCCGTAGCAAGTTCTTGCAGGAGAAATGTTGATGAACGGATGTGAACGAAGGTTATGACGACGTATGTTGATGTTCAAGAGGCTGAGCAGCGAAGAACTGTCAAAGATCCCTTGCAGGAGGTCTCCAATAAAGCATGCTTTTGCCACGTTGCGCCTCGCCTCTAGTGATTCCAGATTGATCAGCATACAGCGGCTAACATAGAGCGAAACGGATAAATTTTCGATGAATGGCCCCGATGCGTTGGATTTCGTTCTGGTAATAAGGTGAAACACAAGAATAGCATTTGGACACGTTCAGTGACAATCGGTTGATATGACACCATTCAGCGAAAGCTTCCAGTTGTTGTTGCAGGAATAGCACGTCATGAGATTTCTTAACAGTGCAGTAAAGCTTAAGATAATCAGCGTATGAAAGTTAAAACTTGCATACGCCGATGATCTTAAGCTTTACTGCACGGTTAAGAAATCTCATGACGCGTTATTCCTGCAACAACAACTGGAAGCTTTCGCTGAAGCAGTCTAGGGTGAAATTGACATCGTTCATATAGAGCAAGAATAAAAACGGCCCCAAGTGACTGCCTTGGGGAACGCCGGAGCAAACCAGAAAGGATGACGAAACGTAGTCACCGATTTTGACGGACATACTTCGACTGGTCAAGTATGAATGGAGCCAGATAACCAAATTGTTATTCATACCTAGTTTGTCAACTTCAGCTACTGCAATTTGATGATTCATTTTATCGAACGCTGCAGATAAGTCAGTGTAGATAGCGTCTACCTGTTGTCCATTCTCTATCTGGCGTATCACAAACGATGTGAAGCATGTCAAGTAGGTTGTCGTTGAGCGTTTTGGTAAAAATCGTGCGGGTCCACTGAGATGTAATGTGTGTAGCACTGAACTGTAGCTTCTGGAGAACGATCACCTCAAACAGCTTAGAAATGGCACTCAATGCAGCTATACCTCGATAGTTCAATACGGTTCGCTTACTGCCTTTCTTGAGAACTGGGAAAACATACGACTGTTTCCAACAGTTTGGGAATACACCAGTAACCAAAGAGAGGTTAAATATAGTTGCTAATGGTGTTGCAAGTGTATCCGCACAACGTTTCAGTACAAGCGATGGGATGTCGTCTGGACCAGATCCAGTGGATATTTTTAATTCTTTCCCTGCTGATATAACCATATCGTCAGTGATAACAATTTGCAGCCCAGGGGCAGAAAGTCGAAGAACATTTGTGGTGGCGGCGTCTATATCTTGCGGGTCGAGGTGTTCGTTAGTGAAAACACTGCTGAATTGAGAGCGGAAAAGGTTGGCAATGTCCGTGGTGGAATCAACTTCGAGCGTACCATCAGTCATTGTAGAAGGCAGTCCAGATTCCTTTCTTTGATCATTGTCATAAAACTCGCATCATTTTCGAGGCGCATTAATGTTCGGCTCTTATCGTGCTAGTATTCCCCACAAAATTAAATGCGTATATGATTTCGAGCATAAAACGCTGTAAAAAACTCAATTTGTTTTGGATATTTTGCTATCAAACAAAATTTCCCGCAAAACCAGACTTTTTTTTCCGATATTATTTATCTACTGCTAAATGAATCAAATGCTAAATGAGCAAAAAATCGAACAAAGCAGAACAACAAAAACCAACCACGATATCACAGTTGAGTTTGACAGCTGTGGCTATTTGACCGTATGCTGGTTTTCATGGCAGCCAATAGGTTTTATGAAGGTTTTCAAGTGGTCATAGCATCTATCACCAGAACATTTTCAAAATCTTTATGGTCTAATAAAGGTTTTATTAAATTGTTTTCACAACCGTCTATAGAGTTGGCCACTTTGTACACATTTCGGCTTTAAAGAAGCATAGAAGAGGTGTTGGTAGACAAAACAGTTTTGAATGTAGTTTTATCAACAAAGCCGGGAGGAATGCTATACGGCTGGAATAAAACTTAAACTGTTACTTAGCATTCGTCTTTGTTCTCCAGAACCCTGTTATAAAGTTTTCGCGCACTTGTTTTGATCCGAGCTTGCTGCTCCAGAGTTTTTTTTTTCGGTACCTTCTGTACACGGAGAAAAACAAATATACTTAAAAGCATAAATTCTATGCTAAAACCATACTTCCATTTAACTGTGAACCTGGAGATCACGGTTCGTACTATTTGATTTCTGGAGACTCCGAGAATGTTATCTGTTTCGTAGTTTGGCACTCGATCGTTGCGGATGGTTGAAAGTCGGTTCCTAGAAGCTGATGGGGATGCTGTCAGCTGTATTTCACATTAATCATTGATTTCTCACAAATTATAGCTCAACTTCAATAACTAATAAAACAATCTGATAGAGTAATTAGGAACGGGTTGTGCTATTAGTTTTCGGAATTGAACTTTAATTCGCAAGTGGTCGTTTATAAAAAAAATATATATATGTGCAATATCCACGGAAAATAATAATTATCTGAAATGAGTTGCAATGCATAACATATATAGATTCAATGCATACTTTTTATGCATTTCAGTGATTTAAAAGGAATAAAGCGTTGAAAGGAATATATCAAATGATTTTCAGCATTTTCGGTTTTCTCCGTGAACGTTGAATCATCCCGATGCTGCTGTTGAATTGCTTGGCCAAATCGCGCGTTAACACCGATCGGGTTTTCCTCATGGACTCAACTACTTTCAAGTCCCGACTGGGCTGGCTGAGACCCGGTTTCCTGCCGGATCGGGGCAAATCTTTCACGGAAAGGGTGCCACCTATCGTTTCGAATACATTTTTGACACTGGTGTGGTTCACTTTCACCCGTTTTGCAATTTGGTTGTACGTGACATCCTTTTTCGAGCACTAAATGTGCAGAATTTTTCTTTCGCGTGTCCAGATCAATTCGACTCATCTTTGAAACGATCAACTGTGCCGAAACCAATCGATAAAACAACTGTCATTGACATTTGAACAAAAATGTTACCGCAAAACACACTCAAAAAAATTAAGCCATTTTATAGTAATTATGTTTGAATGTTGCTAACTACTTTTTGATACACTCTATATTTTATATGCTAATTTATATGACATTTTCAGCTTAAATTTTATGCATATTTGTAAGTCTTAGCCCACCTTACCCACGATATGTATGCGAAAAGATAGGAGAGTTTTTTACGTAGAAAGGATCATATACGACAAATTCAACTCAAAAAATCTTTAAACTTCATCATCAAAAAGTATAATCATTAATTTCTTATTTCACAGACATAAAGAATCATTTATAGGCCCATGACAAACAAGAATTATCGAAAAATTAAAATTTCCATTTTTAGATTTATTAGCTTTTAGTTTTTGGCATTATTCATACTCATATGAAATTTATTTCATCTTTTTACCCTTTTTACACCAAAAGAAGGGTATTAAGATCGCTTGAAAACTCGACTTTTTATCCGAGGCCCAGAGGGCCGAGTGTCATATGCCATTCGACTCAGCTCGACGAACTGAGCACATTTTTTTTTTTTTTTTAGACGGGATGGAAAATCTGCAACCAGACACCTGAAGAACTCAGGGTGTGGGGATGAGGGTGCCATCTCCTCGACCCACTAAAAACCCACCCGTGCCTTTAGCCCTGGTCCCTCCCCGGAACCACCTTTCGGTATTACTTCGGGGAGGGGGCTATTGTGCTTGTTAAGCACCCACTATGTCTAACTACTTAGGGCTTTAGTAGTTAGGTGGTCCCTGCGACCTGCCTTTGGTCGTTTCGCCATTTTTGTTGGAGATCAAGGACGATCTGGGAGGCTGCTACGCATACCGCGTCCCAGACGTCCCGGTCTTGACACATCCTCTGGACCAAGTTATCTGGAGTCGTGTCGCGACCGCATACGGCCATCATGACGGATCTCGCGCCGTCAAAGCGAGGAAATGCGAAGAACACATGTTCTGCAGTTTCTTCGACTCCCGCGCACTCACTGCATGCGGAGGACTGTGCATGCCCATATTTATGCAGGTATTGTCTAAAACAGCCGTGGCCAGACAATATCTGCGTTAAGTGGAAGTTCACTTCACCGTGCCGCCTACCGACCCACCCGGTCAATTCCGGGATTAGTCGGTGGGTCCACCGACCTTTGGTGGAGTTGTTCCATTCCCTCTGCCACTTAACCATGGATGCGGTTTAGTGGTCTTTCGGATACCTCTTGTTCCACGTTGCTCGAAGCACTCTACGTCCTCTTTTATGACGATGCCTATTGGCATCATCCCCGCTAGGACGCAGACCGCGTCGCGTGATACCGTTCGGTATGCACTCACCACTCTTAGGCACATAAGCCTGTGTGTACTCTCGAGCTTATTTGCGTAGCTCTTGATACTCAAGGCGGTGATCCATGCCGGCCCGCCGTACCTAAGTATGGACAGGGCGACACTGGCCAGGAGTTTACGCTTACTCCCTTGTACCGCTGAGCTATTCGACATCATGCGGGATAATGCCGATATAGCCATAGAGGCTTTCTTGCAAGCGTAATCGACGTGACTGACAAAGGACAGCTTGTCGTCGTGCTCCGATCTCCGATTGTTCACCACCGTGACCTCGGTCTTATGGTGGGCTAGCTCCAATTGCCTGGAGCTCATCCATCTCTCCACAATTCCAATGGAGTGTGAGGCCGTTAACTCGACCTCCTCGATGGATTCACCACATATCTCCAGGGTGATGTCGTCTGCGAACCCGACAATCTTGCGGGACGCCTGCGGTGATCTGCACACGTTTCTGGCCTGCCTCTGTATTATATACCAGTACGCGATTCTGGAAGTAGCTTCCGAGAATCTTGTACGAGTACCCAGGAACCTGAAGGCGTTGGAGCGAGTCGGCGATAGCCGCCCAACTGGCGCTATTGAACGCATTCCTCACGTCAAGGGTGACCACCGCACAGTATCGTACTCCTCGCCTCTTGCGCTGGATTGCCACCTCGGCCGTCTTAGTGACGGACAGGATGGCATCCACCGTCGACTTCCCTTTACGGAAGCCAAACTGATTACTTGACAGACCGCGTATACCCTCCGTGTATGTTGTCAGTCTGTTGAGGATTACCCTCTCGAGCACCTTACCCGCTGTATCCAACAGACATATTGGTCTATATGCCGATGGATCTCCTGGTGGCTTCCCTGTCTTTGGTAGCAACACAAGGGTCTGAATTTTCCAGGCGTCCGGGAAGACGCCCTCGTCCAGACACTTTTGCATCACCATCCTGAACATTTCGGGATCCAGCAAGATAGCCGTTTTGATGGCCAGGTTCGGAATACCATCCGGTCCCGGCGCTTTGTTCACCTTTAGCGACTTTGCTATCGCAATGAGTTCATCATTCGTCACCGTCGCCTCGTCGCCGACCCCCGTTGTGCCGTTATTGGTGCCCACGTGGCCACGGGTGTTCGGCTGAGCCGTCCACCCTTCCGTCGCTATGACAGCGTTAAGGTCTGGGATACTGGAACGCTGGTCATGGGACACATCTACGGCGGCGGGGGCCATGGACTTGGGTCGTGGCTCGGAAAGAGTCCCCCAACGATCACCTGCAGCAGCTCTGGTGAACACTCGGTTGGAGCCGCCGATCCCCTGGTTTTGGCCATTACAACCCGGTAGGCGTCACCCCACGGATTCGTATTGGCCTTCTGACACAGACCCTTGAAGCAGGCTCGCTTGCTGGCCTTTATCTCCCTCTTTAGTGCGGCCTTCGCGGCGACTAGCGCCGCTCTACGCTCGATTCTATCGGCGTCTGACCGCGCTCTTTGCACCCTCCGTCTTGCGTGGAGGCATGTTCTTCGGAGGTCGGCGATCGACTCCGTCCACCAATACACCGGCGATCTTCCATTCCTCGGTTTGACTTCCCTCGGCATGGTCGCATCGCACGCTCGTGTAAGTGTCATAACGAGTCTTTCGCCGCAAGGTTCCTGGGTTTCGCGTAAGTTTCGTTCCCTCTCAAGCGCCTCTTTAAAAACCTCTACATCAAAGTAGGACATCCTCCATCTGCGGGCGAATGGAGTGGATGCTCCTCCTTCCGCACGCTGCCTTGTATTGTGGACGATACAATAACGTACCGCCAAGTGGTCACTATGGGTGTAGCCATCATCCACCCTCCAATTGCTAATTAGCCCAGGACTGCTAAATGTTATATCGATAACCGATTCCGCTCCGTTTCTATGGTAGGTACTCTTGGTACCCACGTTGGCTAGGTCTACATTGAGCCTAGCCAAGGCCTCCAGAAGAATCTGGCCCCTAGGGTTGGTAAGGTGGCTCCCCCACTCGAGCGCCCAAGCGTTGAAGTCCCCCGCTATTACCAACGGGTTCAGGCCAGTTAGCTCCGTTGTCATCCGATCGAGCATATTGGAAAACTGTTCGATCGACCACCTTGGCGGTGCGTAGCAGCTGCAGAAGAACACTCCATTCACTTTTACAACCACGAAGCCTTCGTTTGTGTTGGACACAACCTCCTGAACCGGGTACTTGCCCGTCGTCCATAATGCCGCCATATTAGACCTGTCCGCAAACCAGTTCCCTTTGCCGGATGGGATGCGGTATGGGTCGGAAATTATGCCGATATCCGATGCCGACTCGCTAACTGTCTGACACAGCAGTTGCTGGGCTGCCTCACAATGGTTCAGGTTTAGTTGGGTTACCTGCATTACGGTTGGCTCGTTGGTATACCCTTAGCGGCCGGGCCCATCCATGGCCACGCCTAGCTTGGAGCCACCTGCCTCCGATGCCGTAGCACTACCGCAGGTGTCGCTCACGCCCGATCCCACCGTTTTACACGGTGGGGACCTCGCTAGGCCGCCTTTAGCGAACGGATTCGCTCTCTCTTGGGTCTTTTTTGTTTCCTCCATGTTGTTGGGTCCCCCTCCAGCCGCTATCCAAGCCCACGTGGAGTAGTCGCTATTGTGATCCCATGGTTATCTATGCAAGCAGGGAGGCCATGCGAGGGTTGACACGGCCCTTCATGGGGAACCGTGTTCAGAGTCGGATCAGTGCAAGACAGGTATAGGTCATCTGAGCCTACTCCCGCCCGACTGGCGAGGTCGGGCGGTGGAGAATGGAACGTACTGGAGGCCTGCCAGGGTTTTAATGGGACGGAGACGACCTGTGCCGCGGGAACCTCGCCATTTCCTACTCGGTGTCACCCGGCAGTACTGAGGGAGACGACACAGGCGCCAGCCCGAATACAACGGTACCACTCGTGAATCTTTTCGCAGCCAGTTGCCATAATTGGGGTTTTACTGGCATCCACCCCAATGCGTCGTATGACGCTCCCTCCGTAGTTCGTTTAGCCGTTAAGGGGAGCTTAACGTTTCCAAGGTGCACCGCGGGGAGGCGAACTACATTCACACCTCTCTCTCTCTCTCTCTCTCTCTCTCTCTCTCTCTCTCTCTCTCTCTCTTTCTCTCTGTCTGTGTGTGTGTGTGTGTGTGTGTGTGTGTGTGTGTGTGTGTGTGTGTGTGTGTGTGTGTGTGTTACAAATAATGTCACATCGGTTTCTCAGCCATTTGTGAACCGATTTCAGTTCAGTTCTATGGACTGATTATATAGGAATTTCTAATATTTATGTAATTTCCCCTTTTATATAACTAACATAAACAGGTCGTTAATCACTATTAATGGAAATATTATAATCACATCGATGAACAATACGTTAAAGTTTCACAAATAGTTCATTTTATAAACTGAATGTATGACATATCGAATATTCCTGGTTCTTTTTGGAATTTCTGATGAAAATATGTATCCAGTACCATATTGGCCACATTTGAGTTCGTAATTCTGGTGAAGTGTAAGAAGGGTTCAGTCTCACCATCGGTGGATTAATTCGGGTTTTTTTTTAGCTCAAATTGCTTTGCTTTTCTGCAAGGCTGCCAGGTGATCAATTTTATTTTATTATAAAAATAAATGTTTTGGACCAACCACCAATAATAGACTTTGGATATTTGCGTCATTTCAGAGATACAATCATCTAACACCGTATAAGCTGAAGAGGCAAACAGCAGAAAGGAGTGTATCGAAAATAAGCTATCCACAAACTTTCTTTCAAATTATGTTGAAAACCGATATTTTATTCATACAAAAAAATTATCCTTTATTGTACGAGGTTAAACTTGAACATAATGAAGACCGGATGAAATTTAAGTTATTCCTTCACGAATTTTCGAACTTTGGATCGAATGCTCTTCATCAAGTTCCGGACAAGTGTTGCATCGCATTTTTTGGACGCTTCAGCCCAAATTTTTTGAACTCCTGCATGTTCCCAGCTGCCTTACCAGTCTTCTTGAATACCCTCTTCACGATTGCCCAGTAACGCTCGATGGGTCGAAGCTGAGGGCAATTTGGTGGATTGATATTTTTCCAATTGATCCAAGCCAATTCAGAGTGGTTTTGGCATAGTGAGCCGACGCTAAATCCGGCCAAAACAGTGGAGGTGTACTATGCTTCTTATATAAAGGCAACAATCTCTTCTGGAGACACTCAGATCGATAGATTTCCGCATTTATAGTTCCGGTAGTGTAAAAAATGGTTGACTTCAAATAACAGGAACATATTGCTTGCCATACCAGTACCTTTCGACCGAATGTTTCCACTTGAATCGACCTGCCCGCATCGCTCACATCCTCCCCAACGACGGCAGTAAAGTATTGTGGACCTGGAAGTGTTTTTGAGTCCTCCTTTACATAGGTCTCATCGTCCATCAAAACGCATGCATCCGGACGCTGCAAAAGACGCGAATACAATTTCCGGGCCCTTGTTGTTGCTCGCTTCTTCTGTTCTGCACTTTGTTTCGAGATTTTCTGCTTCTTGTAGGTCTTCAGGTGGTTTCGCCTCTTGATACGCTGGATCATTCCGATACTCGTTCCTGCTTTTTTGGCCAAATCACGTATTGACATTGATTTGTTCTTCATGATTAGAGATACCACCTTCTGCTCCAGTTTCGGGTTGGAAGAACCGGGTTTTCTGCCTCTTCCTGGTAGCTCATCCAAAGAATAGTGTTCCCCAAACTTATTAATGATGGTTTTAACACTCGCATGATGAATTCCAAACCGCTTCGCCAATTTTCGCATAGTAATACCCTTCTCACTTAGACATGTGTCCAGAACCTTAATTTTCACTTCCTTTTCAATACGCGACATTTTGAAAACGCAGAATTTGAACCGCACAAACAAGTAAACAAAAGAAAGCTGACAGTCAAACGCACAGCATGCAGTGTTCAGAGCATAAAAAACCATCACAAATACATGCGTACAACGCAAATGTATGTGGATATCTTATATTCGATACACTCCTTATATTATTTTGATATGTATATTATTTAGTATTTCATTAAAACATTGCATTATTTTCTGCATATCATCATTGTATATTATTTCTAATCATATTTAAATCGCAGGATGT
This sequence comes from Aedes koreicus, assembly GCA_024533555.2. NCBI lineage: Eukaryota > Metazoa > Arthropoda > Insecta > Diptera > Culicidae > Aedes > Aedes koreicus. Next base: position 76,706 of record JAHHFK020005709.1, on the reverse strand, counting down.
AGAATTTCATCTGTTGTATACATGTGTGTATATGTATTTTCGTTTTACATATTTAAATATTCTTATATATTTCATAAACATTATTAAATGGGTACACACTAGCATATTATTTACGGGCTCGGTTAAACATTTAGCTGAATTCACTCGGCATTTTCATATTTAACTGATAACTCGGCAAAAAATCTGAAATATCGGGTAACTTCATTATTAAACCGATTCTCGACAACACAGAGCACAAACGTTACCCACATTTCAACCGACCTCAGCTTCCTATCATGCCGAAATATCGGTTTAGCAGTGTTGGCCCGGCTTTTTTTGGCAGCAGGGTTAATGCACCCTTCTTTTTGGGGAAATGCTCCTTAAACTTTGGAAAAATGCTCTTTGGTTGCGTTTGCCCGGTATAATGCAATCGGAGGTATTTACCTTCTGGTTAGCGCTTGCCGGTTGTTTTGACGGGTCTTAAGTTTCTTCAAGATTGTATAAAGGGTGATACGGTCAAAATTTGGTCAAGGGAAAACGCGTGTAAATCGGTGAAATCGTTTATTTAAAAAATCAAATTAAATTTCTTTTTAAGTTCAATTAGTATAAAATTCAGGAAAAATATTCAGTTAGGCTTCCGCTTTTCCAAATCCGAATTGCCGGGCCTTACGCTTGACCCCTGCCATCAGATTTTGTACAGCCACCTTGTCCACCTTCTTCGCCGCAGAAAGCCAGTTTGCCTTGAACTGCTGCTCGTCCTTAGCAGTTTTTTTTGGTCTTCTTTAGGTTCCGCTTGACAATAGCCCAGTATTTCTCAATTGGGCGGAGCTCTGGCGTGTTGGGAGGGTTCTTGTCCTTGGGAACCACCTGTACGTTGTTGGCGGCGTACCACTCCATGGCCTTTTTACCGTAATGGCAAGATGCCAAATCCGGCCAAAACAGTACGGAACAACCGTGTTTCTTCAGGAAAGGCAGCAGACGTTTATTCAAACACTCTTTCACGTAAATTTCTTGGTTGACAGTCCCGGAAGCTATGAAAATGCTGCTTTTCAAGCCACAGGTACAGATGGCTTGCCAAACCAGATATTTCTTTGCGAACTTTGACAGTTTCGTGTGCGTGAAAATATCTGCTACCTTTCCCCTTCCTTTTGCCATATAAAACTCCTGTCCCGGAAGCTGCTTGTAGTCGGCTTTGACGTAGGTTTCGTCGTCCATTACCACGCAGTCAAACTTCGTCAGCATCGTCGTGTACAGCCTCCGGGATCGCGCTTTGGCCGTTGTATTTTGTTTATCATCGCGATTTGGAGTCACTACCTTCTTGTAAGTCGATAGTCCGGCTCGTTTTTTGGCTCGATGCACGGTTGTAGACGATACACCCAGCTTATTTGCGGCATCTCGGAGAGATAGGTTAGGGTTTCGCTTGAAACTACCGGCAACTCTCTTTGTCGTCTCAGCGGCTTCCGGTTTTCGATTTCCCCCCGATCCAGACTTCCTGGCTGTCGACAAACGTTCCCCAAACACTTTAATTACATTTGTAACGGTTGATTTGGCAACTTTTAGCGATTTTGCCAACTTTGCGTGCGAGTAGCTCGGATTTTCGCGATGCGCGAGCAAAATTTTGATACGCTGCTCTTCTTGCAATTTTCGAGGTAGTTTTGACGGGTTTAAATTTCATTTTGACGAGTCTTTATTTCATTTTGAAGAGTCTTAATTTCGTTTTGACGGGTCTTAAATTCAGAAACTTAAAACCCGTCAAAACTATACAATCTTGAAGAAACTTAAGACCCGTCAAAACACCCGGCAAGCATTATACCGGGCAAACGCATCTAATGAGCATTTTTCCAAAGTTTAAGGAGCATTTCCGCAAAAAGAAGGGTGTATTTACCCTTTGCCGCTTTTTTTCTGTCAACCGCCATGCACCATATTGTTTTCATTCAAAAGTGGAGTAAGTCGTATGTTGTTTGTGGAACGGTGAAAAAACATACATTTATTGGCACTACATCAAATTGATAAAACCTCGTCAACAATTCTACACCGATTCACCCTGTTCATGGCTGCTTCTCTCCATTCTCGGTTGCGCTCCACGCTCTTCAAGTCTTAGTTTACCTGATCCGCGCACCTTGCTCACTGTGCTCCACGTCTTCTTGTACCAGTCGGATTCGACGCAAACACCATCTTTGCAGGGTATTGCCTATAGGCATATTTACACATAATTTAACCAAAATATCGGTTAACCTCATTTCTGTTTATTTCGAATTTTAACCGATGTATCAGTTTGCTCATGCCGAGATTCCCAGCTAACTATATGAGTTTTCAGTTTGACCCAAACCGTGATTATCGGTTAGCATAAAAAAAGCCGAGATCAAAACTGAAAGGTCGGCTGTGCTGATCTCGGTTTCAGAAAAGCGAAACTCGGCATACAATTCTAAGTGTGTACATACATGTTTTGACATATATGATTTCATGTTAAGGTATTTTTAAACTGAGCCAGGACTATTCATATACAGCATTTATGTCATTTCAGGATCAAAACATTATAGAAAGTATATATAATAGATATGGGTCCCTTAGCTCAGTCAGTAAAGGCGCAGCTTCAAAGCAAAACCATGCTGGAGGTGGCTGGGTTCGATTCCCGGTCTGGTCTAGGAATTTTTCGTTAAGGAAAATTTCTCGATTCCCTGGGCATAGCGTATGATTGTACTTGTCACACAATCATACTAATGCAAAAATAGTACTTGGCATCGAAAGCTCTTAATTAATAACTGTGGAAATGCATCTGAAACACTAAGTTGAGAGCAAGCAATAAGCTAATTGTAGAAGCAATAAGCTTGAAATGCTAAAGAAGAAGATATAGTAGATATGGATGCCGTTGTATTTTTCTCTTATATAAATATAAACATTATTATAAAAACATTTTATGCAAATACAGGGAAATGAGAGAGACCATCAAGGACACCCGATTGAAGCACTCTGGGTGGGGAGAGTTGGAATGCCAACTCCCCATTGCTAAGAGTTGTGTGTACAGTTTGTGAATAGAGGGCGGGCTCTTCTTCCCGCCCATTGAGGCATGTAAGATAGATTGCTCTTTTGACCGATTGTTCAATCTTGTTGTTGGAAGGAGATTCTTTACATCCCTGTGGAAACGTATAAGTGATGTTGATTATCAATCCACCCAAACCGGTTTTTGGCCCTTCATACAATGGCATGATGAGGGAAACGTATAAGTGATGTTGTCTATCGAACCACCCAACCCGTGTTTGGCCTTCTTACAATGGCATGATTAGGATTAACCACCCACACTTGTGAGAGGCCTGAACAGCATCCTTGCTGTTATTTTAAATCGGTTGTCAAACTGTATATTTCAACACATTCTTGTATTCTGGTGAATTTAACCACTCACACATGTGAGTGGCCGCAACGGCATCCCTACTGTTGGGTTAAATCGGTCCTCAAACTCGATGTTTTAACATATTTTTTATTTCTGGTGAAATAAACCACCCACACTTGTGAGTGGCATCCTTGCTGTTGGTTTAAATCGGTTGTCAAATTGGATATTTCAACAAATTCTTGTATTCCATTGAAATAAACCACCCACACTTGTGAGTGGCCTCAACAGCATCCTTACTGTTGGTTTAAATCAGTCGTCAAATTGGATATTTCAACACATTCTTGTATTTCATTGAAATAACCCACCCATACTTGTGAGTGGCCTCAACAGCATCCTTACTGTTGGTTTAAATCGGTCGTGGATATTTCAACACATTCTTGTATTCTGGTGAAATAAACTATCCACACATGTGAGTGGCTCTAACAGCATCCGTACTGTTGGTTTAAATCGGTCCTCAAACTCGATGTTTTAACATATTTTTGTATTCTGGTGAAAAAAAACCATTCAAACTTGTGCGTGGCCCAAACAGCATCCTTGCTGTTGGTTTAAATCAGTCGTCAAATTGGATATTTCAACACATTCTTGTATTTCATTGAAATAACCCACCCATACTTGTGAGTGGCCCCAACAGCATCCTTGCGGTTAGTTTAAATCGGTCGTCAAATTGGATATTTCAACACATTATTGTATTCCATTGAAATAAACCACCCACACTTGTGAGTGGCCCCAATTGCATCTTTACTGTTGGTAATCGACAGTTTAGTTGCTGATCGGGCTGTTTGGATCGGAAACGTACTTAAATGGAATTCAGCTAAGTACTTTTTACTTTTTATATTTTTGATATCAGTAGAGTTTAAGCTCGCGTAGATTGAAAAAAAAACCAGTGAAATTCAAGAGTGTTTTAATCCTGATCAAAAGTGGCGGTGTATCGTTGAGAAGAGAATCGTGCTTATGAGGCCATACGCAACCCGGCATTTGAGGAAGAGAACAGCCAGCATTTCTTTCCAGCCAAGTATAATATACCTGCAATGTTATTCAACTTCCAGCCCAATATTTCATCAATTCAATCATCGGAATAAAACGAATAATCGCTATCGAATACAGTAAACCACATTTATGCTTCATATTGAGTAAAGGCCGTGAACAAACATCGTGATCAAACCGCATTCTGTTGCAAACGTGGCGTATGCTGACGTTTGTATTACTTCTGGGCGCTGTACCACCCGGCACACCATTCAACCAGATTTGAAGCCAAACTAACTGCGACGACGGAATTCCGCCTGTGGAGGTTCAATAGAATGATGATATTGTCATCGAGCTGATCACTGAAGGTTTTTTTTCAACATTTTATATTTAAAATCTAAAACCACACACCACGCACACCCCAACACTCATACAGAATACAATCCAATTCGCCTGCAGGCAAAGTGAGGACTTCGATTAGCGTCGCGGCGGGGCCCCCCTCCCCCCCTCACTCTCTACCCACTAAAAACAAAAACAGAAACAAAAACGAAACCCGAAACACCATCCACACCCACGCAACAGACTGTGAGAATACACACACACACACACACACACACACACACACACACACACACACACACACACACACACACACACATATATATATATATATATATATATATATATATATATATATATATATATATATATATATATATATATATACCTTGTGATCAAAAAGTTCCGGTAATTTTCAATTTAAAAAGGCCGCCTTTATTTTTTTCGGTAAAATCTTTTTAGTGTAAGATGGCAACACTAGTTCTGATATTCTGTCAAAGTGTGAGAGCAAATTATCCATTAGTTTTGTTTTGACAACTGCTTTTGTTAGTCGAAAAATAGACGCTCGGCGATTTTTACCATGGATAAAAAATTGGAACAACGCGTTTGTGTGAAATTTTGTGTTGCAAACGGATTTTCTGCAGCGGAAACGCTCAGAATGTTGCAAAAAGCCTTTGGTGGGGACTCTATGTCACAAAATCGTACATTTGTTTGGCACAAAGACTTTAAAGAAGGCCGTGAAAGCGTGAGTGACATGCCGCGTTCTGGACGACCATCGACCTCAACTACCGATGAAAACATCGCTTCCGTGAAGAATTTAGTTATGGAAAACCGCTCAATTAGCATTCGGGAGATAGCTGCACTCCTTGATATCTCATTTGGATCGACCGAACACATTTTGACGGAAATTCTGGGCATGAAACGCATTGAAGCACGACTTGTTCCAAAAGAGCTGAATTTTTTGCAAAAACAGCATCGAGTTGAGGTCGCTAAACAGATGATTACGAACGCAGATAGCGATCCCACATTCATAGAACGCATCATAACTGGTGATGAAACGTGGGTATATGAATTTGATATGCTCACAAGTCAACAATCGTCCGAATGGCGCGCCGAAGATGAGCCGAAACCAAAAAAATCACGACAAAGTCGCTCCAAAATTAAAGTTTTACTGACCGTTTTCTTTGATTTTCGCGGTGTCGTCCATTCTGAATTCCTTCCAGAAGGTCGAACGGTTAACAAAGAGTATTATTTACAAGTTATGAGACGTTTGCGTGAGGCAATTCGAAAGAAGAGGCCAGAATTGTGGCGCAATAATTCGTGGATTTTACACCACGATAACGCTCCATCACACACCGCGCTCACTATTTGTGAATTTTTGGCCAAGAACTCCACCAATACCATCAAACAAGCACCATATTCACCAGACCTTGCCCCGTGCGACTTCTTTCTCTTCCCAAAACTGAAAATTCCGCTCAGAGGTAGGCGTTTTGAATCGATTGATGCGATAAAAAAGAATTCGCTGGAAGAACTGAAAGCCATACATTCATCGGCCTATAAAAAATGTATGGATGATTGGATAAAGCGCTGGCATATGTGTGTTGCCTCTAATGGCGAGTACTTTGAAGGCGATAATAAAGATATCAATTAAAAATTGAAATAAATGCGTTTTTTTTTTCAAATTACCGGAACTTTTTGATCACAAGGTATACAATGGCATGATGAGGATAATCAGTGGTTATTAAAACTTGATCAAGTCTAACAGAGAGGAGAGCCTCCCTAGTAGCACACATGTTGCCATTCGGTTGAGAAATCATAAATGTGACCTGTTTTAGACATAATCAAGTTTCTGCGACTACTTATGATCGAAGTGTGCTGCTTGGGCTGTTGCTGTCGGTCTTAGCTGCCGTGGTACAATGGGTGGTCGCCTATATTATACATCATCGAACAACATACATTTCTCGGAATTAGAAAAAAAAACAGCTCCGTGAAAATTTCACCTAGGCTTGAATGAACAAGGTTTTTTTTTATTTTCTTTGGTTACAAACATAGGTTTTCCAGCTTTTCCTTGCAGCTTTCCTCCATCGTGAATTTTTTTCTTGGTTGTATTCTTTTCGTATTAGTTAAAAAAATGGTTTACCTTGTCTTGTTTTTGAGTTATGAAGTTTGTGAATAAGTTATGTCCGCGAAAAATCAGAAAACCTACATCCCACATTGAGTATCTGAAGCGAAAGTGCCAGTAAAGGATCAACTTTCTTCAAACAATTACCGGAACCTGGTGGGGAGCACATCCGCAAGATCTTCTAACGTTGTACCGGACAACGATTTTGTCGATTATAGAATAAGGTAGTTTTTGTTTTCAGACAGCGGCTCGATCGCACTTCATTAAACTGGAACGTATTCAGTATCGGTGTCTTCGAATGGCGTTAGGTTGTATGCACTCGACTCATACCATGAGTCTTGAAGTGCTGGCTGGCATGTTACCACTCTCGGTTCGGTTTACAGAATTATCTCTCCGGCTCCTCACCAGGTGTGAAGTTATGAACCCACAGGTAATCAAAAACTTTGAGAAGCTTCTCGAGTTGAATCCTCAAACTCGCTTCATGACTTTGTACCATTTGTACAAAACACAGGATGTCAGCCTTTCGCCGAATCTTCCCAATGCTGTTTACTTCTCTCAATTCGGCAATTCGATTCATTTTGATTTATCCATGAAGCAGGAGCTTCATGGACTCCCAGAAAACCATCGTGCTATGATTGCTCCTGTTATATTTGCTGCAAAGTTTGGCCAAGTTGATTCCACTAAATCGTTTTTCACTGACGGATCATTGATTGAGGAGTCAGCAGGCTTTGGTATATACAAATAAATTCATAGCGCCAAACGTAAACTTCAAGCTCCTTGTTCCGTATATGTCGCTGAATTAGCGGCAATACACTTTACGCTAGAAATTGTTGCCTCATTAACACCGGATCAGTATTTCATTTTCACGGATAGTCTCAGTTCTACAGAAGCTATTCGCTCCTTGAGGCCGGTAAAGCACTCCTCGCATTTTCTTATGAAAATACAGGAGCTTCTAAGTGCTTTATCTTCGCGTTATTTTATCATCACCTTTGTATGGATCCCATCTCATTGTTCAATTCTGAGCAATGAGAGAGCGGACTCGCTTGCGCATCTACAAATCGGCTTCAATGATTTTTTTTACTATTTTTCGTCAACAGTCACTCGTCAGCTGGCAGTATAAATGGAGTAAAGGAGATTTAGGGCGATGGCAATATTCTATCATCCCAAAGGTGTCGAAGAAATGTTGGTTCAGGGGATAGGATGTGGGTCGAGGCTCCATTTGTGTGATGGCTCGCCTCATGTCTTATCATTATTCTTTAAACGCTCATTTGTTCCGTGTTGGTCTGGGAGACAGCAATCTCTGTGAATGTGGACAAGGTTATCAGAACGCAGATCACGTTATTTGGTCTTGTGCTGAGCATCGTGAAGTCAGATCTGATTTTTATGATACCCTTCGGGCTCGAGGTAGACAACCCAATGTACCGGTTCGAGATATTTTGGCTGTACGTGATCTGGAGTATATGAAACTAATATATGTGTTTTTAACTAATATTAGCCTTACATTGTAGTTAGTTTAATCTGTATGTTTACTATAAGTTGTTTTTGTGTTTGTGTGTGTGTGTTTTTTTTCTTTCTCGAACATGTTCAATTCAAAAGAAATCCATAAGTTGTACAGTTAGGGAAAGGTGCTCTATTGTGGGTCTATGGATCTAGGATTCGGCCTATGCTTAAAATTCGAAGTAAATATTGATTCACTATTTGTACCCTGAAAATCAAAAATATACAGTAGTATTGTCTCACTGACAAATCAATATGAAGAAAAAATACAGACAGGCAATTTTTAACGACAGGCCGAATTCAAGATCCATAGACCCACATTAGAGCACTTTCCCCTATAAGTGTTTAGACAATTTAGAATTTATAATAAATGTGTTATGTAAACCTTACTTTAAATTCCCGCCCAGTTTCCGAGTAATCGTTTCTATACCCCTAACTTTAGTTTTAAGATATCCGATTGTATATAAATATTAAAATTTGGCTCTGTAAAGTTGATTCGATTGAGCCTGTACAAATAAAAGATTTATTAAAAAAAATCGGGATAATTTACTTGGGGTTTTCCAAGAAAACTGACAACCTTGGCAAGTTTGTTTTTCAATTACTTTCTCGTTCAAATATTCGTTAACTCTATGCATGGGCAACGTTACTGAAAAATGTGCAACTTATCGCCACAAACCTGTACAATAGTTTCCAAAAAAATCTCTCAATTGTGAGCAAGATTTTTTTACGGTTTCGAAAAGGTTTTTATGATCTTTTCAATGTTATCTTCAAAATTGTGACGACATCCGAAAACACGGGTTAATCAATGAGCAATTAAAAAAAAAACAACTTATAATGCATATGTAATGACATGTTGTGAGGTTCTTGTAATATTGATGTTGTATTAACCTACTTTAACGGAATCAAAGTTAGAAACATACAAGTGAGATTAACTTTTCAATTAAGGACTGTAATAGAATATCTCTTTAATTGCAAGAAAAGATCAATATATTTACAGAAATATAAATATAAATATAAATCATTTTTTTGTGGTTTTGGTCGAATGATACAGTCAGGAGCCCGACCAATGTGCTATGGATGCAGATAGTGCTTCCTTCTCAATAACAGTTTGAAGCTCCTACCACCCACGGTACTATGGTATATAATGTATGCTAAACTCTGCTATGCTACTCCTCGTTTCCTTAAATCATAAATACCATTGAGTAAATTGTAGATTCAGAAAAATAAAAAGGCCAAAATCCAAAATATGGGCCTTGCATTTGAATGTGATATTTCTTATGATGACATTTTATCTTTTTTTAACAACAGTACAATGAACTTGCATACCGTTCAAATTTCACCAACACTCAAGTATAGTGACTATAATAAAGCTCGATTCAAAGTAAATCTGGACGCACAGTTTAATACATCACCGCTTCCCTGGTGGTTGGAACAAAAAACGTTTGACAGGTATTTATTTATGTTTTATTGACGAAGAAATTGGTGAAAATTTTTTCTCGATTGATCGACGGATCTCAAAATTAAGAGAAAAGAAAATTAATTGTGCACAAACATCTAGAGAGAATCCTTCGTGGTCTCCTTCTAAAATAGTAAAAGTCTTAAAATTACCAAAGTCAACGGTGTGTCTTTTAATCAAACGTTACAAGGATACTCTGGTTGTGGATAGAACACGGCGCATCTATCATAAAAGTGGCACCAAGGACAAAGAGCTGAGGAGAAAGGTGTTGAGTTACGTGAAAGGAAACTCAGATGTCTCCAAACGTGATTTGGCAAAGAATTACGATTCCAACTTTTCCACCGTGCGTAAAATCCTTTCAAGAGAAGGATATAAGTCTTTTTGTGCCAGTAAACATCCGAATCGCTCCCTGAAATAAAATTTAGTGGCCAAAAAGCGAGCACGATTACTAAACGAACGAGTTTTGACGAAATGTTATGGCTGTATTTTAATGGATGACGAAACATATGTCAAAATGGATTATTAAAAAATCCCCGGACGAAACTTTTATCTGGCAACTGGTCGTGGGGATGTCCCTTCCAGGTATAATTTTGGCAAGGAATCTGCAGTTGTGGCCTTAAAACCAAGGTTTTCATCACATCTCACACAATGACGTCAAAGGTTTACATTAAAGAGTGTCTGAAAAAGCGGATTTTACCCTTCATTTGGCAACACAAGACCAACGTTATGTTTTAGCCGGATCTAGACAGCTGCCACTACTCTAAGGAGGTACTAGAATGGTAGGCTGCAAACAATGTTAATTTCGTCGCCAAAGAAATTAATCCTCCGAATTGCCCTGAGTTCAGACCGATCGAAAAATATTGGGCAATTGTCAAGCGAAAACTTCGAGGATACGGTAAAGAAGTGACAAATGCACAACAAATGCGTTTAAAGTGGCATGAGTTCGCCAGTACAGTGTCACCAGCAGATCATGATGGCATTGATCACAAGTTAAGTGCGACAGTTCGTTCGAAACGGTAAAATGTAATAACTTGTTATAGATAGTTCTGATATCTGAATAAAAACCCTTTTGTTTGTCGTTTTGATCAACCGAGTATGTTATTTAATTCTTGAGTTATCATCACTTGAATGCGTCCAAATTTACTTTGAATCGGGCTTTAAAGAAAATAAACTCAATGGTACAGAAATGCACCCGAATGTCTTGTGAGTGATCTAATCAGCATGTACCTACTGACCACGAGTTGTGAAATCAACTATAAACCCCCAAAACTGATAGGCATCCAACAAACAATATCACCGAAAGAAAGCATTCTGAACTTGAGCTAATTATATCGACCCTGCTGTGGGGCCTTTTCTCATTATTGTTCTACGGATACGATCCTACATATTATTCGCAGTCATTTACCCAGTCGAGCAATCCCTTGCCAGCGACGATGACGTTGCAATTTGCTAAGGGTGCCTCCCGTTGCAGTTGCAATTTACGAGCGATGTAGATAGAGTGGTGATTGGCGCGGAAAGGAACGGTGGATCGTACAGGAAGAAAACATGATTTTCTTTTATTCACTTTTTAATACATTCTTTATTTCATTTCTTACTTTCAAAACAGACTTTTCAAGCTGAGAAAAATACAGTACTTGTATGTGTGTGTTCGTTTCTATAGTTTATGATTGTGTATTTACGCTATAATAATAGAAATTTCAGAGTCTTCATCTTTCAAAAACTAGATTAACTCGCATCCCCGGTTGTTTGGTTTGCAGAATGATATTTGACAACAGCAAAAAAAATACTATGTAACGAATCGGCAAAACATAAAAAACAATTTCTTTTGTTCCTTTCATTAATTTGAGAGAATTCTTATTACTACTAGTAGTCCACGTGTTTACAATTTATCATTATCCTAACTTGGTAACAAATCCGTCTCAGGTTTCTGGTTCTTAAGTTTCCCTAGCTGTGCTTGTATGTTTGTGTGTATGCCTGAACACAAATAGCGATTCTCACTGCTGATGATTAAATAAAATTTGCATTTCTTTTCCGCTCGGTATTAATATGTATCAAGAGGAAATGTAGGTAGGTACTTCTTCACCTTGCGTTCCGATGAATGATTTGGAATTTCAATATGTAGTACAAGCAATCGAGTTTTGTCACTTTCGGTTTTTTTTTCATAAGGTTCATGTCTATTACAAATAAGAATTCTAGATCACTTTCTTTATGCAAAATTAGTCTACTTACACCTTTTGCCACCGGGTAACGGAACCAGAGCAGTTGGTCGCGCTGTTCTACGATCCGATTATTAAAATTATTATTGCAGCGATTTCCGTGTGGTTTTGCGATTTTTGTATGTTTATACAGTGCATTGATTGTCCTTCACGCTAGGTACTTCGCTTGCTACGAAATTAGATATGTATAAAGAAATGTCTTTTTTGATTTTTGTATGAAAAGTTAATATAGCTGGATGGATGAGATTTTCAACACTTTATCCTAACGAACTGAGATTGGTAACTTCGGTTCTAAGCGATCACGTAATTTTAAACATGCGAGCTGTTTACATTCCCTTTACAGACAGGGAGCATTCGATGGGAAACAAAAGAGAATCTGAGGCAAATTGCGACTGACCTTGGGTTCGTGCTGCATCTTTCTACACAACAAATCTACACCGATTATGAATGAACGAGAAAAGGAAACAACAAAACTTTAGAAGAACATATTTCTTTCCATCGGTCAAACATAACACCTGGTTTATAAGCCATTTTTAAACATTTATTCAACATTCACAAACGAATAAAATATTACTCTTTAAAAAAGGAAGGTTGTAATAATAATAAAAACAAGTCTTATCGAAGCTGTCCTGTGTTAAGTATTACTTTCTCGGACTTTAGCAGCTGACGGTAAATAAAAAAAAGGAAACAATTATTAAGTCTATTTACAGGTATTCCATTTCCATCCGAAAAAGTTTTGCACTACCTCGCATAGCTCAACACTTACAGTTTTTATCCCCGCCAACCAAGGTGGGAAATTAGCACATTTTTACACATACTGTCTTTGGTTCAACGTTCATCAAAAATGGTCCCAATTTTAAGTGAAACTATATCCATCAGTTCCCAGGTAAATTGTTTCTAACTTTCCCGTTGCCAGGATTTTGTCTATATGTACAAGATTTCCAATCTACATTTTCACTAAATAATACGCGTTTAGCGATTTAATTTACTATAAGCTACTGACAGACCACTTCAAGTAATGAAGAACAGGAGAGGGTTGTGAGGTTAGTTTAATAAAATCACACTAGGCCTACATATGATCACCCATGTTTGAAAGATTCAGCGCACTGCGACAGATCTGGTTGATCTCCGGATTGCTGTGGTTCATCAGATGCATGTAAAGTTGCTTGTAGAGTTGGATTTCATTGTTCTTCTCCTCGATCTTTCGAATCAGAAGGTCCTTCTCCTTTATAAGAGTTTTCACCTTCTCCTCGACTTCCCGCGATCGCACCTTGGCCTTTTCACGGGACTTTCGGACGGCAATGTTGTTCCTTTCACGTCTCCTGCGATATTCGTCAGTGCCTTTGTCGACGGACTTTGGTGACGTCTTTCGAGCTACGTGTGGTAGCATCTTGTTGTGTTTGGTAAGATTTGCCAGATGGGCTGCCCCGGCAAGATGTGGCAAGGCCTGATGATGCAACACCGTAGCCGGAGTAAGGTTCGAGAAGGTGTTTCCATTACCGTTGGTAACATAGTTGCCTGCGCCAACACCTCCACCTCCGGCACCACCACCGGCAAGTTGATACGTCGTATTACCCATGAACTGAGCACCACTGTTTTGTAGCTGACGGCGGTACTCATTTGAATCTACGGGTTCTTCTTTGATGTTAGCAGTGTCCGAAGATCCGACACTGCTGTTCTCGTCACTCGAAGTGTTCGCGTAGGTTGCACCAGTATGAACTGGTTGTGGCATGTAAGCCAGAGATCGTTGATAATTATTACCATTTGTATGCTGGGACAATCGAGCCTGCTGTAGCTGGAGGGCTTTAGCAGCCGCTGTCTGAACCAGTGGATTCGTTAGGCTACCGTTGGTGCTGCCAACTGTAACCATTTCAGTAAAGATACCGAGGGCCTCCGGATCACGGAACTGATCATCGATCAGATGTTGGAGGTCTAGTGAAATTTCCTGAGATGTAAGCTCATCCAGTTCACTCTGTGAGTACTGAATCTGCTGGAGCATCTGTTTCGACAGAATGTTCCCGTTGGTCAACACATTCCCATTCGACTGGGCATGTTGATTCAGCTGAACCTGCTGCTGTTGCTGCTTCAAAGCCAATGTATTCTGGTTGACTGCCGTCGGTGAATTATTATTATTGTTTGGCGTTGAAGCATTGTTGTTGTTGTTGTTGTTGTTGTTCGCTGCCATGGTTAATTTTTTGATATCACTTCGCACTTGAATTTGATTTGTATCGTACATTTGAGGCGATTCCATATTTTTCTGGACACTACTCTTTGTTGCTTGCAATGTTGCTTCCAAAATCCGGTCTTTTATTATTGCACACAATTTTTTCTTGAAATTTCCTAATTGCACTTGGATCTTCCAGTTATTATTGCACTCGTTCACTCTCAGTCCTTGTTAGTCCATTAAAAGTTTTACAGGCTAAAACCAAATCAGCAGTCCATTTCAATCACAATCTTCAGAATCTTCATTTCTCAAAAAACAAAAACCACATCTTCATTTTCCTCTGTTGTAAATCCAAAAGTAAAAATAATCCATTGTAATCCTCGATGAAAACTCTGACGAAATGATTCAGCTTCCTGCCAGTGCTGCTGTTCGATTCCGGAAAATCCTTGAGAACCCGTCGGCGTTGTTTACGACAAATGCAAAAACAAACCACAGGATTGCAAAATTTCGAAAATAGCTTGAGATTGCATGCGCGGAATTCCAAAGCGGACTTGCTGCTCACGTCGCGGCGTGTTTTCCTTTTTTTGCGAAAGATGTTTATTGGCGGTACACTTTCTTAAGACTGAAGTCTTAAGACTATGATGCAACTTGTTATATATTAACAACTTCTTCTTCGCAGCCCAATCACGATGTCTCTCTCGCACACTGTCCCACTAAGCACCCGCCGAGTCGAGAGTCGTTTGTGCACTTTCTCACTAACTGATACACTCGGTTGTAAGTAGTCCCCCCTTTGAGTATAAGTGTACTACTACCACTACTACTACGGCTACTACCCTAGGGATTCCACAAGCAGAGGGGTTGTTCTGTTTCGCTCGTTGTCGCTCTGCTCCCCCACCGCCAGGCACTCTTGTTTACACCACGAACGAATTGTCTACACTTCTAAACGTCCAAATCAGACGCCGAAAGTCAACACTCCAAACACCGAAAAGCCGTAACTATCCAATAAACCACTCCTGCAAGAGAAAGAACCGTCCAAAAGAGAGCGCGTGCAATTTTCGTTGTTGACAGTCGGATAGCCTAGCCTTAAGTGAGGCAAAACAGTATTAAGCAACCTGGTATCAATCGAAATAAAAAAGCAACACTCTTTCTCACGAACGAAAAAATTCTCTCCTTACTATGAAACAGAACAACCACACTAGCCGCCGCGCCAGCCGGTCGTTCGCGCATCATCCCATCGACGAACGACGAGTTTGGGGTAGGGCGGCCTCGCTAGTCGCCGTGGCCTACGGACGGACCCGATTCACCGGTCGTCGGTTGACGGTGACAGCATGACTTTGAGAGTGAGAGTTTCCTCATACCAGAGTGGAGTTTGAACCCCGTCTGTCGCCGTCGTTGTAGTCATTTCGGTTGCGCTAACGGCACTCTTACTCTCTCCGATCGCGCGCGATACATCCAAACAAGCGCGCGCGACTTTACGCGAGCTATGGCGACTGCCGACGAGAGGTCCCACGCGGAGAATTATTATTCTCTATGCACTTATTCGCGATGACGTTTGTTTTGGATGGGTCTCTCGCAGTTCTGTGACGTGAGAGATGGTGTGGCGAATGAAGATGATGTTTACTGCCACTTGTTGAATGTGCTTGGTCGTGAGTATGTAGAAGGGCTGCCGGAATCGGTTCTCGGCACATCATCCAAGTAACATATGGAAGTTTTATAAATGTTATAAGCCTTCGAAAAGTGTGAATCAAAACCAAATTTATTTGTGGGGTTGGCGTTAGCTCACTCTACCTTGCAACTAAACGGGCAAAGTAAAGGCACCAGTTAAAATTTTTTTAGTGTGATTTTTTCAAAGTAAATCGTTTTTTTATAACTAAAAATTGGGATCCTTCTTGATTTGTAGTCAACTGATTCTGAAAAAATACTAAACCCTGTCCACGTTAAATATCGGACACCAAAATAGTAGCAGCAAAAAAAATGTACGCATAATTCAACAAAACCGATTTTTTATTTCACAATTATAGCTTAATATCTCCATTAGAAACAGTTGATTGGGAAGTTAATCCTTCTTTCTGTAAAATTCTCGAACTTTCTGTGGTACACCCGTCATCAGGTTCCGTACAGTATCCTCAGATCCGTCCGCCGTGACGATTCTCGATCTTCTCTTAAAATTATCGGTACTATTTGCTTTCTTCTTAGTTTCGAGGAGTTTCCGCTTAACTAGAGCCCAGTACTTCTCTATTGGGCGAAGTTCTGGACAGTTTGGTGGATTGGCTGTTTTTGGCACGTATTTGACCTCTTGTACCTTATACCATTCCAGGGTGGATTCCACATAGTGACAAGAGGAAAAAATCATGCAAAAACAGAGCTGGGTTCCTTTGCATTGCGGTGTAAAAAAAACCCGACCCGGAAGGTGATTAAAGTCTTCAAGAACGTATGTTTCGTCGTCCATTATGATACAAGAAAATGTTTGCAAGAAATTGGCGTAAAGCTCTTAACACGACTTTTTGCAGTTAAATTTAGCTTGTCATCTCGGTTGGACACCTTTTTCACATTGTTCGCCTTCAGTCCTTGCCTTTGCTTCACTTTTTGTGACTTCCCAACTTTGCGAGACACATTTCGCACAGAAAGATTGGGATTTTTGCATACTTTTCGATTTGTTCCACTTCCAACCTTCCAATACACAGTCAAGCGCTGGTCAAATGATTTGCAACACAAAACACGGTATTTTTCGGTTGTTTTAGTTTCTTGGCAAGATCGCGTACGGATACATTCGGATTTTGCTGCCGTTTGTACAAAATGCGTGTGCGCCCTTCCTCAAATGGAATTCGACACCATTTTACTGAATGTAACAAGAATGTTAACATGTTGTACCACGAAATAAAGTGGAGAGTTTTAGCTGTCATACAAGTGAAACGTTTCAGCGATCCGTAAAATAATTCAAAATCTACACTGAAAGAAAAGTATCCGAAATTTACCGTGGACAGGCTTTAGGATACTTCGAAGATTCGATCGGCAGGCGATGCCTCTCTCGGTACAGTAAATTTTCCGTGGCGGTTAATTAAACGTAACTTACAGGGTGTTCAATAAAATCTAATAAACTTTAAAAATGTGTTAAGAAAATGAAAATGCTACATATTCTTTCCTGAGTCATTTTTATTGAAGAAATGTTTGTTGAGAATCTTTACGACATATTAGCTGGATGCACAACCCCGTTGTGCAGAAACAACAAACAAACAACAAATGACAGCATGTCGACACCGTGCGCATCGGTTAGCCTATGTATGAGGCCATCAAGCGGACACCAATACAAATACACAGAATGCAAATGGTACGCACCTACGCAACGATGAAAAGTTGTACTCGAACTTATTGAACACCCTGTACAGAGAGTTCAAATAACAATTTCACTTGGAGTAATCTCCGTACGAAGGACCAACTTATGTCCCACATTAGCTATTTCTAAGACGCGGTAAACATCACAAAATAACATATCCCGTAAGGTTATCGTGCACATAAGGTTTCTATTTTGCTAGGTTGGGATCGGTACACTAGGAAACATGTTTTTCTGATGCTCCACAATATTAGATTAGATGTCTTTATTAAAGAGACTTTCAGCCGTTGGCTGGTTCGTCTCTTGCTCCACTATATCTGCCCAAGGTAAAAGCCCCTTGATGCCAAATACAACTTTTGTAAACTGTTCGATGGCTCTGTATTTACTTTTGCTCAACCCGAGTCTCGTTTTTAAAATCATGACATCCCGTCGAACCAACTTCTCACTTTCATCAGAGGTTGCTACAAATAGCTGAATGAGACGAGCTTTGCTACGTTCTAGGTTTAAGAGTATTTTCACAATATCCAACATATTGGAAGCAAGATTCAATTTAAAAAAAAAAAACAGTTCAAGCTGTTGTCTTCAAACAGTCGTTATATATTGTTTTGCTGGATGTCATACTTCAGAATATGGAACCTTATAATTGTCAAATCCTTAATACAATTTACGTAGCAGTACATCAAATTTAAAAAAATCGCATTTAACTGTGTTGATCAATAATACATCACAAATTGCTCCATAATTGTGACCTCTTTCCAAAAGTGTTCAATAATATGAATTTGGAGAACTTGAAATAATACTCTCTTTTAACAAAAAAAAAAACATGCATAAGTCCCTTTACTGATCACAATTCCTAACCCAAACAAAATCAAACGTGGTGTTTCATTGGCATTTCATGTCTTCCTGTATTTTGAATGTTAAAATCTGGACTGAGCACTAAGTGTTCCATTGGCTTTTTCGCATGGAGCGCAGAAGACAGTAATTGAGAGATTCTTGCACTCATAGAAAGCCTTAATGATGGGCTGATTTTTGACGCATGGAGAATACTACAGCGTAATTTCATACACCACAGACATACTGAACTAGTTTTCACTTTTGATTGTTGTTATTGTTGTAATCTCCATATGCGCGGAGTAACGATATCTAATGATGAAATTTGTCAGAAGCAGATAATTTCCATCAACATGAGAGGCTCTAGGAGTGGACAGTAATTTATTGCTAGAATTTCTCTTAGTTCTAGCAATAAATTACTGTCTACTCCTAGAGCCTCTCATGTTGATGGAAATTATATGTTTCTGACAAATTTCATCATTAGTTTTCACTGTTGACGGAATCTCATTGAACTCCATCAAGAAGAGTGAATATATTCTTGATCTTAAATGCAATCTGCGGAAAAAAAATCCTAGTAAAAATCAAAGTGGTGTTGGTGAAAGACCAGGAATAAAGAATGATTGTGGCTCTCATTTAACCCAAGCAGAAATGAACAATCAAGTGGGAGCAGGTGTAACTGGCTCAGGGATTAACATACCAATTTCAATGGGTAAGTGGCCAACTGTATTCCAAGCTGAAATTCAAGCAATTCTGGAATGTTCAGTTTTATGCTTACGCAGAAACTATAGATAGTCAAATATATGCATTAAGTCAGATTTTTTGTTGGGGGATTTAAACACTACTGCGTCCATTGATACGAACTTTTGTAGTATATCCCTGTTTATTGTATACGCATTAGGCAAGCTGACCACCATTTGTTGGATGGTCAGCTGCTTGCCACAACACGTTCCCAGTCAGGTATGATTTAGTTTACGAACTCAATCACC
Organism: Aedes koreicus; assembly: GCA_024533555.2. Taxonomy (NCBI): domain Eukaryota; kingdom Metazoa; phylum Arthropoda; class Insecta; order Diptera; family Culicidae; genus Aedes; species Aedes koreicus. Next base: position 57,434 of record JAHHFK020005709.1, on the reverse strand, counting down.
TTATCAGGATTGGCAGACCAAATCACAATGGGCTGTAAAGAACCACTACCACGAAATTTTGATCTGCGCCTATACAATGCACTACAGCTGCAAAGCAGATGCTCCGATGTTTTGCTTTCTAGGTTAGAGAAGCGGCATATATCATTCTGAGCCCGGCCGATGTTCTTCAAATGATATCTGCTCGGACAATGCCCTGTTATCAGGCCAGTGTATGTACAGAGAGTCTGAGAAAATACAAATATTTGCATATCTGCACTTTCTTTTCAGGCAAACATTCACTCATTCTAGTATTGCAAAGATTTCTGCTTGAAAAACTGTTGGCCACTATCCCATAGCCACTGACATTTTGATTCCAGGACTCCTGCCCCAGTTTTCGTTCCAATTTTTGAGCCATCTGTTAAAAAAATGATTGAACCTTGGCGAACAGTAGGCCCTCTGGCTTCCCAATCTGTACGCGATGTTTCGCATACCTTGTAGGGAACGTCATAGTTGTCCTCCGGTTTCATCCAGTCTCCATTCATATTTATCACCGGTCCTCTTTTAAAATGGTGTAAAATACTCAGATGACCGGTAAGATCACCTAACATTATATTTCTAGACCTCAACATGGGAGGCTCTAGGAGTGGACAGTAATTTATTGCTAGAACTAAGATTAATGAAGAGAAAGTATTGATAGTTCCGTTTAGCGTAATGGCAGGCTTTGAAAATTGAAAGATGCAAGTTGAAAACGAGCGGAGGGCATATTAAGGTAGTATACGATCGGGCGCATAATATTTTACCAAGCTTCCCCAGATGCATGGTAGGCAAGGGGGAGGATATATATATACAGGCCGTATAACTAGTCACTGTCCTAGCCGATATCACTTGAAGCTGATAGGAAAACTTCAAGATGATTCATGTCAATTTTGTGACATAAATAAAGAAGAATCGGAAGACTTGTTATGCCACTGCTCGGCAATCTTCAACGAAAGATTTACTTTCTTCAGCAAAGGGCTACTTGAACCATCTGAGATCTGGAGAACAAACCCCAGTACTGTTTGTGCGATGATTAAAACGTCACGTTGTTTATTGCAATTGGGATTCAATGATTTTCAAAAACAATCTCTTACAAACATAAGGAAATTTCGACGCAAAAAAAAAAAATGTGGCATGTGCATGCTTTTTTTCAAGACCTCAGTTGATGACCTGTGCACTGTGTTGAAAAAGTTGCTCATAAAGCTAAAACAAAACATTACTCAGGGGAAGATGAACCAGCTTCAGTAAATTGATATATTCTGTAAAAAAAATTGTTGCTTTGCGGTTTTTTCAAAGATAGATCAAAATATTAAATATTAAGAAATTATATTGAATGGGGGCTTCTTAAAAGTGAGGGGCTGGAGCTGCGATAGTCTTTTCAGAGGATCGGTGTCATCGCTCGTTGTTCCTGTGGCCACCTTTTGCTACAGCCAAGACCCAGGTTGGAAATCTGGCGAGCATCAAAATAAGTCAGATAGTTACAGTGTGCGCGAGATTGTACGGTTAAAGCGACTTGGCTTGACTTGTACATTTACACCAACCAGTAAGCTCTTCATTAAATTAGGAAACAATTTGGAATAAGTTGAGAGGAAATTATTTCACATTTTTATGATTTTGCTTTGCCCAGAGAAGTCGAGAAAATCTTCAATCCGAAAGATTCGATGACTGGTCCCTAAATCGAACCCAACGCCTCCGGCTTGAGTTGATTTTAGTTTATATTACGAAATCGAAGGTAGAACAAACGAATCTGTTCGTTGTTTTCAGCAACGAAACTGATTTGTTCTTTTTATGAAGATACATTCGTAATTAATGCCATACGCGCAAGTGTCAAGAGCACGAAGCATTTGTTGACACAGAAACAACATTCATGCATTGTACGAAAACAATACTAAGAGCTACGAATATTTTGTAACCAATTTAAAAGAAACGTCTCTCTGATGGTTGCCTGAATGTCTGGAAGATCTACTTTATCGACTCGAAATGAATTGACAAAAATCAGTGGGGTTGTGTTTCACACACGACCGGTTGACGTAGACTACGTTAAACCATTTGATTAGTTTCTTTAGTTTCGTAGCGGAACATTGCAACGTAGGTACTGTCTCCAAGGATCGGTACATGGTCGTTTCGGAGGGTTTTCTGTTTGTTCGATTTTACCGCGTTTTTTATATTTGCTCATCCGGTTGACATCAAATCGATTAGGCATCGTACTTATTCTCACTTTTCGTTTCTCAAAACTAATTACTCCCTAGATGTAAAACTCTTATCCAAAGCGAATCGTAAACACAACAGAATAACTATTCATAACAGTAGTAATTGGAATGTGCAAAAAAATTTACTACAGAATATCATGTTCGAGAACTAAAACGTTGTCCGTAATAGGGAGTTTCTTGATACTTGCAGGAACGCAACATTCCTAACAATTTTTCAACACCGATTGATGAATATGTACGCGAAATATATTCATCATTTATTTGTTAAAACCCCATATTTATCTCATTGTTCCTATATTCATCCTACGATGAATCAAACAATTGGGCAGTTGGCAATGAGATTAATATAGGTACATCTTCCCTACTTAAGTAAATAAAATGACAATCGTAAAAACATCTAGATTAGCGCAAAAATCTCAGCTCAAAATTAAATCAATCTAGAAACGATCGAATTATTAACGACCGGTGTTTAAATTTTTCATGACGGCAGCCATTTGTAAATTACGCACAATGCTCAAGGTATGCAACGAAGAGAAAACTGAACTTGTTAAAGCCACCGCTGTCTGCCATTTGGTAAGTTGTTCGATGAATTCAAACTCTCAAAATTGGATTGTTCGCCCTGAAAAGGAAGGATTTGAAATACTCCGCATTAGAATTGAAACTTTCTATAAATAAAGATGGCGACCAAGAATATCACACACACTCAGGCACGTTATTTCGCTCCTCGTGGTGGCGCCTACCAGCTGGCAACAAATCATCACCGGCTTAGGCAATCGACTGCCTAGCACACCACTGCAAATTAGTGGCTGCCTAGCAACGGTTGTTTAGCCAAGGGCTTGCTACAACAGCATGCAGAGCAATCAGCCTGTCCACTGATTGGTCGCCACAGCACCTTCTATGGTACGTGCCACCACCAGCTGCTAAATCCCCCTTGTTTCGCTTTGCCGCTCTGCACTAGAGGCTACGCGCCATCGAGGTTGCCTCCAGAGTTTAAGCCATCGCCAGCTGCTGATATTCGATGGTTCGTTGGTCTGCCCTGCTCCAGTACTGCGACACTAATGAGTAAAATTGCGAAGATGTACCCCGTTTATGACGTTCACTGCTGCATATAGGACCTCCCTTGCTTACTTTTGAATTCTATGATAGGAACGTACCGCGCATTTAAGAAAATTAGGCTCCAAAACAAAATTATAAGACATCAACTTTAATTTGCCCTATTTTCAATATGTTAAAATTTTTGACGGGTAATTTTTGATACTTGATTTAATTTGCGGGAAAATTTCAAACCGATTGATATAAACATATTGAAAATCTATCGAGCAATTTTCAAGTTTTAAGCGTTTAATTTGTAACGATATTTCTTACGGTTGCTTATTTTTAGATTTTCAATTGTCACCCTGCCGTTGCCATAAGACGTTTCAATTTTTCATGACGGCTGCCATTTGTAAATTGTGCACAATGCTCAAGGTATGCAACGAAGAGAAAATAAAAATTGTTTTAGCCACCGCTGTCTGCTAATTGGTTTCAATTGCGCGTGAAGGCAGCCATCTTAATCATACACAATGCTCAAGGTATGCGACGAGAAGAAAACTACAATTGATTTAGCCACCGCTCTCTGCCAATTGGTAAGATAAATTCAAATTAAACTAACACTCTCAACATTTGATTGTTCGTCCTGAAAAGGACGGATTTGGAATAATTCGCAAAGGAATTGAATCTTTCTCAGTCTTTTCACAAAGCTGCCGTGCACGCTGCGCTATAGATGAAGATGGCTACCGAAAGTATTATAAGACATCATGTTATATTTTCTCTATTTTCATTAGTTTTAACTTGTTAAAGAAGAATGTTTAATTATTTAATTGATACGCGAGAAAATTTCCAACCGATTGATTTAAACATCTTGAAAATCTACTGAGCATTTATTAAGTTATTAGCGTTTCATTTGTAACACTTTTTCGTGACGGTCGCTTATTTTTAGATTTTCAATTGACACCATATCCTTCCCGTAAGACGTAGTCTACGTCAAAAAGCGCAACCACGTGGTGGACGACTCCTTTTTTTTAATGTTACTGACATGGTATTCGATCCTGTATTTTTGGTAAGAGCTGATACTACATCCTCGGTTGATCTCACTATGCCATGGCGACTCGTGCGGTCATAATTGAATAATGAGTATGAAGTTCTAACTCTCGGCAGCACTTCAATTTGTATTTTGGGATGAATAAATTATGCCCGCCCATCCCAGCAGCAACATCAAGCGAAGCGATTGGCTGGTCTTTATGAAATCCATTTCGTGCATTAAGGAGTGTATCGAATATAAGCTATCCACATACATTTGCGTTGTACGCATGTATTTGTGATGGTTGTTTATGCTCTGAACACTGCATGCTGTGCGTTTGACTGTCAGCTTTCTTTTGTTTACTTGTTTGTGCGGTTCAAATTCTGCGTTTTCAAAATGTCGCGTATTGAAAAGGAAGTGAAAATTAAGGTTCTGGACACATGGCTAAGTGAGAAGGGTATTACTATGCGAAAATTGGCGAAGCGGTTTGGAATTCATCATGCGAGTGTTAAAACCATCATTTATAAGTTTGGGGAGCACTATTCTTTGGATGAGCTACCAGGAAGAGGCAGAAAACCCGGTTCTTCCAACCCGAAACTGGAGCAGAAAGTGGTATCTCTAATCATGAAGAACAAATCAATGTCAATACGTGATTTGGCCAAAAAAGCAGGAACGAGTGTCGGAATGATCCAGCGTATCAAGAGACGAAACCACCTGAAGACCTACAAGAAGCAGAAAATCTCGAAACAAAGTGCAGAACAGAAGAAGCGAGCAGCAACAAGGGCCCGGAAATTGTATTCGCGTCTTTTGCAGCGTCCGGATGCATGCGTTTTGATGGACGATGAGACCTATGTAAAGGAGGACTCAAAACCCTTCCAGGTCCACAATACTTTACTGCCGTCGTTGGGGAGGATGTGAGCGATGCGGACATGTCGACTCAAGTGGAGAAATTCGGTTGAAAGGTACTGGTATGGCAAGCAATATGTTCCTGTGGTTTGAAGTCAACTATTTTTTACACTACCGGAACTATAAATGCGGAAATCTATCGATCTGAGTGTCTCCAGAAGAGATTGTTGCCTTTATATAAGAAGCATAGTACACCTCCACTGTTTTGGCCGGATTTAGCGTCGGCTCACTATGCCAAAACCACTCTCAATTGGCTTGCGGAAAAGGGTATAGATTTCGTTGAGAAAAATATCAATCCACCAAATTGCCCTCAGCTTCGACCCATCGAACGTTACTGGGCAATCGTGAAGAGGGTCATCAAGAAGACTGGTAAGGCAGCTGGGAACATGCAGGAGTTCAAAAAAATTTGGGCGCAAGCGTCCAAAAAATGCGATGCAACACTTGTCCGGAACTTGATGAAGAGCATTCGATACAAAGTTCGAAAATTCGTGAAGGAATAACTTAAATTTCATCCGGTCTTCATTATGTTCAAGTTTAACCTCGTACAATAAAGGATCAATTTTTTGTATAAATAAAATATCGGTTTTCAACATAATTTGAAAGAAAGTGCTTATTTTCGATACACTCCTTATACAAAAAGGTGTATTTCACTAGATAAAAAGCAACATGAATGTTTCATACAATATACGAGACATTTGTTCAATGTACAAAATCCATGATTACGAAACGAGTGAAAGCTAATTTACGAAAATAATTGTTCAGTGTGATATTACCGACAATCCTTTCTCTGGCCCCGAAACGTGAGTCTAGAAAAACATTGTTTGAACTTCAAATGTATTAACAGATTGTTGTTGTTGCCGTCGTTTACTTTTAACAGGTTTTGCATTTCAAGTATGCATTTGCCCCTTATGAATAAACACGTTAAATCTACAATGAATTGCTTGAAATTGAACTGAAATGCCAACACTGATCAAATCACCTCAATCTCACTGTTGTACGAGGGTTCACGCTCGTCAACCACCACCGTAGCACGCTCTTCGTTGCCAAATTCACGTGGTTGGATACGGCTCTCAGCCGAACGCAGTCGTGAGAAGAGCGCTCAACACCACGTCACACATAAAAGGGAAACCGAGTACAGTTATCCGAACGACGACCGACCAAGCGGCGATGAACGCTGAACAGCCGTGGTGTCGGCGGTTGTCGTCGTCGTTGGACCCATTGATCTGCTCCACTGATTCAACTCATGGCAGACTCTATGATATAATCTGGCTACTGGCTTAGCATCTATGACGCTATTACTATTGGTGCTGTTTGAACCTCTCGTGGCGCTCGCTCGGTTAGAATCATGTACAAGCTCTAGCGCAGTAGTTCGAATGCCATTTTTTTTATGTCGATGATGTACCGTGTGATCCAGCTGATAGACACGCTGCTGGTTTCACTTTCATTCAATACATGCGGTGTCGAGTGTAGGTAATTTGAAGGTGATTTAATAACGTTGGCTGTCGGGTGGGTCATTCTCGTCTTTCTAGCGGTAAAACAATGTGTATGTTTTTTTAGTATTTTCTTTGGATTTTGGACGAACGAAAAATATACGATCGTTCTATCGAAAAGGTACTTAATATTTGAATCTTGAAAATTCGGCAATTCTTCATAATCCCATTTGATGAGTGGTGAAAGGTTGTGTTTAAAGTTTCAGTTTTCAATTGGCGTGATATGCTTTATTTTCGCATGATGATTATAACGATGAATGCAAACTGGAGTCTTTTTTTAGTCGACCAATTTCCTCACGTGATGACCAGCGCCGTCAGGAAGACGATTCCACCATCTGGACCCTAAATCAGCAGCTGAGCCCGACTTTACTTCCCTTCCGAAGGAAAACGTTACCAGAATTTTTTTCGCCTCAAAAAAATCCCACTAACCTCGACTGGGATTGAACCCAGACTCACTGGGGTGCCAAGTAGCAGTCACGCCTACCACTACATCACCCGCGCTGGCCACAGGAGCCTCCTATACAGCTTGTGAATGAAAGGTGTAAATATGGATCATTCAATCCCAGATTACCGCGAAAAAATGCAAATTTTCGTCGAGCTTGTCATATTTAAATCCAACTTTGAAGATGTGTGTTCATCAAAAGCCAATTTGTGAAAATTTCTGTTTTGGTGGTCGATGGGACCCACCCAATGGGTCTTTGAAAAAATAAATTCTATTGCGTGTCACTCTGTAATAACCTGTTGGTTGTACTTTGAAGAAAAATATTTAAAAATTCGATGCCAAACACTATTCTTGCGCGGCAGTGTTGTCAAACTCAACATGCTATTTTAGCATCTTTTTTGCATATTTTTTTCGTCAAAAAATAAACAACTACTGACCAGCATTTTGATATTAACTGCTAACACAGAGTGTGTCAGATAAAATTTTGTTTAAAGGTCCTGGCACATGTTATTGCTCCATAGATCAGCAGAAAGTCACCCTTTTGGAAATTTTGACATGCAAGGCGTACAATTCGAAAATATTATCAAGCTACCCATTTTATTGTATCAAATGACATACACTCTATATATATACTTATTTTGTTATTATATTCTATATTTGATAGGGTAAGGAGATGTAATGTTGGCCTAGCTCCATCATTCGGCCTATTTATCAGAAATGTCATAAATCCAGCCATATTCGACAAATTCATGTTGGCATCATGATGCTCGATTAATTTAGAAACAGAGAACATTATTCATCAATCTATAGTTAAATACTTTAGTGTAATTTTCGATTTACTTCACTTTCTAGCCATATTGGCTTCATTAATTTAGCTGAACAAATTATTTTTACGATCTTCATATGTCCCAAATTAGGCTAATTTGAACCGATATACTTAGTGATACATTCTGATGTGGAGAAAATAGTCACATGTTATAAATTTACCATTCATGTAGAAACGTGAACAATAATTTCACAAGAAAATCGTAGACCCAATTATAGGGACACATTTTTTCCTATGTTCCCAACTATGGCCTAGTGTAGTTGTTACCTAGTAAAATGTTGACATTGATAAAGTTTCCATTGGAAAAGTGTTAGTTTGTGGTTGTAAATTATTCGGAGAACTTATCCAAACTAAAACCTTAGTAACAAAATCTATGCAGTAGAAATTTTAGTGTTTTGAAATGAAATGAAAATTTACTCTGAAAATTCTAATTCCATCGTTTTCCTCAACCTTTTTTTAATATAAAATATTTGAGGATCAAAGATTTTTTTAGCCTTTCTCAAATAAGCATTTTGAAGGAAATTAGTCCTTAGATGTCAGTTTTCTATCATAATCTCTTATTTTGCTTAAGTTATATCTTCGGATCAATTATGCATAAGAACACCCAGTTGGATGCTTTCAGTCAGATTTTTGTTCCATAATATTATTTCATTTTTGAATGGCAGTGCTCCCAAAAATCTTGTTTTTTTAATTGAAATAATATTCCATTTCTGGTCAGATGAGTATCGTGTACCTCAAACTTTCCATCGTGTTCCTCAGACTTTTTTAAAGAAACACACTTAGAAATTATGAATTCTACACAAGACGTAATTCAAGTTTGTAAAAAGTTGGGGAACGTAAAGATAGATTTCGTGTAAAATTATGTCTCCTGAAACCGACACATACGCAATTCGACGAAAGATGTGTTTGATTGAATTTATTTTCTCATCTTTTTCAACTCATTCTTATGTACTAAAGGACGCTTGCATGTGTCGGTCTCAGGAGACAGAAATTTACATGACATTTTGGTAGTGTGAAGTTCATCCACGGACAGGGACGGGGGCGGGGTTTATTTTTCCCCCCCCCCAAAACAAACACCACCAAAAAAAAAATTAGAATAAAGAAACAAAAAAAACAGTTTTTTTTGAACGGGGGGGAGGGGGGCCCACACAACACATTAAAAAAAGAAAAAATATATTTCCACCCCGTCTTGCCCTCCCCCCCCCCACCAAAACAATTTCCCAACCCCAAACCGAACGGATTTTTTTCACAAAAAAATTTTCACACGCGGTCTCCCCAAGAGCACCACCATGGCACGTACCTTTTTCACAATTTCATATATTGCGGGCTTGAAGTTGAGTGTATCCGATTCCTCCATCTCGAGTGAAAATAAATCTGCTGCTTCATCATTATCATTTGATTCTACATCGGAGTCTGAGAGAAAAAATTGAGAAAACAATTCAACAAATTTAAATTGAATAAAAAATATAGTTATTCAAATCATGTGTATCCATCAGAGGGCGCTGCTGATACAATACACTCCAAACTGCCATGCGCCTGCAAACCTGGTGTAAAGCCCTCAACAGCCTTCCCAACATTAGATATGGTCCGTCGGTGGTAACTGCCATGACGTCATCCGAAAGAGAAATGTTGAACTCCCTCAAATGCTGCTCCAGTAATGTAACACAGTGCTCCGCATCCATCAATCCTATTATTCTTCGCAGTCCAAGGTTTTACGTTTTCTTACAGTAATGAACATTCACGTTCATAAATCGCCGATTTTTGTTAGAATTCCATTCGTCAAGGCTGGCGCTAATTTTTCGTTGTCCTTTTTTAATTTCATCGAAGTCAGCTCGGCATTCCATCACAACGAAATTGTGATACGTTTTAACTTTTTGCCTGATCCCGTCGTGGTTTTTTGAAATCCCACTGAAACCCCGAGTGACTAAACCCAAGCGGATGTCCTCAGATTGGGCAAGAGTCCTGTACGATATGCTGTCCTTCGAAGCCATTCGGGCTAGAGCAGTTTCAAGAGGGGAGACCGTCGATGGAAAATATTGCGTTGAAGTTGATGTTGACGGCTGATCACCAGCCCCATCTGGAGAAGCAGCACGTTTCAGGATAATGTTGTGAAATCCTTTGAGATGTGTTTTCATTCCGCTTGTGCTGGAGCCTTCACACTTAATTACTTTTGAACACTTCACGCACTTGGCTACGCCGAGGTTTGCTTTCCACGTAGAACATTAAACCACACAGAAGCAGCGGACATACCTGGTTTAATTTTCTCTTCAAATTCCATGTTGATTTTTTCTCCATGAATTGCAGACGCAGTCACTTGAACAAAAATTTTCGACGATGTAAACAATTTTCATTGAAGAAAAAAGTCATTGGCAATCTGACAGATGGCTAAAAGAATGAAGCAACACGTATGATTAATGATGATGATGATCGATTTTTGCTGTAGCGTGAATGTCGTCATTGATGCTTACTTGTGCAAAGGTTCATTCATTCGCGCATTCAATTGTTGTAAGGTGTGGCCCAGTTAGAATTGGAACATAGACTATTACGCATATTTCGGATATACATTAACAAAATAGTATTCTGTTTTAATTAAAATGTTCGACTTTATGTGAACTTTAGAGGGAACATACAAAAATAAATTAATCATCTCGATTTCGAAGAAATTTGCGGACTTTTCCCGAAATACGTTTCATCAACCAGCGCACATTATTCTCATCCATCGTTTTGACATTATTATTTCACTTGGTTCTCAATTCATTGATGCTTTTGACGACACTCACCTTCAGCTTCCTCTTCATAATAGCCCAAAATCTCTCTATCGGTCTGAGCTGGGGACAGTTTGGTGGGTTGAGTTCTTTCGGTATAAACTGAATCCCGTTGGTTTCATACCACTGTAGCACTGTTTTACTGTAATGACAGCTTGCAAAATCTGGCCAAAACATGACAGGTTCATTGTGGGATCTGATGAATGGCAATATTCGCTTTTGGAGACATTCCGTTCTGTACAGCTCTGAATTAAATGTCTTATCAGTGATGAAAACCTTGGTCTTCCTACCGCAGCCACAGATGCCTTGCCAAATTATGTATTTACGTGCAAATTTATCTGCAAACACAAACTTGAACTTGGCAGGAACATCTCCCCGAGCCGTAGCCAAGTAAAATGTAGCTGTAGCTGTTTGAAGCCGGCCTTTACATAGGTTTCATCATCCATGAGGAGACAGCCATTGAATTTTGTCAACACCTGATCATTCAGTTTTCTGGCACGGATTCTGGCCACATTGTTCTTCTTTTGGTCCCTATTTGGGTGTCTACAGGCACGGTATGACTTGATGCCTTCCCGGAGACGAATCCGTTACACGGTACTGCGTGCGGCGCGAAACGTTTTGGCCAAATCGCGATCTGAGATGTTGGAGTTTGCCTTAATGTTCTTGATGACTTTGTTCCGCAGTTGACGGTTGACAGTACCCGCCCGATGCTTGCGATCCGTCGACAAAGTTTCTCTGTACTTTTTCAAAACACGCCACACGGTATTTCGGGGGAAAACCCAACACTTTAGCAAATTTTTGCCCAGACCACGAAGGGTTTTCCAAATGATTGCGCACAACTATCTCTCTTCTTTTTTCTTCCATTTTGTATTTCTCTGAAACACGTTTGAACTGCACCACGAAAAAAAAACCTCTGATGTTGTTATTCTTATAGGGAACACATAAGATGTCATAGTTTATAAATCCGACCACTAGGGTCGCTATAAGAATCAAAAATGTTTGTTCCAATACTAAATGGGCCACACCTTAAGTGTTTGTTGTACAGTGAGTCCTTAGCTGATATATGTAGTTGAAAACTATTCGAGATTTTTTATACTGACAACAAAATTTGAAATACCGAAAATACCGGTATCGGTAACTGGTAATATTACCGGCTTCAGTACTACCGGTTTAACCAACTTAGTGTACCGTTTAAAATCCGCACACACTCAAATTGATCTAACATTTGTTCCGTAGGGCAAAATTAATGGAAATTTTGCGTAGACATAGTTTAATGTGTATTGGTTACACTATGTGAGTTGATCTCATCAGGTGCACATTTTTTTCGAAATGGTGACGAAACCACAGTGCAAGCGCGAAAAAATTTTGCACGAGTACTTTGAGAATAAGGATCTGCCGCATCGTGCCATCGGAAAAAAGTTGGGAATCGCGATTTCCACAGTGTCTGGTATCATAAAGCGGTTTGAAGAACGTCTGACTGTTGATCGGAAGCGAAGATCCGGAAACGATCACAAACGCGTGGTTGGGGCCTTCAAACGGAAACCGAACGCCTCAGCTCGAAATGTGGCTGAAAAGTTACATGTGAGCAAAACTTTCGTGCAGAATACCAAAACTCGAGCTGGACTACGTATTTTTAAGGTTCAGAAGTCCCCAAACCGTGACGAGAAACAGAATATGGTCGCAAAAAGCCGTGCCCGGAAGTTGTACGACCAGAAATTAACCAAACCACGCTGTTGCGTAATGGATGACGAGACATATGTGAAGGTGGACTTCAACCAAATTCCAGGAAACCTGTATGTGACTGCCAAGGATAAGTGTGATATTCCCGAGAACCTCCAGAGACAGAAGATGTTGAAATTCGCCAAGAAATTCTTAATTTGGCACGTGATTTGTACTTGCGGAAAGCGGAATATACCTTTCGATACCACAAGTACCATGAATGGACAGGTGTATTTGGAAGAGTTTCTCCAAAAGCGGTTTTTCTCTCTCCTGAAAGCTCACGACGGTCCAACGATCTTCTGGCCGGATTTGGCATCATGCTACTTCACCAAAGACGTGCTAGAGTGGTATAAGGCGAATAATGTCGATTTCGTGCCGAAAGATCTGAGCCCCTCAAACGCTCCGGGACTGCGCCCAATAGAAAAATACTGGGCCATTATGATGGAGCACCTTCTGAAACGACCTAAAGTGGTTAAGAATGTACAAGAAATCAAGAAAACATGAGTTAATCTGCAAAAAACTGTCGATTCTGAGATCATGCAGAACCTTATGGCTGGGGTTAAGGCCAAGGTTTACACATTTGGATGTTAAGGCGAAATAAATTAAATGAATGATGTCAAAACTAACTTTGACTGTTTCTTTTTACTGCCTGAAAATTTGGTGATAATCGGATGAAAACTCGAATTTTGAGAATGAATTTTGTGTGCAGATTTTAAACGGAAGATTATAAATATTTGTAAATGTGCAAATAATACGGCTTATATTGAATACGCATCAGTAAAAATCCAACAATCCCTGCTCTACAAAAACGTTCCTTATGATTGCTGAAAATTGCAAAATAGAAGGTTGTTCTGAGAGGAAGTTTGAAAAAAGTCGTGGTTATTTACAAATTTTACAATACGGGAAGCATGGAAATATGATACCTATTTACGATCGGCCGCTGCATTGCGTTTTTGAGACCAAACAAGGGAAATCCAGGACTTTTTAACAGTCAGTACTTACTTGTTACAAATCAAAAATAATAAATATAATAATGAAATGACTTATTTATCAGTCATTTTAGTTATAATCTTGTTGGTTTTATGACGGTTGTGTGTTGCTTGGGATGCAAGCCGCCTTCAAGATCCATCTGTGAGAAAGATATATTTCTTTTCTAGCTAACAAGTAACCAAACAGGGCGCTTACGATTAACATAGTTGCAAAAAGGCGTAATTGAAGATTTTTCAATGAAAATGTCAAAATTCGCATCGAAATGCCTCATTTGGAAGGTTGTTTACACCTTGAAAGTAAAGTGAAATTTTCGTCAGACACCATAAATGGTAAAATTTACAAAACCTAACTGCCTCCAAAAACGTCTTTTGCCATTTTTGAAGCAGCACAATGAAAATCCACTATTTCAACCGGATTTTGCTTCAAGCCACTATTATTCCTAAAGCGTGCTGGAATGATATGAGATAGATTCGGTGCATTTTGTCCCCAAGCACATAGACCCAACTGCCCTGAAGTACATCCAATCGAGACTTATTGAACCATGATGAAGCGGAAACTCAGGAAAACCAAGGAACGAGTAAAGTATACAAATTACACGTATGGGAAGTGAATAGAAAATCAGAAAAGGGTTCGAATACGACTGCATCTTCTCTTATGGATGTTGTGAAGCGAAAGGGTCGACAATTTTAACAAACAACCACCAATGATTGATCCAATGTATGCAAACTGAGCTTAATACATGTTTAAAACTGCTCTGCAAATTTGATTTCTATCTAAATTAACTGTGTTGCAATAATTTCGTGTTCGCCCTTTATTCCAGGCTTTGCCATTATCTGTTAGTATTTTTAATATTCCAATTATGTGTATTTTTTGCTAATTAATTTCCGAAACTTTTCAACGTCCTTACCGCTGACTGCTGTCACATACCGTAAACTGCTATCAAACATGTGATCAATCAATTCAAGACAGTTAATCCCAAATTCACTGGCGAAGAAAACAATGCCCTGTGCTGATAAATCGTACCGGAAAATTCCTGTTCGAAAACGTGAGTGACCCACTCTAAGCGAATGAAAACCATTTCTTATCACATGTGTACCTAATTGAAATGACTAACCACCTACTATGCACTTAATGTATCGCACTACAATCGAAATTCTTACGCTAGAACAATGACGTGCTATAGTAATGGCGTGTGCAAAATTTGTGTTTTCTTTCTGATTCATTCATTCATTCATAAACAAATAAACAGACTGCGACAGTTCAACCCTATCGCATCGGTTCCGCGAAATTGACGTAGCCTATTCTGCCTTCGACAAACCCGAAGAAAACCACTGTGTAAACTCGTTTTCACAGGTGTGACTTGCCGTCGCCGTCGCCGTCGTCACACATTGACGCGTTTAAGATTTGACGGTTTCTGGGTCCATATATGCTTATCAGCAAAAGCACCTTTCCAATTCGTTTGCGAGCAGACGCTGAAACGATAAGAGACTTTCGATTGCAAACTAAGGCGTGTCGAGAAAATAAGAGCTGGCCATTTGAAGGTATTTGTCCGTGAGACCTGCACAGGGAAGACGATTTATGCAAGGTTCGACTGGAAAGGTGTTTGTTTGACTTGGGGAATTGTGTGTTTTGGTTCTGAGGTAAACCACAATTGATAAGGAATGCGCTGTGAGAAAGAGTCGATCAGAGTAAATATCTATAGAAAAAATGTATGCACCTATGGTGAGATCTAACCCTTCTATTATATGATTTACGGTCGCTGGCCACATCACGAAGGGTTCCAATATGTTGTCCTTACATGATCACTGTGATCCTAGGTACTTGATTTAGCCAAGTCGTGAATTAACTCGTTATCGGATTCTTATGTTTTAGTCAGGTTTGTCTCAGATTTTAGTCCAAGTCAGAAACTGCCCACTTTCCCTAAACTATCTGGAACATGCCTGGATGTGCCCAATGTGTTCTTGAGCACTTGATATAACCCCCTGAGTACTTCTTTTCGAATATTTAATATTTAATTTTTATATTTCGAGGTGCGCACGCTAGTTTTTCGTCCACAACCGAAACTGGTGAATTCCCTTGGGGCAATGATGGGAATACCGAATCTTGGATTTCGAAACGGTGTCAAATATCAATTTGCTGCTTCTACGCATCGTCCCAGTACTCTAAAGGTGTTATATTTGATCGACTTTTTAGAACCATTGGCAGCCATTTTGAAATCCAAAATGTCATCAGATACCGATTATTCGCATGGTCACACCATCTTCATTCCGCAAATATCCATATTGTTGCAAATCTAACATTTTTGTCGAACACCGATGACGGTCATCTTGGATTTCAAAATACTGTAAAATTTCCGCTACACACTACCAAAATGTCATGTAAATTTCTGTCTCCTGAGACCGGCTCATGCAAGCGTCCTTTAGTACATAAAAATTAGTTGAAAGAGATGAGAAAATAAATCCAATCACACACATCTTTTGTCGAATTGCGAGTCAGTTTCAGGAGACATAATTTTACACGAAATCTTTCATTACGTTCCCCGACTTTTTACAAACATGAATTACGTTTCGTGTAAAATTCATAATTTCTAGGTGTGTAGGTTACATTGCAACATGTCCGGATGTGACCAGTTTGGTCCTTGGTACTTGCTATAACCACCATTGTACTTCTTTGTCAAAGCCTTGTGGTGTGATTCGAGACACCTCTTGATGGGTTTTGGTCCCAGTCTGAAACTGAACACAGCTGGTGAACACTGTACTTCTGTTTAAAGTCTCTAGTAATTTCAGTTGTCGCATGATTGGTTATGATTTTTGTCAGAAATTTGCCACTTCCCGTGTGATAGGGTAGATTCACCGTCGGAGACTACTCGATTGTGTCGAGGTTAAATGGTTCAAACAAGGAGGATCTACATAAATGACTATGAAAACCTTTAAGAGCCAAATGGCTCATGGAGACTCCAACACCAGCAAACCAGTACTAAGTTTGATTGCGCTGCTGTCAAAAGGCAAAACCTGGCTTAAAGTTACATGACACATCCCATAAATTTATGCCAAATGTAGCATTCCATTTATGTGCATTAGTTAACGCAGAAAATTAAATGTTTCTTTCAAAC
Source organism: Aedes koreicus (assembly GCA_024533555.2). Lineage (NCBI taxonomy): Eukaryota > Metazoa > Arthropoda > Insecta > Diptera > Culicidae > Aedes > Aedes koreicus. The sequence goes on along the minus strand of JAHHFK020005709.1, from coordinate 40,900 downwards.
TATGTAGGTATTCCCGACGGAATTTGATGGGTAACAAGGCTTTATGGATTAAGTGGGTCCTCCCTTAGCTCAGTCGGGTAAAGGCGGGGCTACAAGGCCGGGTCTGGTCTAGGAATTTTTCGTAAAGGAAAATTTCTCGACTCCCTGGGCATAGCGTATGATTGTACTTGCCACACAATCATACTAATGCAAAAATGGTGCCTGTCATCGAATGTTCTTAATTAATAACTGTGGAAGTGCATTTAGAACACTAAGTTGAGGGCAAGCAATAAGCTAATTGCAAAAACAATAAGCTTAAAACGCTAAGAAGGAGGAAGGGATCAGAACTATCTACATTTAAATTCCCACAAAAACTCTGACCACACTCCAGCACTTAAGGGAACGTCCATTAATTATGTCACGCAAAAAGTGACTTTTTATAACCCCCCCCCCCCCCCCCCTTGTCCCGTTTTTTGTATGGACCTTCAAAAATTTTGGTATGGATTGTCACGTTTTCCAAAACGTCCCCTCCCCCCTTACTGCGTGACATAATTAATGGACCTTCCATAACGGGGTATAACTTAAAAATGAGAATGATTTTAACTCTCTCAAACCAAACCACAAATTTGCACAGAGAAAAGAGAGATTATGTGAATCAATGCTCTCTGTGTCTGTCTCCTCAACATAATCGCTGTTTTGTTTTGTTCCAACTTGTTCAGTTGTGTTCAAAATGCCGTCCAACAAAAAGCATAACGCGAGCGGATTTTACAGTCCTATCAAACGAACATAAATCACCGGAAAAAGTTCACTGTGAACCATTTTAAAACCGAGAATGTTCCAGTTTCAACCATCTATCGTATCCTGGCATCATCCGGAACACCTCGTAGGAGTGATAGTGGTAGACCGGCTAAAATAATGGACAAGAAAGGACCTAGATTGCTCCATAGTACTTTCAACAACAAGGATTCGATTAGTCAATCTGATGCAGCAAAAAAGTTCAAGACTACGCAACCTTACATCTGCAAGACGTTGAAGAATATAGAAATAGTCTGCCACAAGAAATCATGAGAACCAGAATACACAGAGTAATCGATATCAACCGTAAAATCTCAATACCGCTGGATGACCCCAAATTACGTCGGAAAATATTTCGTTTTGGATGATGAAAGCTACTGCCCTCTCTCAAAAACCCATATCCCAGGAAACGATCGATATTATTCTGATAATATTTCTGCTGCATCTTCGAACGTGAAATATAAGTTTGAGCAGAAGGTGATGCTTTATATTGACGTAGAAGAATTTCCAAACCATGGTTCAAGCCATGGTGTACCAAAATCAATGTTTGAAGAAAATATTGATTCCATTTCTTCAAACATATAATGCTGATGGAAATTACTTGTTTTGGCCGGAAAGCGTCGTCGCATTATGCGAGAAAAACAAAAGCCTTTTTGAAAAGCCAAAACATCCAGTATGTACCAAAAAACAGCAATCCAACAAATTTACCCCAGTGTCGCCCGATTCAAGATTTCTTTGGATATTTGAGTTCACTGGTGTACAAAAACAACTGGAGAGCCAAAGACTGTAAACAACTGATTAATAGAATCAAAAGATGCATTCGCAAAATCGATAAAGAAGCTGTACAACGCTCCTGTTCAAACATCAGGACAAAGCTTCGTCGAACAGCTGATGACGGATCGTAGTCAAATGTATAGTAAAGATACGTGCCTTCAAAACAAATCAATCAGGTTTCCTTTCTATTAACAAGTGTAATTTCATCGATAACTAGCTGAACCCGGTGCGAGCGTTGCTACGCTTCCAACTAAATGCATGAAAATTTAATAGAACTGGCGCGTTTATCGTTGTTTTACGGAATGAGTTTTGTTGAAATTTTTTCATTTGTAAATGTGTGACTTTGAATATAGAGTTTCATTTTTTTATTTCGTTTTTTGTTTTATTTTTGTCTGTTTTTAATTATATCTCGGATCGGTTGTTTCTACCATGGTGTTTCTTTCTGTGTAGAAGCATTTTATAAACAAAATTTTTATCTTCAAACTACACCGTATCCTATTAGTTTGAACGTTATTTTCTCTTAGATTGAGGAGTGTATCGAAAATAAGCTATCCACAAACTTTCTTTCAAATTATGTTGAAAACCGATATTTTATTCATACAAAAAATTGATCCTTTATTGTACGAGGTTAAACTTGAACATAATGAAGACCGGATGAAATTTAAGTTATTCCTTCACGAATTTTCGAACTTTGGATCGAATGCTCTTCATCAAGTTCCGGACAAGTGTTGCATCGCATTTTTTGGACGCTTGAGCCCAAATTTTTTGAACTCCTGCATGTTCCCAGCTGCCTTACCAGTCTTTTTGAAGACCCTCTTCACGATTGCCCAGTAACGTTCGATGGGTCGAAGCTTAGGGCAATTTGGTGGATTGATATTTTTCTCAACGAGCCAATTGAGAGTGGTTTTGGCATAGTGAGCCGACGCTAAATCCGGCCAAAACAGTGGAGGTGTACTATGCTTCTTATATAAAGGCAACAATCTCTTCTGGAGACACTCAGATCGATAGATTTCCGCATTTATAGTTCCGGTAGTGTAAAAAATGGTTGACTTCAAACCAAAGGAACATATTGCTTACCATACCAGTACCTTTCGACCGAATTTCTCCACTTGAATCGACCTGTCCGCATCGCTCACATCCTCTCCAACGACGGCAGTAAAGTATTGTGGACCTGGAAGGGTTTTTGAGTCCTCCTTTACATAGGTCTCATCGTCCATCAAAACGCATGCATCCGGACGCTGCAAAAGACGCAAATACAATTTCCGGGCCCTTGTTGCTGCTCGCTTCTTCTGTTCTGCACTTTGTTTCGAGATTTTTCTGCTTCTTGTTCCTGCTTTTTTGGCCAAATCACGTATTGACATTGATTTGTTCTTCATGATTAGAGATACCACCTTCTGCTCCAGTTTAGGGTTGGAAGAACCGGGTTTTCTGCCTCTTCCTGGTAGCTCATCCAAAGAATAGTGTTCCCCAAACTTATTAATGATGGTTTTAACACTCGCATGATGAATTCTAAACCGCTTCGTCAATTTTCGCATAGTAATACCCTTCTCACTTAGCCATGTGTCCAGAACCTTAATTTTCACTTCCTTTTCAATACGCGACATTTTGAAAACGCAGAATTTGAACCGCACAAACAAGTAAACAAAAGAAAGCTGACAGTCAAACGCACAGCATGCAGTGTTCAGAGCATAAAAAACCATCACAAATACATGCGTACAACGCAAATGTATGTAGATAGCTTATATTCGATACACTCCTTAAGAGTGATAAAGACTGGACTCGGAAAAAATGAGACACACAAAAATGATCACCAAAAATTCATTTTAAATCGGATACTTCTCAAATTTTCAGGGATTAAATAACTATATATAAGCTATGTTTTGGCATAATTCTCTTAACACTGCTCATGAGATCTTGGGCGAGGCTTTGTCCATCTTCCTTACACAATTTCTCCCAGTTTTTCTTCAAGGCTTCATCGGTTTTGAATGTTTTTCCGCATTTCTTCAACTTCTTCTTCCTTATCGCCTAAAACTTTTCGATCGGACGAAGTTCTGGTTTATTTTGCGGGTTCGCCTCCTTCGGGACCACATTAACGCCCTTTGCTTCGTACCAATCCATTACAGGCTTGGCGTAATGGCACGAAGCGAGATCCGGCCAGAACAGCGTGGGACCACGGTGAGAGCGGAAGAAGGGCAGCAAGCGCTTCTGCAAGCATTCCTCTCGATAAATCTGCCCGTTTATGGTGCCGGTTGTAACGAACGGCTTGCTGTACCGTCCGCACTCGCAGATCGCCTGCCACAACAGGTACTTCTTCGCGAATTTGTCCATCTTTCTCTTCCGGAACTTTTCCGGAACCTCCATGCGGGACGTACCGACAAAAAACTCGAGGCCGGGGATTTGTTTGGTGTCCGCCTTGATATATCCGGAGAAATGTGCGAAATAGGCGAATCTACTTTTGTAAACAAACATTTAAATCGACGATTTCTCACGAATAAAAGCTCAATTTCTTAAACTAACACCACAATTGGATAAAAGTAAATTTCTTCTAGCTAATTGTGGTCTAAATTTTTGAAATTGAGCCTCTATTCGCTAAAAAACGTAGATTCAAATATTCGATGGTCTTCGTCTCCTGTAACATCTTCACAACGCGGGACACGGTAGAATGGTGGATTCCAAGCCTTTTGCCGATCCATCTGTGCGACTGACCAGGATTATCGATCACCGCGCCCAAGATTTGCTGGCGTAGCTCTTCTTGTTTCGAATGCATATTGAAAACTACTTGACAGATCGCGATAAAATTTTACTCTCTTTTACATAAACATATTACCCTAAACTAGTAATACTCAAAATTTCAATAATTTTTACCCACGCGATAAAAAGATACACCCAAAACAAAGTGTCACATTTTTTCCGAGTCCAATCTTTAGTAGCACAAGCATCCCCTTTCTTGACTAAGAAAGGTTCAAAATTCTATCAGAACATGCTTCTTTCCCGATAAATACACATTTTGTGTTTTAGTTGCCTGGATCATTCTCATGTTTGGTTGAAATTTGTGTTTCATTTGTATGAGAGCCCCCCCTTCCTGAGGATAGAGGGGTCTTGCACCACTCTAGAAAAAAAAACCCTGCCTCCAAAAACCTCCACATGCCAAATTTAGTTCCATTTGCTTGAATACTTCTCGAGTCATGCAGAAATTTCCATTTCATTTGTATGAGAGCCCTTCCATCTAGAGGAGGGAGCGGTTTTGAACCACCACACAAAAAGTTCTGTCTCCAAAAGCACCCAAAAATACAATGGTCCATCCTGGATTGCAGCGCTGGGAACCAAGAGAAACCGTGGCGAAGTTAAAAAGTACTTTCAGGCTCATGGCTATGCGAGTCGTGAGTGCGCAGAGAACGATATCATCGGAGAAGTATGCGTCATTGCCGAAATGTGACAGTGGCGGAGAGTGAGTAATATCAGAGGAGTTTGGCAGCTGGTGAGAGCGGAGTTGATGGCCAAATCGCAGCGAGAATGCGATGCGGGGGAGAACGGTCGATGAATGCACTAGCTCATACCGGATCTATCGATCTGGATGAAAAGGAAGCATGAAGAGGTAAACTTCTACGTTATGCAGTTTATGTCTGGCCATGGTTGCTTTAGGAAATACGTGCATCGATTCGGACATGCAGCGTCACCCTTCTGTCCAGAATGCGCAGACGTCCAAGAGACACCGGATTGCGAAGCGAGATGCTGGATGGATACCAGCCCAGTTAACGTCGTCTATAGAATGTGTCGTCATTTCGCAAATCATGTCGGCTCAGCAGCCAAAATGGCGGGAGAATCAAGAAGCGAGTGGTTGAGCTGAAAGGCGGGTTGTCGGTCTCGGGGGATACTCCATCGTCGGGGAACTCTCCGTCGTTGCATGGTAGATTCGCAATCGGAGACTACTCAAATCGATTGCGTCAGTATGTGGGAGCTAAATGGCTTACCGTAGTTTGCGGGTTCCTGACTGTCTGTGTAGAATTCTGTGAAGCTATTTCCAGAAACGGGCTCTAGTTTACGATACAGAAATCGGAAGTCGGCAGAGGTCGTTTAGGATCACGGCGGGAGTTTCACAAGGTTCCATCTTTGGCCAGACGTTCTGAAACGGGATGTACATCGGTGTATTGACGTTGAAACTTCCGATTGGAGTCAAGATCGTTACCTTTGAGAACGACGTCATTGTGACAGTTTTTGGAACTCTGGGAGAGGTTGAAATATTTGTGACCGAAGCGATAGACAAGATTTAAGGCTGGATGAATGGTGCAAAGATGCAGATAGCCATAGCTTCTAAGCGCGTGCTGAATTACTTGAGGGTGATGATTGATGACCGGCTGAGCTTCAACAGTAACGTTGGCTATGCCTGCCAGAAGGTGGTGAAGGTTATCAACCAAGCAGCAGCAAGAGGCGTATCCTGGTTAGTATTTCCTCATCGATACTGAGGTATGGGGGTCCAGCTGGAAACCAAGCAAAGCTGAGCGAAATTGAACAGAAAGTATCGTCTCATAACTGCGCGTCGAGAGCGCTTACAGAACTATCTTGTCGAAAGTAGTATTCGTTATCGCCGGAATGATCCCTTTCGGCATTACCCTAGCGGAGGAAATCAGAATAGTTCGGAATATCGTGCGAGCGGTGTCGATGGCGAAGTAGCAGGAGGAGTTGAACATGGCGGAGAACGCCAGGTGAACACAAAGGCTGATATTGGTTCTGTCGTACGGGATGAACAGAAAACATGGCGATGATAACTTTTCACTTAACATTCACTTGACTCATTTCCTGTCAGATCATGGCTGCTATGTGTGTAACGTATGCAACGTCAGTGCATAGTACAGGAGTGTCCTGCGAGGGCGGTTGTGAAAAAGAGCATGTCATGACCGTCGGCTACTCCATATTGGTATGTACGTCTCGATGGGTACACATAACGGCTTCTAGAAGGAGGAGGCCGCTTGCGATCAAAAGCAGCTAGGGCTGAGAATTAAAGAGAAGTACATGAGCATAGAACAACATCCCTCAGAGTAGTCGTTTCACCGTGGACAAAGTAAAGAGAAAGTAAGGATTTTTTTTATTGACTAAGGGCTGTACTCGAAAAAAAAATGCACCAGACAAAAGTGTTCGCCAAAAATTTATTTTAAGTCGGATTTTCTTAAAACTTTCAGGGAATGAACTAATACATATTGATTATGTTTCAGCATAATTATTTTACTCAATTTTCTTTCCATCGCTGAAAGCCCGCACCTTTCCCTTAAGACCCCTCATTACATTTTGTGCAATGGTGGAGCCGACCTTTTTGGTCACTTTCATCCATTTTTTCTTCAACTCCAGCTTGTTCTTAAACACCTTGGAAAATTTTTGAACTTTGGCCTTCACTATGGCCCAAAATCTTTCCACCGGACGAATCTCTGGTGAATTTGGGGGAGTTGACGGTTTTTGGTACAAAAACAACGTTATTGTCTCTGTACCAATCCAACGTCAATCGAGCGTAATGGCATGATGCCAGGTCCGGCCAAAATAATGTCTCGCCTCCGTGGGACCGCAGGAAGGGCAACAGACGCTTCTGGAGGCACTCGGTGCGGTAAATTTAGCTGTTGATGGTACCCGTTGTGATGTACGGTTTACTCAGTTTACCGCATTGGCATATGGCCTGCCAGAGCAAGTATTTTTTGGCGAATTTGTCCTCTTTCTTCTTCCTTATGTCTTCCGGAACATCAAACCGGGATTTGGCAACGTAGAACTCCAGCCCCGGTATCTGCTTTGCGTCTGCCTTGATGCACGTTTCGTCATCCATAACCACACACATCGGTTTCGTTAACCACTCTCGATACAGCTTCCTTGCGCGGGATTTGGCCGCCGTGTTTTGTTGATCACGCCGGTTCGGTGCCTTGCGGACCTTGAATACACGAAGCCCAGCTCGTGTCATGGTTTGCTGAACGAACCAGGCGAAACACTTTGCCTTCAGAGCCGCGTCGCGAATCGAAAGGTTCGGATTACACTTGAAATACACAGGGTCAGCTGTCATCGATTTTATTCCACTTCCAGCCCGCCGCTCGGTCGTCTGGGACTCCTTAAACGATTTTACCACCCGAGACACAGTTGTATGGGTGATTCCCAGTTGTCTTCCGATCCATCTCATGGTCGCAGTCGGATTTTCCATGACGGCGCGCAAAATTCTCCGGCGATTTTCTTCTTGTTTCGATGACATCTCAATAACCACTGAACCGATTGTTATGAAATTTTGCACATGTAAACAATTTACTCCAAACTAGTTATATCCAGATTAATTTTTACAAAAGGACAAAAAAGTTACACACGGATAAAAATGGTGCATTTTTTTTTCGAGTACAGGCCTTAGGCACGACAGCGAGTTCCATTACCGCTTGACTGAATCCCACTCATACACATTCATACACACAGACATGATGCGGGCTGAGCCAAAATGATATATAACACTTGGCCTAACGGGCCTCGGAAAGATAAATGGATTTTCAAGCGATCGCAATACCCTTCTTTGTAAGACGGAGGAAAAAGAATTGTTAATCAAATTCTTTGGTCGGTGTAAACATACATTTTCATACTGGCGAACGTTCATACAGGTGTGATTGATGGAGTGACATACATATTTTTTCAATGACAAGTGAATCCCGAGATAGAAGAGTTTTCTGTCGGGAAAAATATGTGAGAAGTTATAACTGTGAACAGTATGAACAACATGAGTGGATTGTATTTTCTTAGAAATAAAACTGACTGGGTTCCGGCCACTTAAATAATGTTGATAGACTCAGCTGGTTAGATTGTATCCTAAAAATTAAGCTACAAAGCAACACCATGAAGGAGGCGGCTAAGTTCGATTCCGGATCTAGCTTAGGAATGTTTCGTGATAGAAAATTTTTCGACTCCCTGTTCATAGGGTATGATTGTACTTACCATACAATCGTACCAATGCAAAAATGGTAACACAAAGCTGAAAAGCAGGCAACACGCATATTTTGATGAGCGATAAGCTTGAGCAATCTTCTCTCTATCTGCTGGATGAACTCCGATGCAGAGTCAAGTTTGGAGCTATCACCACAACCACAACTTTCCATGTGACCAACAACTTCATTAACTTATTTGATCCATACATACTTTACTCCCTTCCAAAGGATGACGTCATTAGCGATTTTTCGTTTCATAAAATCCAAAATCTGGATCTGGATCGAGTCTGGAGTTAATGTGTGTCTTTTGCACAAGATCCCAGATGGTTCACCTAAAGCTGTCATACACGAATACCGATATATTATTCCTACGAAGACAAATTATGAGCAGATCGAGATGAAAGGTCTTGTATTGGTATTCACCGAGACCAAATTACATCGCATGCTGCTGGTTTACTCTCCAGACAGATCATCAACATCTACTACGGACCTTCGGACTAAAAAGCGAAATTTCAGTTCATTCGACAAACGTTGGGCATTGATACTTCTATTTACTATCGCAGTTTGTATACGCTGTCCTATCTCATCTCATCAACCGTCCTCTGTTCGCGACATAATCATCAACCGTCACGTTGAACCGGATGAGGATTTCACTATTGACTCCATTCGACTGGAAGACGACATCAAGATTCCACTTCAAGCAACCTTAGACATTCAAGATGAGGGGGGAGCTACACTGCAGTGCTCAATTCTTCAGCCTGTAGTTCAGTATATCCAGCATGGATAGCCCTCCAAAATAGAATACATCACCAACACTGGTGTGTGTCCAACACCGGTTGTCAATAGCTTCATCATGATGTCAAACCTATTAGTGATTCCGGACTGTTTTCGCCAACAAGTTGTCAAGCAGCTTCACAGAGGATATCCAAAAATGGAGCGTAGCCAAGAATTGACAACAATATTGCTGATTTTGAGATGTGAGATCTGCGCCAATCATTCAAAAACACCGCCCAAGGCTCCGTTGCAGGAATGACCACATGCACAATCTCTCTGGGAAAGACTTCACAACGATTTCGCTGGCCGACTCAACGGTCTACACTTCTTAGTTTTTGTGGACGCCTTCTCGAAGTGGACAGAAATACGAATTGTACTATTTCCGACAACAGACGCAACCATCCAATGATGGACAGCTCAACCACACCGAGCAAATGGTTCAGTTTTTCCAAGAGCTGTTCCGCCAAATACGTTCCTTCCGTAGCAAATAGAAATAGAGAGCCACCACATTCTTGACGATGACGTTCATTTGTAAGTATCAACGAAGTATCAACGAACCATCTGCATCGTGAACTGAAATGCTTGTTCCATCAGAAACAACAATCTTGATCTTGGTGACTTCTCAAACAGGAAGGACATCAACATCGCAATCGTAACAGAGACTCACCTCAAACCAGAGATGAACGTTTTGACGTAGGACTTACGTCTCTCTTTTCGATTCCTGCATAGGGGCGCTGTTCTAATTTTTTTTGGAAATCGAAAGCGTTACGCGGGTTTGGAGATTATGAACGATAATATTTCCTCTCTGGTCCACAGAAATTTTATGATACGTATTTCATTCGAAAGATAGAACATCAAAGCTGAATCCCTGATGCTAACTTTATTCACCACATTTCTTTGAACTAATTAAAATGTACTTAAAAGAAACATGTCTAAACGCACAAAGCTATTGGTCGAAAATGACATCATATTTGCGCCACGCTCTGATTGGTTCATACTGCCACAGTTACCGTTCCAGCGATGATCAAACATGTGGGGACGACCGACCAATCATTAATTCTCGCTGTGCATCCGTATGCGACAGACCTGTTTGCGGAGCACGTTGGTAGAAAACGCCGCCCGTGAAAACAAGAAGACCAGAATCATCCCACGTCACCTGCAGCTAGCCATCCGCAACGACGAGGAGCTGAAAAAAGCTTTTCTCCGGTGTGACCATTTCACAGAGTGGTGTCCTGTCAAACATCCTGCAGCCTAAGAAGACTGTTAATTTCAATTGCGAACCATGTTCCTTCCGTAAACAACTAAAATCCGCCCTTTTCAGGACGATCAAATCAATTTACCGACTAAAGAGTATGTTTGATTGAAATTTCTCTTGAGCTGATCGAAATGTTCATTACCACGCACTGTTCAACAATGCGTTGCTTCGCGTCCCGGAGAAAATTGCCAAATCATTCGCCCACGTCATCTTCGTGGTCAAGTGGTTAGCGGCGTCACCCGTCGTTCAAGCGATTGACATGAAGTAAGGGTTCGATTTCCGCTCTAGCCAGTGGAACTTTTCGCAAAACGAAAATGTCCATACTGGTCCACTGGGTGTTAGGTTAGTTGTTCGTTGTAATTCGCTCTATGTTTAGTGTAAATTTAAACACAGTCTATTCAACACTAACAAGCACTTTGAACATTCAACAAACAACATATTATTAACAGTTAATTCGACCCAAACTGCAGTTCCTATAAATTTTCGTCGAGAACCAATAGTGAAGCCTCACACTTATAGCATAAGGTTTCTTGGTTCTTTAGACTGAATAAAATATAGTAGAAATTTATTAATTCGATGACATCAATTTGTTCACATCAACAAGCAGTCCTACGTCAACTTTGCAGTTATGTCACTGACATAACTCATCCGTTCGTTTTTATCTCAGTTTTCCGGTTCGAAAGGCTTGATCGTTGCGGTTCCAAAGGAGGGGAAGTTGCAATTGCCCTACGTATCGACGTCGTCTACCACCTGTTGTTGAGCTTCCAACTATAATTTGTTGAAGCCATTGGATTCAAGGGCGTATTAACCGTCAGCTATATAACAAGTATCGTGGATTACTGTCCCAATCAAGCCAGCTTCAATAACAGGACAACAATGGCTCTCCGAAATGACATCTTCAAGCACATTCAGCGGCAAGGATAGTTTGTCATCACCGGCGACCTGAATGCGAATCATAAAGCCTGATGGAACACCCGACGAAACCGAAACGGCATGGACCTGGAAGAGAGCCTCTACACCATCATGGATCGAAATACTCCCACCAAGTTGTGTAGATCCGAGGTCCATTCAACAATAGACATCATCCTCATCAACATGCTGGTCTTGAACCAAGAGCTTAGGCAATTGAGCGACCTGTTCTACGGTTATCTCACGTTAAACTTTAACCAATGCCTCCGACTAAGCTACTTCCCCTTTAGCTAGAAGTCAGCTTACCTCATCTCTCTGCTAAAAGTTATCAAACTCTTCGAAAAAGCAATCGACCGCTACTTGTATCTGCCAAAGCAAACATCTTGCTTGAAAAACAGTTTAATTTCCGACGTGGTCGTTCGACTATGCACAGACTAGAGATTAGAGGAACAATTCTGTATCGAAATCATCTGCCATGGCACTTCTTGATGTCGAAAAGGATTTCGACAATGTCTGCCATGATGGTTTGGGATACAAGCTGCGCCGATACAACCTTCGCATCTTTCGTGAGAAGATAATTGAAAATTATCTTACAAATAGGACATTCCGTGTGGCGCTGTAAAGTACAGTTTCCGATGTGCAAGAAATTTAATCCAGTGTTCCGCAGGGAAGCATATAAGATTCATTTTTATTTAACCTCTCCACAACGGATATACCACCACTCCCTGAAAATGAATCTCTGTGCTTGTTCGCCAATAATGTCGCAGACGTCCACAAAGATAGGGTAACTAGAGTGCTCACAGCGAAACTACAGCGAAGCCCACCTCTAGTTTTTTTTTCTAATTGTGGTCGTAGTAGTTAAGTAGGTTATTAAATTAAATAATCTAAACATGCCAAAGGCCAAAAAACACATCAAACATAAAACACACAAAAAAAAATCCAAAGCTGATGAGCCTTTATGGCATCACTTTAAAATCCAAAATAAGGTTAATGTAAGCAAATGGTTATGAATAAAGACAAAATGTTACTGCTGGGGAAGGATTCATTCTGTATTCTGTTTACAACCAAGCAAAACATACTGTGTTTAATTTTATAATTTTCTAAAAACAGGCTCTCGTTTTACAATGTTTGCTTTTAAATTAATGGAATGGTTTAACATAAATCAAACAAGCTTTACTGATCGACAGTATTTATGAAATTCGATATTTTTCGTTTCTATACACGGTGTTCAATAAGTTCGGATACACTTTCAAAATTTGTTAAAAAAATGAAAACATGTTTTTTTATTTTTTGGATTTATGTTATTGAAAGCTATGTTTACAAGGAACGTTTACAACATTTCTCTTGGAATGACCCCCCCTTTGTACTCCTTAACGAGCTTCAAACGTTTCTCGAACGCGTCGCAGGCGGCACGCACGGACTGCATGGGCATTTCGTCCCAGATTTTGAGAATTACCGTCTTGAAATGATCCAAAGTGCTGACCTTGTATTCGTTCAGCTTCGCCATCATATAGGACCAAACAAAAAAGTCGAGAGGATTCAAGTCCGGGGAGCTGGGAGGCCACAAAGTTTTGTCCAGAAAGTCGGTTAAATTGTCCCGACACCAGGCTTGAACCACATTTGCCGTATGGGCTGGTGCACCGTCCTGCTGGAACACGTAGTGCTCATCGCCGTAGAGGCTTCGGAGACTGGGGGCAACAACCTTTTCCAAAACCTCAGTTTTGTAGTACGCCGCGTTGATTTTGACGTTTTTTTCAATAAACACCAAGGGTAGCTTACCACGTTTGCATACTGCCCCCCAAACCATCACCGACGCGGCACTTTGGAACCGAGGGATGTTTATATTGGATTCAGGAATGCTGTCCCTCGATGGCGCCCACACCCGGTCATTTTGCACATTGTGCGGCTGCTGCAGCACGAACAGTTTCTCGTCCGAAAAAACAAACTCCTGACCAGCGTGCCGAGAGAGGATCCTCTTAGCTCGATCCAACCGCTTTTTGCTGGTAGCCTCCGAAACGCCATGGACCTTACGTTTTTTGTAAGGCCTGAAACCAAGGTCCTTGGTGAGTATGGTGTGAGCGGTTCCAATGGAAACGTTGAGATCTGCAGCCGTTTTCCGGATTGAGCGGTTCTTTTTGCGCCGAATTCGCTCCCTCACGATCTTGATGACCCATGGCGTCCTCGCTGAACGCGGCCGACCGGATCTCGCACGGTCATTGGTCGAGGACGTCTCCCGGTATCGCCTGATGGTCGTGTAGACAAAGTTCCGCTTGACCCCATGCGATTTCAGCAGCCGGAATATATCGCCGGGTCGCTCACCGTTCAAAAAACGCTTAATTACGAAGTCCCGATACTCTTTCATCGCGCGTAACAAACAAACAACAACTAACAGAATGTCAACACCGCGCACATTCGGTAGCGTATGAATGAAGCTAAAGCTGACACCAATACCAATGCAGAATATGTACATGGCGCATACCTACGCAATGATGAAAACTTGTATTCGAACTTATTGAACACCGTGTAGTTGATCAAAAGGTATACAGGGTGTTCAATAAGTTCTAATACAACTTAGCATCGTTGTGTAGGTGCGCACGATGTGCATTCTCTGTATTGGTATTGGTGTCAGCTTTAGTCTCATATATAGGCTAACCGATGCGCATGGTGTCGACTTGCTGTCATTTGTTGTTTGTTTACCGCGCACGATGAAGGAGTACCGCGACGTCGTAGTAAAGTTGTTTGCGAGAGGTGAGCGACCCGGCGACATATTCCGGCGGTTGAAATCCCACGAGGTGAAGCGAAATTTTATCTATACCACCATCCATCGGTACTTGAAGACGTGCTCAGTCAAGGACCATGCGATGTCCGAGCGGCCGCGTTAGGTGAGGACGCCATCAAGGTGGTGAGGGAGCGGGTTCGTCGAAAAATGAACCGCTCGATCCGGAGGACCGCTGCTGACTTGGATGTGTCGATCAGGACTGCTCACACCATCATGATGAAGGACCTGGGATACAAGGCGTACAAGAAACGCAAGGTTCACGGGATAACGGAGGTTACAACGAAGAAGAGGCTGGACAGAGCCAAACTGATACTTTTGCGGCACGCAGGTCAGAAGTTTTGTGTTTTCTGATGGGAAACTGTTTGTCTTACCACAGCCACACAATGTTCAAAATGATCGGCTGTGGGCGCCGACGTTGGACAGATCCCCCCGTCCCACATAAACATCCCGCGGTTCCTAAGCGCCACGTCGGTGATGGTTTGAGGGGGGCGTATCCAGGCGTGAGAAGCTCCCGCATTGGGGATGTGAGGCAAAGCATGCGTCCTTGATTCAATTTTCCTGTCGTACACTGACGGAACTATCAACACTTTCTCTTTATATCTTTCATTTCTTGCAAATATTACTGTCCACTGTTCATGCTGTTTTATTTATCCCCTTCTTATTGAGTACATCTAATTTTTGTCGAATAGTATAAGGCCTGTACTCGGTCCGTTGGTAAAAATTGATGAAAATCTGCGTACAACTAGTTTGGAGTAAATTGTTTACATGTGCAAAATTTCATAACAATCGTCTCAGTGGTTATTGAGATGTCATCGAAACAAGAAGAAAATCGCCGGAGAATTTTGCGCGCCGTCATGGAAAATCCGACTGCGACCATGAGATGGATCGGAAGACAACTGGGAATTACCCATACAACTGTGTCTCGGGTGGTAAAATCGTTTAAGGAGTCCCAGACGACCGAGCGGCGTGCTGGAAGTGGAAGAATATCGAAGACAGCTGACCCTGTGAAGGCCCGGATGGTGTTGAATTATTTCAAGTGTAATCCGAACCTTTCGATTTGCGACGCGGCTCTGAAGGCAAAGTGTTCCGCCTAGATCGTTCAGCAAACCATGAAACGAGCTATGCTTCGTGTATTCAAGGTCCGCAAGGCACCGAACCGGCGTGATCAACAAAACACGGCGGCCAAATCCCGCGCAAGGAAGCTGTATCGAGAGTGGTTAACGAAACCGATGTGTGTGGTTATGGATGACGAAACCTATATCAAGGCAGACGCAAAGCAGATACCGGGGCTGGAGTTCTACGTTGCCAATTCACGGTTTGATGTTCCGGAAGACATAAGGAAGAAGAAAGTGGACAAATTCGCCAAAAAATACTTGCCCTGGCAGGCCATATGCCAATGCGGTAAACTGAGTAAACCGTACATCACAACGGGTACCATCAACAGCGAAATGCGGCCCTTCCTGCGGTCCCACGGAGGCGAGACATTATTTTGGCCGGACTTGGCATCATGCCATTACGCGCGATCGACGTTGGATTGGTAACGTTGTTTTTGTACCAAAAACCGAATCATAGATCAATGGTAGATTTGACATTTTTCGGATACTTGAGTTGTCAAAACAATGTAAATAATCAAGTTATCACTAGAATATCTGGTGGTATTGGCGTTGGCACATCTAACATTCTCAGAAGTTCTCAATGAGATGCTTTGTTGTTCTGGAAAGAAAAATTTACATGCAATGACGGAGCAAGAAATGAGAGAAGTAAAACGGAATTTTTATTACAAATCTAGAATTCCACGAATTATAATGTGTGTAGATGGTTTAATGTGAGTCCCTCAAACTCTAAATCGAAACTTACACTACAACCGAAAAAGATTTTATATCCTTAATGAAATGATAGTAAGTACAACAACATAACTTACAGACAGTTTGAAATAAACATTTAATTTTCTGCGTTATCAAATGCACATAAAGTGAATGCTAGACTTGGCATAAATTAATGGGATCTTAATCAACACTAAGATTTTGAGTTACAAATATTGTATGTTCATCTGAATGATCTAAAAAAAACATTTTTATAGGTAACGCTGGGGGCCCATCCTAACCATGCTTGATTACGCCTCACCGAAGACCCTTAGAAGACATAGAACGAACAATTCAGAGTCATCTTCACACTTCTACACACTTTCATCCACTTTTTCATCACATCCTTGTCGTTTTTGAAGACCTTCTCTGTTTTCCGGAGCTTGCCCTTCAGAATCGGCCAGAATTTTTCTATTGGGCGAAGTTCTGGCAAGTTTGACGGATTTGCCTTCTTCGGCACAAAAATAACATCGTTGGCTTCGTACCACTTCATCACCGGTTTCGCGTAAGAGCACGATGCCAGACCGGCCAAAACCGAGTGTTACCTTCGTTGGACCGGAGGAAGGGCAGCAAGCGCTTCTGGAGGCATTTTTTACATATTTGGCCGTAGTGTACGGCTTGCTGAATTTGTTGCACCCACAGATCACCTGTCACAACAAGTACTTCTTGGAAAATTTGTCGACCTTCTGAAACTTCACCGAAACATCCAGAGTCCGCTTTAATGTACGTCACGTCTCGTCGTCCATTATGATGCATTTCGGCTGCACCAACCACTCGCGGAACAGCTTCCTGGCGCGGGATTTGACCACCGTATTCTGTTTATCAGTTCGGTTAGGCGCCTTCCTTACCCTGAAGACATGAAGTCCGGCCCGCTTCATTGTCTGTTGGATGAACTAGACGGAAGAATTGACCTTCTTGGCCACGTCCCGAATCGAATGGTTCGGATTGCGCTTGAAGTAATCCCTCACCTTCCTTGCGTTTACAAGGTCGGTCGTCTTCGCTTTTCTTCCGCTGCCAGCTTGCCGCTGGGTCGTCTGGGCCTCGTTGAACGATTTTATCAAATGGGACACGGTTGAATTTTCCATGACAGCGCTCATATTTTGTTTGTCGAAGCATTTCTTGCTTGAAAGCGCTTTACAGATTGTGACGAAATTTTGCACATGTTAACATTACACCCCAAACTAGTTTTATCTGAAATTTCATCAATGTTTACCCATGCACTAAAAAGTTATACTCAAAAGAAAGTGTTGCATCTTTTTCCAGTACAATCTTTAGTTATAACTTCAGAATACTTCTCCTAACTTTTAATTTTTCCAAAGCGATTTTCTCCAAGTAAATATCGCTTGCAGCCAGGGTCATACAATTTCAATTTCAATTGAAAATCTTTGTGGGACGATGAACTTAACATTCATCCCTTTCAATTGAAACACATTATCTTCTGACAGCCACTTCTTCTTCCGCTTCAGAAGAACAATTTTCAAACAAACATTTTCGACTAAGCTTTTCATTCATCGGTGTTTTTGTTAGCCTTTGGTGTCAAACTAGTATGAAGCAGGACAATTGAAACTCATGCAATATCGTGTATGAATTTCATTTCTGAAGTATTCATTATTTTTAAGAGTAGAACCAGTACCTTCAGATAAAGTAATTGTAGCACCAAAAACAATAATCAACCTTTTTATGAAATTGTAAATGAAATTGCTGATATTTATGTTGCTTTCATGCGATCCCTGTTGTGTTCACAACTCCAACACAAATGCAACAAATGCAATTTCAATATGTCACCGCAGTATCAAACAGAAACGCGCTTGTCAGCTCGGGGAGATTCTTGTCGAGCAAAGTTACAGCAATGTGTGCATCGTCAAATGACAGTACTTCTAGAATCACTGGCACACATGTTTTGTTCACCAGCCATATACTCTGGTGGGGGGATGAAAGCAAATCAATTTCAACGAAGTTGATTCACGGTCGTTCACAACGTCGTTTGAAGCAAGCTTGGATTTCAATTGAAACGCTTTTGACGCCGGCTAAATCACAAAAGCTTACTCACGTTTGACAGGAAGGGAATTGGGAGTGAATCGGTGAAAGTAAGATTCATTCACTGCACGAAAGCTAATTGAAGTAAAGTGAAATGAATGCAAAAGCGATTCATTATCATTTTAATGCTTCGACGATGTAGGGCCCTGCTTGCAGCATGATCATTGTTTGATTCACATCTGATAATCGTGTCGATGTTTTGCTGATTATAGCAAACTAAATCACCGGTGTTTCTAAAGGGCGAACACAAAATTATTGCAACACTTACAACTGGCTGCCTTTTTTCTACCACTGGATTAACCAAATGTTGCATAGTTGCTTTTTGAAGCAACACATACTGTGAATTGCGTAGGTGTGTGGTTTGTTGCGGCCAAGATGGAAGTGTGTCACGTAAGGCGCGTGCAAAAATTGTACACCCCCATATGTAAAATGCGGCGCAAATCTTAAGAGTTCTTTACTATTCAACCATCTTAAGAGTTTTATAAAGGTTCAATGACCGATTGACTTTGGATCAAAAGCACGGAGCAGGAAGGAAACCGGGAGTAGCATGTAGAAAGACAGAGGGAAAGGTAATTTCTCCCGAAATTCAAACATTTTAACACATGATGTTGCCAAAAAGGTCGGTGATTCTCATAGTTATGCCCAGAAAGCAGAGGCAAGGGCTGAATTACATGCATAAAAGGTTCAAAACTTCCCAAACCACGATGAACGGCAGCAAACTGTTTCCAAGACCCGTGCTAGGAAGCTCTACAGGGACAGGCAGTTGCTGAGTGATGAATGACGAAAAATACGTCAAAATGACCTCCAACAAATGCCAGGATAGGATTTTCACACTGGAAAAGATAAATTCAAAGTAGACGATCTTTTCAAAAAGAAGAATGTTGAAATTCGCATCGAAATATCTCATTTGGCAGGCTATTTGCACCTGGCGATGTGAAATTTTCGTCACAAAGCGCCATCGATGATGAAATTTTCATGACTGAATGCCTTCAAAAGCGTCTTTTGCCATTTTTGGAGTAGAACAATAGAAAACTACTATTTTTGCTGGATTTAGCTTCATGCCACAATTCTAAAAGCGTGCTGGAATGGTATGATACTAAATCGGTGCATTTTGTCCTCAAGGACATGTAGCCACCCAACTGCCCTGAACTACGTCCAATTGAAACTATGAAGCGGGCACTCAGAAAGACCCAGTGGATAAAAAAAAAATGAGAAAAAGGTACCGGATACGACTATACAAGCTCTTATGGATGGCGTGAAGCAAAAGTGACGAGGGCTTTACCAAACAACCCCCAATAATTGATCCAATGTATGTTAACTAGGCTCAATACATGTATAAAACTGCCAAACAAATTTGAGTTTTATCCGAAAATACTTAATATTTTATGGTAAATTAACTGTGTTGCAATAATTTCGCCTTTTAGCAAAGTGTGCAATTATATCACCACTTTTTTTAGGTGGACGCTTTTCGTTGACATTAATTTGTTCATTCTCGTCCTTCGCGATTTGGTTTTTGTCATGACTCTCCTGATTTTTTGTCCTGAATCAGAATCGATCCCAAAACTTATCGATTCTTCAATGCCATCAACAGTTGGTATTAAACCTGTCAGAACTCATTCCTTCAGCGCAGAAAGTTTGATGAGCTTACTAGGACCACCACATGTAGCTTGTTGTTCCTGGCGGCTATGCGCTAACTTGCGCTTCGTGTTGGATTTCCTGTCAAACAAAACCTATAATGAAACAACGTTGAAATATGTTCAAGAAAGACTCTTTGACCCACCTTCTTCCACGCCGTAGATTCCTTCCTGCAACCCCAACTTCCCAGTATGGTCCCAAGAATTTCGCAAAACCTTTTGCGATATCTTAATGCTCCTCTAGCAGCTTGACCATTTGATTGTACTGATCTTTACTAGTACTTTTGATTTTCTGTTGCTTAAACTATTCATCGTTGATAATTGAATCGATTCTCTTGCTTAACATGATGTGAAAATATCAGCTATGGATGACTTGTAGAAACTCGATGTGTTCTATAATTATTTCGATTCAAAGCCATCAACTACGAAACACAAGAAGAAACTTATCATTTCCATGGTGATAATCTCAAGTTTTCTCGAGTATGTACTATGAGAACTTCTCAAGAAGTCATTTACAGTTTGCAATAGCATTTCGATAGAAAAAAAACGAAAAAATAAACTTCATAAAAATGGAACAAACTACTTTTCGTATTTGCGTATTGGAAATATGACAATTCGTTCGAACGAACGATGTTCGAAAATCCGAATAGTTCGCATTGGTCTGAACGAGAACCAGAATGCGAATGTGGTATGTTTACGAACGTTGTCTTTCCAAAAAACAACAGGAATAAAGTGTAGTAATCTATTAGCCTGCTAGTATGATTATCGAAGGACTCCAGAGTTAAAAAAGTGTGTTTATTTGTATCGTATCCACAGCAAAACTGAATCACTAACTTCAAACGGTGAAAACTGCAGTGAACTAGATTTCTCCACTGACACATTGAGATTTGTTCCAGAAAGTTTTTCTGGGGATAATAGACATATGCAGAGTTTGAGATACAGAGAATATTGAAAAACATACCATACCTTACATATAGTCTCAATATGTTTAGATAAATGGATCTATGGAAATATGAAAGACTGCTCAAATCCTTGAGATAGGGAGAAATATTTGGATGTTCTATCGAGAAACAATTTACTGCCTTATTGATATTTTTACGTTGGCCATCAGCGCCAGCGTTTTGACTTTCAGCTGCAGTAACATTCTAGGTACGAATCGTCTTGAAATATGAAACACGCAAACCACTGACAATATTTCCAAAAAAAAAATCCAGTATACTGTATACCTTCCAGTATACGCAATATTTCTTAGCAGCACAATTTTTTCGCTTTGCCCTCCAATTTTAATTAGATGGATCTCATTAAAGTCAGTTTGGTAACTTTTTGTAAATTCAATTTCGCCTCACTTCGTTAACCCCAGTTACGACCGGTAAGCACCCGTCAGCTCACCGCTCTGTCACACTTTTATCAATCGTCATCGCTATGCGACAGTCAGTGGGCCATTGGGGGTACGTGCAGACGGATGCATGGCATGGAATTTTTTTTCTCACACCCCATCCACCAACCACTTTCTTCAAGGTTAAACAAATAAGTTTTTATTTCTTCCTCCTCCTGCCACAATTTCACTCTCACTCTTAGGCTCATTTATACCCCATTCGCGAATTTAAGTGTCATGGAGTCGTTGAAAAAAAAGCACGATCGTGACGGCGACGGTCGATCGACGAAAGCGCAAAACGCAGAAAATAGCGAAGAAACGCCGAAGAAATTAACATCGCGCGGCATATTTTCACGCCGGATCTGGGTCGATCTTTATATAATGTTTATAACCTGTTGATTCAAGTCCGAGATGCGCTGGCTCTGCTCAACTACTGGGCGACCGGGTGGTGGTCGATTAGCTGGCTGTCTGTGGAGGCCGCTGAAGTCGGACGGATTACGTGATTCATGTCCTGTTTTAACACGGGCAAGACCTTCCATTGCCACTGCCACTGGTTGCCATACGACGACGACTGGACGGCAAGAAAATGGAAGTGGCGGAGGTCGGCTGCTAGTGTGTTTGGCTTGGGATGGACCACAACACTATTGGTCTGGGTCGAAGAACCGGTATTTGGCGTGTGCTGCGTATCACATGAATGTTTTGTTTGTCCATAAATAGCGCAGTTGGTGCGGGCCGGAGAGAGCCCGTTGAGGTGATGCTGATTACTCAGCATCCGTCCAGTGCGTGGCTGATGCTTGTAATGCTAGTATGCTGTATTGGATGAGTAACGGGGAAACGCGATCGAACTGATCGCTAGAGGGAGTTGTAGTTTGTCATCATTATCGAACCGTTTTGAGGTCAGATTGAGTTATGTTGAGAAATTAATCGAAATTTCACGAACCATCGTGTGCACATAAAAAGAAAGATAGAAAACTTGAGAATTGATAAGCCCAATATGCGATCACGATTAAAGTGGTTCAGTGTAAAACGGCAAGTGATTCGCAGCATCTTTTTACAGTTATGAAAAGTATCCTTCGCTCTATTTGAAACCGAATCAGCAGTAGAAATTCATGAGTAATACACAAAGCAATCAGCACATTTCAACACGACGCTTCTGACCATCGTATTTACTGATATAACTGTAGCCGATCTGACTTTTTACGAATTCCGAAGCATCTATGGCTGGAACTATATATAAATAATTTTACAGAAAAAAAATAATGCATTAAATGAATTAAATATGTTTTTAAATATAAGAATCAATACAGTAAATTCACAAACAGGATGATGCGTGATGGGATTTTTTTAATTATTTTATTACAGATTGGGCCGAAGGGTCTCAGATTGTTACGAAACTTTTTTGGGTTCATGGATATATCTAGACAAAATAACATTTGTAACAATGTAACAATTTGTAATCAATGACTTCAAGCGTATTTCTCTTAGATCTGCTTGCTTCCACATAAAAAATAGCAGCAGAAACAGATACAGGAAGTTATTACCTTCCCGACGGTAGTGGATATAGATGTTAGAAACCTGGCATTTCCAGAATATTTACGTTTTAAGTCATTGTTACTTTCGACTTTTTGACGATTTTGTCTAGATATGAACAAAAAGCAACAGTATAAAACTCAGGCTTGCCGATTTTACTGGCAAACGCCAATTGAAGTTTTCCGATTTTCCCGAACATCACTAACTTCAAAAATTCATAACTCAAGAACGATTCATCCTAGAACAATTTTTTTCTTCAAACAATAGTGATATTTTCTTGAGATATTGGAAAAAATATAATCTTAAAAAAAATACCTACAAAATGTTCCACAGTGCAGGAAAATTGCTTGAAGAGACGGAAAAACCATTTTCTAAATCATAAAAATAAAAAAAAAAAATTTTCTTGTTAATTAATTCATAAACTTTCATTGACCACCAGAAATTTTGGCGATGGGCTTTTTTTTGTTTTTGAGTAATGCCCGAAAAACAGTCACTCGTTTTCATACCAAAATAATAAAAAACCCGAAAGCAGTCTTCCAATTTGCTTATAGAAATCTAGCGTAAGTATGTAGGTAAGTATGTTAAGGTAAGTATGTTGAGTAAGCGGTAGTGGGTAAGTATGTAAAGTAAGTGATAAGTGGTTAGTTAATTTAGTTCACAGTAACTGCTAGGTAGAGAGTTTAGTAAAGTATAGCTATCAAACAAATTCCTATATGAGGGGGTTTGCGGACAAACGAATCATTAGTTCACCTCGAATATCAGCAAGTCGTTCATCCATGCGTGAAACTATTTCGCAGAATAAGCTTCATCATACTTCAAGAGTTCCGTGCATTGCTACATCGAATAGTTTTCCAAGGACACTACATACATCACCATCGATCATGGAGAAAGTAAAATACTACAAGCTCAACCATTATGCTGTAATCCCTTTGGCCTATAAGGTCTCAAAGCGGTACAAACTAAAAACTAATTTCCGTTCAATTACTCACAGTAATTTAGATAAGCTACGTTCCAAACGCATAAATTGGGTAACGAATAAAATGGAATTATTAACGAAATGTCGCTTAAGGTTTACAAATACTAGTAAGGAGAACATTCTCGTAATAGTTTCTGCAGAAGCAAAAATTGAGGAACAGACTTCACCTCCAACTTCGTCGGTTTCAACGAAGGAAACAGCATCTAAAGAATTGGTAGGACCGCCATGAGATGCATCATAGGGATTTAGGATTAGCTGTTTTACCTTTACTGTGATTTTTCAGACGGTAACCTCATAAACGGCGAGCACTTTGGGCCTCCTGTTACCCATTTGTTATTCAATTTCCCTGAGCAGACTTGGGAGGTTTAGCATAGTCCCATGCCTTTTTCATCCCATGACATATACCATCGTTAGAAGTACCTGTAGCAACCCTCTGGTGGTTACAGAATGTTCAAAGGTCATACCGACCACACCCCACCTTGAGCTTGGCCACTTACAGCTGTGCGCTTTATCTTTCGGTTTATTTTCTAACCGGGTTGTCAGTTCTCCCCTGCGTTCCAGCCTCTTTGATTGGCCCAGTTTGAGCGCCAACGTGGCTGTCTCGAATTAGGTCTACCCTCCGACACCACCACCGCAGGGCTGTCGCACACGTCCAGACGTCTTCCCTCTTGCGTTGTGGCCTCGTGGGCCATGGTGAGTCACCCGCGAAGACAAAAGCGTGCGTCTTCGTGGACTTCGAGGCCGTCTGGCTACCCTTCACTGCTGACACTAGCGTCTCTCGCTCTTGCAAGTAGCCAAAAGGATTTTTCGCTACATGCGTGGACTTAGCTTCAGATCTAAAAATAAATAGAATTCCCTTGACTGGCGATCTTTCTTTGGCAGATGCATTTCTCGTTTTGCTAGCACCGCTGGCATTCGAGGATTAATTCTTTTTGGGCAAATTAAAATACACTCAAGGAAAAATTAAAACGGAAACTGAAACGGAAACGGAAACGGAAACTCACAGAAAACTACACAAAACTACATTTGTTTTTGGCTTAGAAAAAAAAAGTTTTGATCTGATAAACTAAACACGAATAAAAATTCTTGGTCATGCGCAGGCCACTACGCGCGCCTTTCAATCAGTTGGACGATCGAAAGAGAGAACGAAACTGGTCGTCAGAAGAGTAATGATCGCGATCGTCGAAGATAGAGATGAACAACAAATCCCTAGAATTGGCATCGCTCCCCAAGCAGCACCCCACGATCATAATTAGTTGCAGCAACTTGATTATGACTAACAAAGGCACATTTATGTTTTCTCAACTTAATGGCAACATGTGTGCTACTAGGGTCCTAATCAAAATCCACTTATCTCAGGTAAACATATCCACCACTGCAGTTCCAAGTGAACGCGCTTTCTTGCGTTCTCCCAGGTAATGATCAGAGCTCTTACCAATAACGCATTGCTTTCCGGAGATATGGCTAAACTCAGGTGATTGTTTACGTCACCAGATCACTTTTGCTTTCCGTCCACACTCCATTTCTGCTAAGCATATTGTCATAGCTGACCTGCCGCCTGATGGCTTGCTTGCCTCAGGCAATCTTTTGTTCTCAAATTATCAGCAGCAAATATAGACTCGTAGTTAACAAAGTGCACCAGGGTTGTAGTTTCGGGGCAAGTGGCGATACCGTTCCACAACAAGATCCTTGCTGATGATGATAACATAAAGCTACTAGGACATCGCTACCATTCTGGGTAACATGTCCTGCCTTTTTGAAAAACGCACAGATGACCTCTGGACCGTGCATCGTTGTGTCTAATTTGTATATGCTAGTTATGCAAGCAAGCCAGCCATGCAAAGGTTGACACAGCCCTTCATGGCGAACTGTGTTCAGAGCCAAATTAGCGCTCGACATGAGATCGGTGGGTCGGTCGGTGTGATGTAGGAAATGGAGCTGAAGGAGATGGAGCTTACTAGTTTTGTTCTGATATCTTTTATTGGTTTTCTTTCATCCCTCCGAAAACTATCATTTATTTTTAAATGCAGGCGTCAGCTGTCTACAACCGCAGAAATGTCTACAAAAATAATAAACTGCTTTATTACAATATTCAGCCAATCCGAAAATAAAGGGTGTATTCCAAAAAAAATGGCACACACATATTTACTCATCAAAATTAAACCGATTATCAGATTTTCTTGAAAGTGAGTATAAGCATGAACATGATTGACCCCTCAAGGTTGCGTTTCCGTTGTTGCAAGATCAGCTATTATTATACAGAGAACAAACAGATGATTCTTGGGACTAACATACATCTTCAATGTGTAAAAACTGGTGATCCCAAACTAAGGCAATACCGGCGCCCGTCCCGCCCGAATGCAGGTCAAGTAAGGAAAGGGTAGAAATATGTTGACGTGATACTCGTTTTATTGGAAGCCGCGGAGTCTACTGCATTTCCACGAGAAATCACTGGGATTTTGGATAACAGAATTGGGTGGAAGCAGGGTTTGTTTTGGTTAACGATAAGCTTTCAAGTGAAATATTTAAAAATTAGTACCGATTTCCTATTTAAACCGATTTAAACCAACATTAAGGATGCTATTGGGGCCACTCACAGAGTTTGATAGTGGTATTTCATTAGGAAAACAAGGTAATTCATCTCAACGCATGAGAGCCAACTTGGACCGATTTAAATCAACAGTACGGATGCCGATGGAGTCACTTAAAAAATGGGAGAGTAATTTATTTGTTCCAAGATAGGGTGGCCCGACGATATGGCGAACAAATAATTTGGATCACAATTAATTATGGACCTCACCACCGACCCATCTTACCCGGCGAACCACGACTTCTCATGCTCACTCGATCACTCGCGCAACGAACAATAGGCAACCGAAACAATAGATAAAACGCTACGCCCGATAACAAAAATATTGCGGAACAAAGTATCGACACAACCGATTCAACTGATGGTCGACGCAAACCTATTCAAACGAAATTTTATTAATATAGATACAATGGGTAACAATTACCTGTCTTGCTCCACGTCCTTGAAAGCACTTACTACCTCACGAGTCGCCTGTACCCAACTCCACTACTGTTCGTCCAGTTTCTGGTACATTAGTTCATCCTTATGCCTAACTGAAGTATTATTACTTAAAAAGTTTTGAGAAATAGAGAGATATTAGATATTGTCTTCAAAATTTGGTAGAAACAAACCATTTGTTGCCTTGCGTAAAGTTTCTTAGTTTCTTCCACTGTCATGTCTTGATACCAAACCTTGAGAATTATTTATCTTCAGCTCCGGAATTGTTTTGGGTTTATTCTTCACTATTTTTCTGCCCATTATAGCCCCACAAGGTTTCAATGGGGTTCAAATCAGGGCTATTTCCTGGCCATGGGAGTGATTTTATTCCCAGTTCTTCCTTGTATTTAGTGATCTGAAAAGAAATACATGCTTTAATTATCTCTATGAAAGCTAGTGTGATTATAACTAACCATTTTAGATTGATGGCATGGCGCTGAATCATCCTGGAAAATTATCCTTCCACATTTTTCCGACAGTTGTTCAATTGCACCGATAATGCACCGATATTTCAGCATGGTCAATACCGGGTGAAAAAGGGAAATACTCATGTTGGTGTGTCAACTTTGACGCCAGCTGTGGCCCAAACCACTGAATGGAAACAGTTTAAATTTGATCCACATTATACCCTTTTTAGGCTTTGGATCAAGATTTATCAATCTACCTAAATTTTTCACAAAAATACGGGTTTTTGAAATTGGTATGTCCAAAACGTTTTTTTTTCACATATGTTATCATAACTTCAAGGTTAAAAATTTTATCAACATTATATAAGGTCAGTATATTGGTTATAATGTTGTGAAATTTTCAGACAAAAATATTGATAATTGACAAAGTTACAGAAGGTCGAACATGACGTTTTTTGGAATCAAAGTTTTGCTCGGCTTTTTTTTGCTACTGAGTGTATGTAGATGATGTAGATAAGACGCAACATAGAGTGTTAAAAATCCGCAATAACTATGTCAATATAGGCAGAACGGCATTTTTCGGGGTAGAACCATCTGTGTTTAGCGCCCTGCTTCCCAAATTTCGACAGAATGTCAATAACTATTATATGATGTATTTCACACAAAAAGATCTCTTCAGGGCTACTATTCTGATTTTGAAAAAGTATTATACTGAATTATTATGAAAGTTTGCTCATCATATCCGCATGACACCTACCTAGTTCGTAAATCCTGGCCGATCTTGAATTTCGCACAATTTCTGTTCGATAAATACCAAATAGAAAATAACGCAGTGTCGTTTAAAGTTTATTTGCCTTTCGCAATAGCAGCCCGCTGGTTGCTGGCATGTTATGATTTCCCTATTACAGACATAATTTTGAATTGATGACTAATTAACATAATGATTTTCATACAGTTACCTATTCTTTAAAAAAAAAAACCTTGTATGTACTTGTATATAAAATTCATATTTCGAACAGGTTTTTTACTATCTTTCATGCCATAAAGATCAGGACCCTCTCTACCATCTTCGCAAATACGACCGTGTCCGTATCATCATTCAAACCACACGGCCCTTTTCAGAGCCACCAAATGCTTTCTAAAGAGTGTGCAATAGAATTTTCTCACATACTTACTTTCTAGTGCTGGTCTACGAACACCCACGCTATTTTGACCTATACTTTGTCCATCGGCTAGGGTAGAGGTCAAATGAAAATTTGAAAAATAGCGACCATCACGAATATTTGAAACATTTAGAACGCTAATAACTTTATCATTTCTCGATAGATTTTTGAGATTGTTGCTTCAATCAGTTGGATCTGTCACGTCAATGTTCAAAAATATCAAAAATATTAATATTTGACTTTGAATTTCCAAACAGACTTTCAACAATCTATAACGCGATAAGATTAATGGTCTCCAGCTTGTCGATCATATCAACACAATCACCACTGCCAGCACAGCCGTTACCCTTTCATCATATCAACATTTAAATGCAGTCTAGCACCGCCAAAAGATTTGTAAAGAGCAAATCATAGAATTTTCTAACATACTTACTTATCTATGCCGATCCATCGTCCCATTAGAACAGCACATACGTTTCAATGTTGCTCTATGAAACGAACGAAACTAATCTACCATGTTGAACCAGACAATGCGGTTTATCCTTGTCTACACTGATACACTGATTTTCGGCAAGGCTTCTCGATCCAATCTAGAAATGGGCATTTTAAAAAATATAATCGATGTAGCCACATCGATTTAAAAAAATTCAAAACATCGATCCACAAAAATATCGGAAGATAAAATTCGATTCGGAAAAAATCGATTTATTTTAATCATATTTGGACTCTAGAAACTGGTGGTAGATAGTGGAATATTTCTCTTTCTGTTATTATTTCATATATGAAAGGCCTGCCGTTAAATTTTTTTTAATAAATTTTGTCAAAGAACTATTCAAGAACAAGTTTACAAGGTCATCTCATAACCACGACATATGAAAGTTTTTTAAAGAAGCAAATTATAAAGCATTCAAGAGAAAAATTAAAACCCCTTATACACGAGTAAAACCAATTTCCAGAACCCAGCCACAAAATACATTTTTTTCTAATTATTTTACAAACTCATTGAATGGACTGTTAACACAAGAGTAAAAGCATAAAAAAAACTAGCATAAGAAAAAAAAGCTAACAAAAGTAGCATGAGACAATTCTGAAGATGACATCCACTTAGATATACACACTTCGATTTTTTTTACAGAAATCTGTAAAAGTTTACCAAATGCTCAACAGTTGAACGTTTGGTAATCCGATTTAACGGATTTCGATGAAATTTTACAGTTAACTGTAAAAAAATTACCGAATTTCGGTAAAATTTTACCGAAATCCGTTTAAATGGGTTATCGAACGTTCAGCTGTTGAGAATTCGGTAAAACTTTACAAATGTAAAAAAAATCTGAGTGTGTAGCTAAAAACAACATTGAAACACCATTATTTTTTATTTTTGGTAATGCGTTGGGCGATTGTATATGCTCCTTTGAAAGGTTTAATCGATGTCCATCAACTTCTTGCACTCAGTAATTAAAAATAATAATAATAACATTCATTACACATTGTTACGTTGTCCTACGTCAACTTTGCGTACAACCCCATTGGGCTGTCCCTTATAGTTTTTTTCGTGTTAAACTAATCATTATCAAAATAACAAAAGTGAAAACATCCAAATTGCGTGAATTCATTGAAACGTACCTTGAACTTAAGGAGTGTATCAAAAATAAGCTATCCACAAACTTTCTTTCAAATTATGTTGAAAACCGATTTTTTATTCATACAAAAAATGGATCCTTTATTGTACGAGGTTAAACTTGAACATAATGAAGACCGGATGAAATTTAAGTTATTCCTTCATGAATTTTCGAACTTTGGATCGAATGCTCTTCATCAAGTTCTAGACAAGTGTTGCATCGCATTTTTTGGACGCTAGAGCCCAAATTTTTTTGAACTCCTGCATGTTCCCAGCTGCCTTACCAGTCTTCTTGAAGACCCTCTTCACGATTGCCCAGTAACGTTCGATGCTGAGGGCAATTTGGTGGATTGATATTTTTCTCAACGAAATCTATACCCTTTTCCGCAAGCTAATTGAGAGTTGTTTTGGCATAGTGTGCCAACGCTAAATCCGGCCAAAACAGTGGAGGTGTACTATGCTTCTTATATAAAGGCAACAATCTCTTCTGGAGACACTCAGATCGATAGATTTCCGCATTTATAGTTCCGGTAGTGTAAAAAATGGTTGACTTCAAACCAAAGGAACATATTGCTTGCCATACCAGTACCTTTCGACCGAATTTCTCCACTTGAATCGACCTGTCCGCATCGCTCACATCCTCCCCAACGACGGCAGTAAAGTATTGTGGACCTGGAAGGGTTTTTGAGTCCTCCTTTACATAGGTCTCATCGTCCATCAAAACGCATGCATCCGGACGCTGCAAAAGACGCGAATACAATTTCCGGGCCCTTGTTGCTGCTCGCTTCTTCTGTTCTGCACTTTGTTTCGAGATTTGTCTGCTTCTTGTAGGTCTTCAGGTGGTTTCGCCTCTTGATACGCTGGATCATTCCGATACTCGTTCCTGCTTTTTTGGCCAAATCACGTATTGACATTGATTTGTTCTTCATGATTAGAGATACCACTGTCTGCTCCAGTTTTGGGTTGGAAGAACTGGGTTTTCTGCCTCTTCCTGGTAGCTCATCCAAAGAATAGTGTTCCCCAAACTTATTAATGATGGTTTTAACACTCGCATGATGAATTCCAAACCGCTTCGCCAATTTTCGCATAGTAATACCCTTCTCACTTAGCCATGTGTCCAGAACCTTAATTTTCACTTCAATACGCGACATTTTGAAAACGCAGAATTTGAACCGCACAAACAAGTAAACAAAAGAAAGGTGACAGTCAAACGCACAGCATGCAGTGTTCAGAGCATAAAAAACCATCACAAATACATGCGTACAACGCAAATGTATGTGGATAGCTTATATTCGATACACTCCTTATTATGCTTGATGCAGCCATCATAAGAAGAAGCAATCAAGGGAGAAATCTGCTTTTTAGTGTAGTTTTAGGAAACCGGATAGGGTAGGGAACGGCGTCTGCCCCCTGGGACCCTATTTCAAGCACGGAATCATATTCTCATAAGTAGGACCCACTGCAACGCATTTTGGACCCAGCAACACGAATTGAAATGCTCTCTCGAAAAATGATGCTGATCGGGAGAAGGGACGGAAAAATCCTAAAAATGGAACTAACAGAGCATGACGAGCAAGGAAACAACATAAATAAGTGGTGAGATCTAAGCAATTAGAAACAAATATTAAATTCATACTACTAAATACGAGTCATTTTCAAAACAGAACATGTTGCAATAATGGAAGCGTAAACATAATACAAATATCCTATTGATGTTAGTATTATAGTAAGTAGAATTTATGCGGGGCTTGTTGTATGTGGAAGTACTCGGAATGGACGTGAGTGACCAGGCATTCTGAAATGGGTCACTGGACCCCAACAGAGCTATCACCTCTCAACTCCCGGGCTAAAAATATTTACAGTTTGTGATTATAATAAGGACTGTATCGTATGTATGAACACCTAATTATGAGTACACCTAAAAATAGCTGTATTTAAATATGTTTTATTTATTTTGCAACTCAAATTCTTTAACATTGTTCAGTGACCATCAAAAAAGCACATTACATCAATATTCATTTAATTTTTCGTTGAACTGGTATTTAGTTGGCATTCCCACTCTCCCCATCCAATCTGCTTCAATCGGGTGCCCTGATGGTCCCTCAAATTCCCCAGTATTACCATGATATATTCATATAATTATGTAAATACTTGTATAAAAGAATAATACTACAAGCATACGAGTCTATTATATATAATCTTCATTTGGTTGATTTTGACATGAATAGAAAGAACAGGAATAAAATAAACAAATTTGTTCAATAATCAAGAATCACAACACAAAACTAATTTTCCCACTCGCTGTGTTCCGATAAACACCGCTGGGCTCACCGCGAGATCCCTGTCAGAGAGTGCGCCGTGGGTTCGATTGAGGATGACAGCGATACTGACAACTGAGATCAATAAATGAAAGTATTTACATTGGCAAAAATCCTAAAAATATACAATTTATCGAAACAGTTGTGTACAATTTGAATCTAATTTACAAAAAAGGAAACCAACTGTTTGCCTATGTCGAGACCCATCTGAAAGGGGAAAGGGTTTGGAAACTAAAATGTAAGATAAGGACTGTATCGTTAATTATGAGTACACCTAAAAATTGCTGTATTTAAATATGTTTTATTTATTTTGCAACTCAAATTCATTTAAATTGTTTATTGACCATCAAAAAAGCGCATTACACTAGTATTCATTTAATTTTTCGTAGATCTGGCCAGCTTTCGCACCTTCTTCTTGATGTTTCTCATAAGGTTTTGCACAACCGTTCCGTCGATGGTTTTGCTTACGTTTACCCAAGTCTTTTTTAATTTGATGATGTCATCTGCTCCTTTAGCCTTCTTCCTCAGCTTTCCTTTCATCAAAGCCCAAAATTTCTTAATGGGCCTTATTTCCTGACAATTTTGAGGATTCAACGCCTTTTCCACAAATTGGATATTGTTCTCTTCATACCCGTCCAAGGTGGCATGCGCATAGTGGCAGGATACTAAGTAAGGCCAAGACAGTGTCGAACCTTTGTGTTTTCGGATTAGTAGCAGAATTCATTTCTGCAGGCATTCCTTCCGGTACATTTCAGCGTTCATATTGGCGGTAGTGAAAAAAGGTGTCATTTTCATACCGCACTGGCAAATTGCTTGCCAATCCAACACCTTTTTTCCAAATTTTTCGCAAAAAATCGATTTCTCCGAATTTGAGACATCCGTTCCACGCTTCACGGTGTAGAACCATGCCCCTGGAAGTGCCCTGTAGTCCAATTTGACGTACGTCTCGTCATTCATGATAATGTACATGTCATTTTTGCTCAAAGCATCGTCGTACAGCTTCCGAGCCCGAGTTTTCACGAAATCTGCCTGAATTTGGCTGCGTTTCGGACATTTTTGTTTCCTTTACGTCTCGCATTATTCCGCTTGAAGTAAAACTTCAACTTTTAATGAAGGTTTTCGTTTGTTTACAAGGCAAGCAACACATTGACACTTAATAGCTGTCAAAATAAGTCATAGTCTTTTTCATATAGAACCTCAAAGGTGTACTCATAATTAACGATGCAGTCCTTAAGAACAACATTAATGATATCTGCAGACATTTCTCTTCCATAAAAGCACTGCCGGACTGTGGGAGTTGAATTCTACATACACACAATACACACACACACATACAAACACACACACTCCCTTCCAAAGTAACAATATAAATGCAAATTGGTTTTATTCATGGTTTTATTTATGGTAGTTTTATCAATGTATTATGGCGTTCATTTGGTTATATCAGGGCATTTTCCAAGTTAAGGTGGTTTTAATTGATAAACAGTGTCTTTAGAGTGATTAAAGAACACTTGAAGAAACCTCCGTAAAACTACATCATTTATAAGTGTAATTCACCTTATAAGTAATTTATAAGTAGATTTTGATACTTGATCCCCCTCTCAAGACATCGTTTCGCAACTTTCATAAAACCTGATAGAAGCTTTAAAAAGTTTTATGACATTCTTTTTTAAGATGAATGTATCTTGCAAATGCTGCCATAAAACGCTCTTAGAACTATTTGATTTTAAATATGAGAACATACTCTTGAGAAAGAAAATTATGTGGAAAATAAACAAACTGTCACAGTGGACGCCCATAGGTGGAAGAAATTAAAAACTAGTGGATCGTTCAAGCGAAAATTCAATAAAACCTACGATGGTAAAATGTTATGTTAATGTTACAGAAAAAATTTCCCGAGTCGTGCATTTCAGTTCCCAATAGGCTACACAATATTTATACTCGTTGCAAGTAAAAACTGGTATGTCATCTGAGCGAAAATCGATTTTTCTCATGATCTATACGTTAAATGTAAAGTCGAAAGTAATGCGCTGGAATCTCTCAGTGATCCACTACACAGCGCACTTCTTTGGATGTTAGATACAGCGTAAAGATTAAGAGAAAAATCATTTTTCGGTCAACTGATGTTTCAGCCGTCGACACAATATTATTAATGATTCCTCTTCCAAAAACCATTGGTAGCATATTCAAGTTAGATTTTTGTTTGTTTTTTTTTTGGATCTTATCGACTTACGCTGGTGAGTAAAAACAATGAACAATTATAAGCTAGAATTATGACTAAGAACAATAATTATGCATAGGCACTTTTGATTTGAACAATCATATTTTCTTTGTTTATGATGTGCCTTCTCCACACTGATTTTATGGTTATCTTACGAAAGACTTGTTTACCTTGAGCAACTCAAACAAGTTTTATTCAAGCGTAACTCATCTTTTTCAAGAATAGAACAAATAAAGATGAACATATGTGTATCGATATTTTTTTTCTTTAATAGCTTCCACTCAACTATAAACAAAAAAAAGTCCCCATTCAGCAGAACGAATCCAAAAATGGAATCTTCGAAACATATTTGTGACGGACTGGAAGTGTTCTTAAAGAGAAAAATCATAAAACTATCAAAACTTGAGGTAGTTTTATGATAGTTTTAAGCATGTCTTGAATGTCATTACAAGTATGTGCCGATAAAATTATCAAGTTTTAAGTGAACCTTGGGAAATAGTCTTGAGAACCTCCTGTAGTATGGGCCTTTTTGAACTTATAAAGGTTTTATGGCTGTTTTATCGCTGTTATGCAGAATATCTAGTTTTATGCGTGGTTTTAACAAATGAGTCTTGAAAACTCCTTCAAGTGTACCTTAAAATTGAATTTGTTACTTGGGTTCCTTCCTTCAAGCACTCAGACGCTCCTTGAAACAATTTTTTTTCATGGACAATTTCTTGTTTCGACGACAGAACTGGAACTACGATTTGAATGAAGCTATGAAACATGACAAATTTAAAACAAAACATTATGAATAAGATTTGCTCAAATTTTCACACACATTTTTTTTACAGAAGATTTTCTGTTTGCTATTTTTATCGAATTCACACTTTACTCGGTTTTAGAGCCCGTAATTATTTAAACAACAACTTGTGGATGATGAATACCTCCTTCTGTTAGTTTTTATACCGTTTTAACTTATAATTCTAAGAGCTCAATGTTGTTGTTAAACTGAGATTCTAGTTTTTATTTTTTTTATAATTAATTCCTTTTGGTTCAATCCAGCTGCCAAGGTAGTCGAAAATTTCCCATAGGACATTATTACACATCTCAACATTTATCGGTACCTCTCAATTGCACTCCAAGTGTGCCTCCCAGCGCATTAACCAAATTAGCCCCCTCAATTCAATTTA
This sequence comes from Aedes koreicus, assembly GCA_024533555.2. Classification (NCBI taxonomy): domain Eukaryota; kingdom Metazoa; phylum Arthropoda; class Insecta; order Diptera; family Culicidae; genus Aedes; species Aedes koreicus. The sequence goes on along the minus strand of JAHHFK020005709.1, from coordinate 5,323 downwards.
CCGTAATTGCGATCGTTACACGTGTTTTCTCGCTGCTCTGCATAAAACTACCCCTACCCTAGCAAACACTGTTCAAATGACAATTTTTTCGTCCTACCCAACTCCACGGCTCAATCGAGGGTGCTTTCTTCTTCTTACAAATCTTCCAATCGAATGTTGAGAATAAGCATCAACTAGAAAAGGTAATTTGTTAAAGAGGTGTAAGTAGGGTCTCTCGTAAACATTGCCATCGATAGTGCGTTTGAAGAGCGCATTACCCTAGAGGTAGTAGGTTCGATTTTCATTTCAGGTAATTGGTGTTTCTAGACTTTGCTGGGCATCAAATTTGCTATTTCGAAGGAATAAAGGAACGCAAATCTGAGAATAGACATAGTGTTCCAGTTGCCAGGAGTCTGGAAAAAAAAACTGCTCGAGTACGCCATAAGTCACCAGTAATTCGTGTCTGCATGCAGTAGCCAAATTGTGTTTTAATGAGTGTCAATCGTGAACGTGTAAACTATTCTGAAGTGGTCCCTACATTGGATCGACACCCACTCAAAGTCGTTACGCAGCGCTGCTACCCCTGGTTCAATGCAAAACGTCTTTTTATGCTTTTTTTTTTGTCATGCCAGCATGGTAATGGGAAACCGTGTTTAATGCACAATGTTTCATAATCATTTTTATTGACCGATACGAATGTCCCTCGTTCTTTGTTGAGTTGTTCCAAAATAACTTAAATGCTTCACAAGATCGATTAAATACTCCCAACACATTACGGCTTGCAATCAGATCACCAGAAATTCCTTCCAAACTCTTGATTGGAATGTCACACGCAAGTGCCAATTTAATAGCCTTGAACACACCGAGCTTAACTTTCTTTTCGGTGGTATGTTACGCATCTCTACGCCGACCCCGAAACCCTTATCACTCAGTCGATATCGCTGCCATCGAATGAAAGGAAAAGTTGACATCGTTTAAACCGATTTACGATCACAGTTAGGTACCCATCAACCTAGAGTATCATCGAAAGCCATGGCCCATCCGTGCATCTAAGTCCAACGTTGTTGGGAAGAGGTTTTATTGATTCAACCGATTTTAATGACAGCTTTTCACACGGACACTGATGATTAACACTGTGGGAACATTACCGTATTCCAACAGAGATGTTCATTAACGGGTTTCGGTTATCGCTCAGCGATAAGAACCTTGAAAAGTGAAAACAAATATCGATGACGTGGACCACGTCGAAGACGTCGACGTCGACGATGACATTGCGGATATACGTAACTTAGGCCCTCCTTGGTGATTTTTTTTTTCGCTCAAGATAAGCACTGCACCTGTGAGACTGATTTATTGTCTTGGGAATGATTCAAATGCCAAAGTGCAAAAACAATTGAGATTTGAGTATTATCACTGGAACGTGTAGAGATTATTGAGGAAGCGCTTATCAAAATGCTGTTGATTTCATTTTTATTTCCACCGGAAGTTTTTGTGATTATGATTTTGATAAAGTGCCAATTCTTAGAATTCGGTGATATCGACTGAACTGGTTTGATTAAAAAGCATAATGGAAAGCTTATCAGTTGCAAATGCGGATTACTCTTCAACACGTGTTTAGCGGTTGAATGCGATTCGCCCAGTAGGTAAAAATGTTTTTGTCTTTGATCAAATTAAGCCCATTGATAAAGCTTCCGACTGCATTAAAAAAAAGTTACGAATGTGGCATTCGTAAAGAGAGAATCATGTAATTTGCTGTGTTATCTAATGCACGCCTATAAGGAATGTTAGATTTGGCATACATTCATGGGATACTGGCTGAACCCTGTTCGAGCGTTGCTACGCTTGCAACTAAATGAATTAAAATTTAATAGAACTGGCGTGTTTATGGTTGTTTTTCGGAATGAGTTCTGTTAAAATATTTTCGTTTACTAATTTGTGACTTCGACTATAGACCCAAGTAACACCACTTGTCTTATTAATGTTAAAAATACATCTTTTAGACAAAGCTCAAGTTTTTTTCCTAACGTTAATAACTTAATTTTGATACACGCATTTAACCGAAAAAGCGCAATAAATGTGGCATATTTGAATATCTCTTAGGTCATACCAGATGTTTTGGAGAACATCCATAAGACAAATATTATGTTCTATGGATGCTTCCAACAACATGCTTATAACATAATGATATGTTTTGTCCAAGTAAGCACGGTACTAAAATTAACAAAGTAAAAAAATATAAACAAGATTTTTCAATGCCGAAACGATAACGTAGCGAATAGTATTTTACGCTTTAAAGGTGATTGTTTATAACTCAAATAGGATTAATGTTGCAAAATTGTACATGCGGATCAAAGTTAGCAGTGCATTTTTTTGTTTTACTCCCCCCTTTTTCCCCCCACTTTATATTAAAAAAAAACATAAAAAACACCCCCAAAAAAATATAAAAAAATGAGAAATTTATTTTTAAAACCCCCGTTTTTTCTTTTAAAAAAAAGAGTTTTTAAAAAAACAGCCGTACATCACAAAAAACCACCACGCACGAAAAAAAAAAAAAAAAATTTTTGTTTTTTAAATTTTTTTTTTTTTTTTTTAGCGTTTTTTTTGTGAAATTGAAAAGAGAAAAAGACACACCCCGCGGGTTTCCCCCCCCCCCCCCCCCCCCCAACCCCAACAAAAACAACACTTTTCCTTATATTTCAAACAAAAATAATTTTTTTTTTATAGAGTTTATATGACGCAGCCCACACCCAAAAAAAAATAATTTACACCGTGTCCAATATATTCTCATACAAAATAAAACTCTATTTATTTCAAATCGATAATCCAGATTTTATTGATAACTTTACCCATTATATTGCAATATAATACAGATCAACTACAGCATATGTTTTGGAATAACACCGCCTTTAACCTTCTTGACCAGGTCCAGACGTTTTTTGAAACCGTCACAGGCGGCACGCACGACTTCCATCGGCATTTCGTCCCAAATTCGTTTGATTACGGTTTTGAATTGGTTCATATTTGACGCCCTGTGGTCATTTACCTTCGCCAGCATGTATGACCATACGAAATAATCCAAGGGATTCAGATCTGGTGAACTGGGAGGCCATTCATTCTTGTCCAAAAAGTCGGTCAAATTTTCTCGGCACCAGCCCTGAACGAGATTTGCAGTATGCGATGGCGCTCCGTCCTGCTGAAACACATAGTGATCATCTCCATACACCTCTTGTACATATGGCTTGACAACTTTCTCCAAAACTTCCGTTTTATAATATACGGCATTCACTTTAACGCCTTTTTCGATGAAAACCAGTGGTAATTTGCCTCGCTTGCGAATTCCTCCCCAAACCATCACTGACGCAGCACTTTGGAGCCGTGGAATATTCCTATCACTCTCTGGAATAGTTCTCGAAGAGAGAGTCCACAATCTGTCGTTCTGGACATTGTGGGATTGTTGCAATACGAATAACTTTTCGTCGGAAAAGATAAATTCTTCCCCGCCGTGCCGCGACAAAAGCAGACTTGCTCTCTCAAGTCGTTTCTGCATGGAAGGTTCCAAACTCCGTGAACCTTACGTTTCTTGAAGAGCTTAGAATCCGAGGTCATTTTGCAGTATATTGTGCATTGACGATCTCGAAACATTCAGATCTGCGGCAATTTTACGTACAGAGCGCTGTGATTTTCGTCTAATCCGTTCCCTGACCACTTTAACAACTCGTGCAGTCCGCACCGTACGAGTACGACCGGATCTCTTTCGGTCATCCAACGAGCAGGTGTCACGTTACCTTCGGATGGTTCGGTACACAAAATCCCGCTTTACTCCGAGGTTTTCAAATTTCTGAAAATAGCGCCCATTCCGAGGTTTTCAAATTTCTGAAAATAGCGCCCGGGCGCTCACCTTTCAAAAACTGTTTTATCACCACAGCACGAAACTTCTTCATCGCTGGTAAAAGATAAACACCGAATGAAAACAATCGGACATAACCTAAAAGCGTTTGTATAAACATAGTGCAAAACTACACCAACACATACGTGAAGCATGTTGAGTAGTTGCACGACACCAATTCTAGGAAAAGGTGTATGAGAATATATTGGACACGGTGTACCCCCCCCCCCCCCCGCCCGGTTTTTCCCCCCCTTTTTTGGAACGGCCCGCCCCCACCCCCCCCAAAAACATAATCACACACCTCATAAAAAAACTCCCCGGTATTTTTTATTGCTCTACACCCAAAAAAACAAAAAAAAATGTTTTTCTTAAACGAAGTGCGATTTTTTATTACTTTTACTCATATATTAAATAACGCGAATAACGACGTTTCTACAAGCCCCGCACTCTCTTGTAATAGAATATAACAACCGTCTCACGTACCCCCATCCCTAACCGTAACAAAAAAGTTATTATAAAATTAATGTCAGTATGAAGGAAAATACAAATACAAAAAAAAACATTCTTTTTGGTTATGTTGTGCGTAGCTTCATCTCAAAAGACTCCCCCACAAATTAAGCATAACAAATTATAACAAATACTAAACAACCTCCCAAACTGTTGCTTTACGTAATATTTGAACAAATCCCTATGCCCAATTTGGCTTCTATTTGAATCAGTGAGTGGCACCACAATCTCACATTTAAGTTTTGTTTTTTATTCCAGTATTTTACATATTTTCAGCCGACACTGTATTGGATCCACAATCTGTGCAGAATCATTTCACTGTTGCATTAGGATTTTAAAAACATATTTATAGTTCATCTTGTGTGCAACCTATCAACATATTTACAAACTAGTGTGCACGCTATTTTCAAACAACCCAAAATTAAGTACATGTGACTCAAATAAGTCGAAAGTTTGGCTACTTAAAAGTGAGTAAAGCTAGTTCGTAGTGGTAAGATGCCGAACAGTCAACATCGGTATTTTCAAGAAGTAACATTTAAGTTGATCGAACAAAATAGAACAAAAATGTGTTTGCTGTGCTGTTACAACGATTAAACCAAATATGAATGGAAAAACATCCTCAAAACTTTTTCAAGACCAGACATGTTTGGTATTTTATTTTCACGACTCCTTTACAACAAAGTTCTTATATTCTTGTCAAAGAAGATGTTTCTGGTGTTACTTAGAGAGTTTTATATTTTACTTTTGTTTTTCTTTTTAATTTGTGTTTAGGTAGTTGCGTTGCATAAGTAATTCCATTCTCAAATGTATTCATCTGATAAAAAATATATAAATTATTCTTTTATATATTTTTTTAATTTCTTAAATACCTGGATAACTGTTGGATATGCTGCTAGTTATGCTGTTTTTTGGTTAAAATGTGTGAAAAAAAGATAAAAATCCTGCTTCCAA